>OZ014460.1:2662266-3262266 GCA_963966035.1 Acleris laterana | reverse complement strand
TCGTCATACATCTGTGCCTCCTGTGACAAGTGATACAACTCGAAAAACACGATTTTTCAGGAGAGCGAAAACAAGTTTAAAAAAAATACTGCTTCTAAACGAATAGATTTTTTTGAAAATTGCTACCGATTTTTATAACATATAACATCACTTTATTAACTGGTTTGACAAAAATAATGATACTAGTTATAGATTTTGAGATATTCAAAGAAACGTCCATAATGTATCATTTTACATTTCAGATTGATTTATTTAACCTGTGTAAGATGATACAACTCGAATTGTATTATTGAACACAAAAAAGTGTAATCAATTAGCTCTAGTGATGACTGATACAACTTTTTTTTGAAACCTTCATTTTTCTCTTATTTCTTGAGTTAGAGGCCTAACCTGTATACACAAGTTGTAGGGAATTGAATTAGTAATATTTCTTAAAACAAACGGACAAAATATAAGGACTTTTAGTGAGTTGCATCATTTATCACAAAATAAAAACGTAATTTAAACCGTGACTAATGTTACATATCGAGTTATTCTTGGGTCTGATTACGAATAAACTTGTGTCAAATAATACAAGTAAGTAATTGATTAAAACAAATAATAGCAATCATGATATCTTTGTACTAAACATGATGACATTAAATCACTGGGTAAACAAATTAACTTACACTCTTTAATTTCAAAGAAACATTACGATGTTGCAACCATACAGTAGGTAAATTAAACTGTGCATATTGTCATTCAAAACAAAAACTATATAAACACCTACACAACAAATCAAATAATAATTCTCAATAATCACCTACAAAACATAAAAATAATGATAACTAAACCTCAGCTAGGTAAGAAATAAAGTAATTTAAATTAAGCTCGCCGTCAGTCGAAGTAGGAAGTACGAGTAGGTTGTTAAGTGACATAGCGCATGGTCCACCTGAATTACATACTGAATTTGATACAATAATTTAAGTCACCACAGAACAGTAGCATTTACTAACCTGCCACTTCACAAAATAAAACACGTTGGTTGGTAAATACCTGTTTCTCTCCAACGAGAGATTTTTACCGTTTTTATCTTGTCATAATATTTTACACAAATAACTAGTAAGCGACACACATGTAGATCATAATATATCGCAACCGTAAAAGGATATTAACATTTATTAAATTACCTACAATAGAAATTATACCTACGCGTCGGTTCATGGCAACACAGCGAGCGTGCGCTCCCACCCTTGATGACGTAGAGACACTATGACCATTAGTTATGTAGAAAGACACCAGACAATTTTTTTCGGAAAATGAGTTACCTATGCCATCGTAAACTAGATTGTTTAACCTACGTTATGTTGAAAGGGACTTATTTAACCACGCCAATTCATTAAATTATACCATTATGTATAAAACCGCCAATAACGATATGTGGGTTCTATAATGTCGAAAGCCGCCAAAGTACTTGATTTTGTCTATTTTGTCCGTTAAAAGATGATATTTTTAATCTGCAAAACACAGCCAATCTTCTATTAGTCGATTAGTCGGAATACAAACAAATGTACTTATCAAGTGAGCACATTCATGTAAGCAAACTACTTACAACGACTAGGCAGATAGTCGCTTTGAGCAATTTTTGTTTTTCGTTCTACCTCATGTTTGGTAGTTTTCGCAGTGATGTTTTTGTAACCTTTGATAAAATAAAAATAATTTAAATGAGTGTTTTACTTATTACAATCAGCATTGAGCTCTTTCTATATAAATACTACAATCTTGTATTTATAATGAGCATGAGACAACTAGAGTAATATAGCATATAGCTCTCTTTATAAAAATACAAGAATGCAATATTGTAATCAGTTAAGTCGGTTAAAGAAATGGTCGCTTTTATTAAAATTACGATCGGAAGCAGGATAGAAAATATTAGTTCTACTCGTATATAAAACGTCCAACCACATTGTTTTTTTTTTTAAAACCTATGAATACTCCAAAAAACAAGAATGCGATTTTGTAATCAGCATAAGTCAGCTAAAAAAATGGTCGCTTTCATTGAATTACGATCGAAAGCAGGATATCAAATATTAGTTCTATAGCCTACGAATAGGTACTCCAAAAACTAAAAGAATGCAATATTGTAAACAGCATAAATCAGCATAATAATGGTCGCTTTCATTGAATTACGATCGACAGCAATATAGCAAATATTAGTTGCATAGAAAACGTCCTACTACATTGTTTTTTTAAAAACCTACTAATACTCCAGTTAATTTGTGTAACATGTGCTTAATAAAGGACATCATACTATGTTCTATAAATTTAGGATATTTATGTTTATACTAGAAAGTAATAAATTATTATTTTTACCTAACAACGGCTATATCTCGAAACCGGATATTTATTATTGGTGTCTTTTTGCATAACTATTAAAGATAAACTATTTCATTCTTAACCTTTACAACACTCTGTCACAACAAAGTAATATTAGTAGACCTTACGATTTACATATTACACTTTTTTATGACACGGTTCTATGGTTATCAATAAATTTGTTTAGATATATATTTAAGGTATATTTCTCTATTTAAGTATTTAATATATCGTTTTCTAGTACCCAAAGTATAAGCCTAGAGCTTAGTTTGGGACTAGCTCAGTTGGTGTGAGATTGTCCCCGTATGCTTATTTTATTATTTTATAGTAATTGTATCACTGTGCACCAAACTTTATAGGTTCTAAATGGTGGTAATATTCTCACAATTTTGATACAACTGACTTATACATTTGCAAAGATTAGGAAATATTTGAAGACTTTTGATATAACTCGAGTTGTATCAATTAACACATACCAATTGAAGCAAATATAGGGTTAATTTTTGATCTAACTCAAGTTGTATCTTTCAAAATACGCAAAACTCTGGTGATAAATGATATAACTCGAGTTATATCAAAAGACACATACATTTTTAAAGGCATACAAACCGTGATTAATAATACATTTTTAGATATATCATGAGGCACGAAAAAAAAAATATAGTTATGGTTTTGTGAAGTGTTCTAACTAGAGAAATATCATTAAACACGGAAAATGGGTAAAAAAAGGGTCAATTGTATCATTTTACACGAAAGTATCTTGGAAACTAGAAGGCCTAGGAACACGGGAGTTGGAGCAAACGATGCGTTATTTTTTTTTAAGTTGTTTTATGAAAGAACACGTTAACTGCTTCAACTCAAGTTGTATCACTTGTCACAGGAGGCACAGACATATGCCTATAGTCGCCTCTATCTCGCGATACGTAACATGACGGTCATGCATTATAAGTTTTCGCACAGCTTCAATATTTTGTGGTACAACGACCGATTTCGGGCGACCATCCTTAACTTCGTCCCTGAGCATACTACGTCCACGATTGAACTCACTAAACCAGTGATACACAGTAGTTTTGGATGGAGCTTCATCACCAAAAGTCGAAGTTAGTTGATCTATGCACTGTTGTTGCGTTAAACCACGCCGAAAATCGTAATAAATCATAGCACGAATATTTTCACGAGTGAGTTCCATTCTTGCAGCGAGATTAAAATTTAAACACGCCAAAAACAAAAGACTAGCGTACATAAGAAAAAAAATATATAGCGGCCAGTATTAAAAAAAGTTCAAATTTTACCATGGAGGTCAGATATAGCGTTTAAAAATGTTGGAATCCTGGATTCCGGTTACCTAAGTAGCAGCCCTCGTATTTTGTACTGTGTTATAAAGTTTACATAAATGAACAAATCAATGAGTCATATTATAAACATTAAAAAAATAATTTATTTATTTTATTTTATTATTTCATCTGTACCATATCAGTGCGTTAAGGACACGATTTTATCCTTATAGTACAATATTTGCATAATAGCTCAGTGGCACGCACACACATTATGTAAGTTATTATTTTTAGAGTTAAGTCGTGCTCACTGATTCCTTATTTCTAATATCAAGATTATTAATTCTGTACAACCTAGATTAATTTTAATTGTGGCTTATTATTATGGGTCCTGTAGCACGGGGTATCCTAGCTCAGGACCCAGCGAGTAACTAACGTTTTGTATTTGTAACGTTTTGTAACTTTTTTATTTTTATTTTCTAATAAAATATAGCTTTGACTTATACAATTTTTCTCGATGCCTAACTTACTCGACAAAAGTATTCGGGATCCAAAACATCAACATAGTCACACTTTATATTGAATAATTTAAATCAAATAACTGCGTAACGTACTTTATCACATACTGTCTCAGGTTAAACGTCACTTAAAGAACACCGTTCCGCTATCTCCGCCGACACAGTTTTCCTCTCTCGATAAAATATGAATAATATTCCTGGAGCGCCTTTATTTTTAACCCCCCTCGCTAACAGAGGGAAATTAAAAGTTCGACCTGTCTATTTGTGTGTCCAATGTAATGACAGATCTGGATTTAGTTTATTTTAGTGGAAAACTAGTTTAGTTTAGTTTAGTTTGAATATGGTTGCATGATGCCGTGTGGTTGCCGGCTTAGAATAGTGCCATTCCATGTCTTCCCGTGGAAGTCGTAAGGGACTAAGGGAATAAAAGCTTGTAGTACTGTTAGGCGATGGGCTTGCAACCTGTCACTAATATACTGGTAAACATCTTAACCTATTCGTGCAAAATGTGGTTACATAATTAACAACAAGTTTTTAGATTTGATGGTAATCCTGTAGCTCAGCCTACTCTCTGAATGAAGGCGTGAGTGTATATATTGTTAGAATCTATAAGTATGATTGCCTCTAAAATGTATTATGTGTAAGTAGATTTTAAGATTAGCTATAGGAAATACCAGTATCACTACATAGTATAAAACAAAGTCGCTTCCCGCTGTCTGTCCCTATGTATGCTTAGATCTTTAAAACTACGCAACGGATTTTGATGCGGTTTTTTTTAGTAGATAGAGTGATTTGTGAGGAAGGTTTTTATGTATAATAAATTTTGTTTTATGTACGTGTGTTATAGAAACGGGTCGTTTTATGTACGTGTGTTATAGGTGCGGGTCGCTAGTGATGAATATCTCAAGGATTAGTAAAATAAGTATTTGCATTGTACTGTACATTGTACAAAATGAAAACAATTGCTCGTCTTTGAAAGCGATTGCTATTCCACTTACGTTAGGAAATTGGCCAGCATGACTGCTAGCTTCGTAAGCAAGGACAAAAGCAGCTAGGCGAAGGGTCGTCAATTTTTTTTAAATATATAACTTTCTATACAAGAAAGCTTCTTTGTTGGTTTTTGCTCTATTATAAAACGGCTATGCGCATCTAATTTTGTATGATTCCAGGTAGTCTTAATTACTAAAAACTGGTCTCATGTGAGTTTGGCGGTACGGAACCCTCAGTGCTTTATTCAGACTCGCTTTTCAATTGTTAATCTGCGGTAAAAAAATAAATAAAATGAATACATTTATTCACAATTTACTCGCAAATGTAAATACGAAACCAATGTCCTTATCGTATTTTAACATCCGCCAACGGTTTTGTTTGCCAGAGCTAATGTCAAACAAAAATACTAATTCAACCCGTGGCGTATCATACGCGAGTGTACAAATAGAGATGACAATTTTTGAATACATTACGCGTTTTGGTTTGTTTTCGTAGAATGCAACTTCACTAATCCTCTACTCATGCAGACCACTAATGCGAAACAGAAGTATCTACCTAGAGTGACATATCATGGACCTACAAGGAATACAACTCCTCACTGCACAAATCTGGAAATCCCTGAGGTGTTATTCTCTTTAAAACAACAGACGGGCGAACGAACGAGCGGCGAGTTTAAATCGTCCCGTCAGAGCGAACAAAACACATTTTAGCGCGTGCATTTTCAATTAAGCAGCCATTCAAACCATCGGTAGAGACCATGCTGCTAAATTGAAAACGCACGCGGTAAAATATGTTTTCTTTGCACTTTGACTACTCAAATTCGACGCTTGGACATTCACTCGTTCGTCCGTCCGACCGTCGGTCTTGAGAGAACCACTACCCCTGGACGCAACGGGCGTTTGCGGTGAGCTCAAAACAAAAGGCTGCCACAAAATATCAGCAAGGGTCAAAGTGGCACACGAGGCCCATCCCAACCCCCAATAATAGTAATAATAAACGCAAGGGATCGGCTAGCCAGTACAGAAGTACCTAGTGAATAATGCATGTAGGTATGTTAATTCTTTACTCGTATTATACAAACACCCAAACCAAAATAGAACGGTTATAAAATAGGGCCGTACAATGGTGAAATTCCAGAAGGTTATAGAAACTACCTAAACTGAATTGAATACTAAAAACAAATAATAATCAAATGACATGAATGCTGTAAGGTTTGTAGAATGTTTTGACTATTGACTAAATGACTTAATGTATTGTATTTGTTTTATAAAAAATTGTATAGACATAGGGTAATGGACAAGGCACCAATAATGTATACTTACTTGATTCTTATTTTACAGAAGATAAGGGTTTTTCATTTGTTTTGCAACAATCAATTTAGGACTGGATGAAATATTAGTTAAGTGTCTATTACTGGTGCCTGGCGGCTAAAAGTGTCCAACATTAGTGCCGTCACCGTTGAATTACCAGAGATCAAACTAGTGATGTAGGCAACAGGCACAGAGTAGCTTTGTAGGCATGTGTCATATTATTTGACTAACGCAAAAAAAAGCAGGTTCGTATTATATTATTCATCAGCGCGCATTGGAAAGTTAACAATTAATCCAGTCGGCATTTATATGAGCTCAAAGTATAATAACCCTTCAACAAGGATCGAGTGATTGTTTAACTTCGAAAATGGTCCTGAACATTTGAAGGCAAATATAATTTTAATTAAAGTTTTCCACGTGGACTGACGTTTCGTATAGGTAATCAAATCATTAATCATTGTAAGTTTATACTAGTTCCTATAATTTTCATACCTTTATTATGAAAATAGTAGTCATATTTCTTTCAAAAGGAGCTGCAATGACAAAAAGCAAGCTTTGAAAACCGCGACTATTGCTATACTTTAAATGATCATTTAAAATGAAAAATGATGCAAGGATCATTTTTTGTTTTTGTCCCCTTTTTACACACTTTTGCAGTTTTTATACTAATGAAAAATGAAAATTCTGGACCCAAGGCACCCCTTAGTATCATAAATATGAGGTAGAATTAGGTTATGTTAGTTCTTTAGCTGACCCGGAGGGCTAAACCACACAGAACTAGGAGCTCCGTCGACTTTCCGCGAGTGTTTTGGCTACCTAAACATTATTATTTCATTGATTGAATTAATCCAGTTGGCTTTTATCTGAGCTCAAAGTATAATTAACCCTTCAACGTGAATCGGTTGTTTGTTTAACTTCGAAAATGGTCCTCATCATTTGGACGCAAATATAATTTTAATTAAAGTTTTCCACGTGAACTGACGTTTCGTTCAGACAATTATTTTAGCCTGTCGTTTGGTCGCGGGAGGGGTTTGGTTCTCGTTTATACTAGTTCCTTTTTATTTTCATACCTTTTAGTATGAAAATAGTTGTCATATTTCCTTCAAAAGGTTTAATGTTTATTTACTTGTTTTCATAAAAGTTTAAGTTCTCTTAATTTTTATTTTAGTTTCTAAAATGTTGTAACGGTAATCATGGGAGAGCGGGGTCTCCTGACACAGGTGTTTGTTAAACTTAAAAGGAGACCTCAACCTTGTCTGTAGCTATGTAAGAAAGAAAAATAATAAACATTTAATCATTATCATTATCATAATATCATTTAAAAAAAAAAAAACAAAGTTCAAAATATTTATTCAGTAAATAGGCCACATGAGGGCTCTTTTACACGTCGGTAATATAGGGTGAGTCTACCAGCGCTTCGGACAAGACCATCATTGCGGAGAAGAAGCGCCGCAAGAAAAGCAAAGCATTATCAATGACAAAAGCAAGCTTTGAAAAACCCGACGGTTGCTAACTAACTTTAAACTATTATAAATCCTTAATGATCATTTAAAATGAAAAATTGACAATTGTGTTGTGTATTGTGAATTTTGATTACTCTTATATCTTTATGACACTAACGCGGACTTGCGCGGACCAGAGTAAGCCCTTAATCCAGAGTTAAGTATCTACTTTTGTACGTGGTTTGCCGCCTAACCTCGGGTTAAGACGCTAACTCTGGTCCACGCAAGTGGGCCTAAGGCGGATTTAACTGTCATTTTAACTCGAGCTAGGGCCACTTGCACGAAAAGTTTAACCCTGGGTTAAAGCACGAACTCGAGTTAAAATGACAGTTATCGTATGAATTGGACGTTTACTAACTCGAGTTAGCGCCTTAACGGAAAAAAGTGGCCACCTTTTTCCGTTAAGCTAAATGCTCAAAGGCTAATTATTATTAAAGTTTGTTACGTATCCCATAAATTGTGTTTTAACTTGCGCTACAAAAAGGTGCCATCTGATTGCAAGGAAATTCTTTAGTTATTTAGAAAACACAATAATAGTAATGAGGGCGCCACTGGACGCTCGACGTTTACTCGGTGCAGTCTTAATAGCACCTCTGGTCAACTGTCATCTGTTTTATAAACTTCTAATGAAGTACCTTACAGTTCTCCCACTGTCAAAACCAATTAAAGTAGCGGTGCACCAAGTATCTTTGTTTAAAGTTTTCCAATATAAGTTCCGTGTGCCATCGAGAGAGCCATTTGTCAAACTACTTGGGTGTGGCACATGTGGAGGCGGAAGCGATAATAATATAAAATATGACCGGGTAAGAGCATGTGGAACCATGCTCATGCTCAGTGTCCAAAACCGTTACCGCAAATATAAAAAAAAACTCGAAAAACAACAGATATGAACGGGTTTTCTATTTAAAGTTATTTGCTGTAACGGCTTCAGAACCCTACACTGAGCATGGTCAGTCATTTTTTTTATTTTTTTTTATGGCATAATGAAGAAAAACGAGCACACAGGCCACCTGATGGTAAGTGGAAACTGTGACCCATAGACATTCGCATTCACAAGACTGCAATGCAATCTTAGGATTGGGTCACAGTTTCCACTTACCAAATGCGTTGCCAACCCTGAGGACTAAGATGGAATGCCTCTATGCTAGTCATTTCACCGGCTATCTTATCCCCAAACCGGAACACAACAATGCGAACACTGCTGTTTGGCGGTAGGTTAATGGATAAGATGTTGGTAGCGATCCGGACGGACCCTGCACAAGGTCCTACCACCCGCAATACATGACATGACATGCTCTTGCCTGCTTTTTCTTCACACTGCCTATGGGCCATTTCTTTGTGTAGGACTTGACGTGCGTTCAAAGAGGTTCCGTGTACCGTTTTATTTATAGAGATCCTAGAAAATACAGTAAGGATTTGCGCGTGATGTCTGAGGCCATAAAGTGTTTTACTGTTTAGTTTGTGTTTTTAACCGTGTTTCGTGGGTTCAAGAATCTAATTAGCTTTAAGTATGTCATATATGTATGTCATTGTTTGAGTGCATTTAGTGCAGTATCAGCTAAGTAAAGTAAATAAAATTAAGAACCAGGATGTGAGCTGTTTGTAATTGGAATGATTTTGAATGAATGAATGAATGAATGAATTAATTAATGATATTTATTTTCCAAAGTAAGTCACAGTATACATTGCATGTTATGTCAAAAGAACAAGAAGTTACATTGGAATCGTCAACAATAATACATACATTTTAATATAATCAAAATAAAAATAAGAAGTCAGGCTAACAATAACAATACAGAATTAAGAAGTTATCACCGTTAAGGATCGTCTCAAAATAAGTCAAAATATTAAGTACAAATAATAAAAAACAACAATACGTATTAAATCAAAAGAAATTATAAGTCAAGGTCCATAATCTCTTTAACTGAGTACATAGTATAATGGATTTTCCAATAAAAGGTTTTTCAGCCGGCGTCCAAATGCTTCGTCGGATGGTTCATCTCTGAGATTGAATTGGTTGATTGATTAATTGGATTGAGGGTAGACGTTCGTATGATCGCAAGTTTTCATAATCAGGTCATTAATAATTCGTGTAATTGCAAAGTTGTTTGTCTAAGGGACACCGTTGATGTAGAAAAACATATCATCTTGTGATTTATTTTTCTTTTTCCTTTTCTCCCTTTATCTCTTTCGTAATATTTTTGACATGTTTTCCTGCTGAAAAAAAAACAAAACCTTTGTTACCCAGGATGATAATGTAGCATTGTAATGGTCTAATGGTGCATGAATTTTTGAAATCGGCCCAGTTGTTATTGAGTTTATTTGTACATACAAATCTTTCCTTACTTTAACAAGTAGGTATCTGGATTCAGCGGATTAGATCCGTCTGTCTTGAGAGTTTTATTTTGTAAAGAAGATTCCCGCTACCTCCGGTATTATGGACAGTTCCTAAAACGTCATGTATGTATATGCCAGTTACTTCTGTGTGCGAAATTAGTCAAGTTCGAGCAGTGTTACTATGTTTCAACCCTGGCAAGTTCTTGGCAGCAGGGCGAACATGTGCATCTGCTTTTTCACAGTCTATATCACTGTCTGGAACTTGGCAGGTCTTTAATTTTACATCTTAAGGAGTCACGGGAATTTAAGTAATTGCGAAATCAGCCAAGTTTGGGCAGTGTTACGAAGTGTCGACCCTGGCAAGTTTGGCATCTGCTTTTTCACAGTCTTTATCACTATCTGGAACTTAGCAGGTCTTTAATTTTACATCTTAAGGAGTCACGAGAATTAATGTTATCATCATCATCGTCATCATTTCAGCCAAACGAGGTCCACTGAAGAACATAAGACAAGTCTCCCCCAAGGCTCGCCATAACAACCGGTCACGTGCTATAGATGAATTGGCGAGAGCGTGGCATTGCATGTGTAGTGGTCTTGCCTATACACACACAATGCCACTAAGTACATATGCAAATCCACGCTCTCACTAATTCATCTATACCTGCATCCACCGGGTTTCCGCAACCTTCACGAGGTCGTTGAGGTCTTCATCTGGAATTTAAGTTATAAATAGAACGAATGACCCTTTTTGTAAGTCTGTGGGAATAAAGGCGTGAGTTTATGTATGTATGTATGTATGTGTAAATAAAGTCTGTATGTCAGCTGCCTTACCCCAAACCAGAATACCGTACGAAATGTCTGCCATAATTCAAAATTATATGCAAAATGGGTGGACGTAACCTGATTAGTGATTATAGATTGCGTCAACCGTTTGTCAACTTATAATAATTATAATTATATTCCGAGTGGATAGAAAACCGAAAAATTATTAATATTTGCATCTTAGCTAAGCTCTAGAGGTATTTGACATCGTCTTTCCTATACAACGGTTGTTACATTTAACTATACCTACATGTAACTGGAACCGCAATATATGGCTTACTGTACTTCAGTGTAGGCAAATCACCGCGAGCACCATTCAACTCTAGCCGCTTTCAACCTCAATCTTGAATACACAAGGTTGCTGCGACTGACGAATAAACAAATGAACAGGGTGGTTATTATGACGTGGCTATGCCGTTTATTTTACGGTGAGCGTAAAGGACGTAGCTATGGTAGCTATATAGCTCTATCCTTTTCTCTCAGCTTAAACTGAACTGCATAGCTATGTCATAATAACCCCCCAGGGCTCAGAAACCTGGTTATTTTTTTTAACCACCTCGTCAGAAATGCTTTACATTTCAGAGCATTTTCATTTCGATTCCGCTCGAACAGAATCAAATTTCGGTTCTGAACAAAGAGCAAAACAAAACTGTTCCTTCTCGAAATAACGGTTAATTTCATTCGCTATTTTCATCGTCATCGTTTTCTCATCTTTTCTACTCTATGAACTAGCTCTTAAGTTTCATTTTCACTTGTTTAGCTTGAAGTCAAGCCAGCTTTATCATTTTAGTCACGACGCCATCCAACTGAAGGAAGAATCAAGTAAATAAATAAATAAATATCAGGGGACAATGTCACATCAATTGACCTAGTCCCAAACTAAGCTCTAGGCTTGCACTATGGGTACTAGCCAACGATATAAATACTTACATAGATAAATATATAGAAAACATCCATGACTCAGGAACAAATATTCGCTCTCATCACTCAAATATCTGCCCTTACCGGGATTCGAACCCAGGACCACTAGCTTCGTAGGCAGGGTCACTACCCACTAGGCCAGCGCGTCGTCAAAAACCAAAAATATCAGGTTAATCCCAGAGATCATAATTCATAACACTCGCAAATCTACTCCAAGCGAGTGTTTACGAATAACCTGTACCCTTAACATGAGTTACGATTACCGTACTCGCTAACGAGTCGAATGCTCTGGCCCTTGCACTCTATAAGAATACTTGCAAGGTCTGCGAGGGACAGAACTTCGACTAGCCAGCGAACCAATTTCAAACTCATCTCACTGTAATCCTACTAATAATAATAAAATGCAAAAGTCTGTGTGAATGTTTGTAAGCTATTATTTCTTCCCGCTGCAACAGCTGAATGGACATGGATGAAATTAAAAATGGATATAGCTTATCTGGATATTGGATTACAACATAGAAAAAAATTTGATCATGTTACCGATTGGATCATTCTTAATTTTGTCGGTTAATACTTTATCGAAGAATTGAAAAGATGTTTATTTATTTATTTACGGACTACCAACACAACAATAAATCGATCTAAGGCTAATGATATATAAGTTGTTTGTTTAACAGAAAAAATACCCCCTTCTACTTGATCAGAGGGTGTATCGTGTATCGTCTAACGCACTTGCAATCTCGATTGTGTTCATTTTGAAAATCGAAGGCTTTTCTGCATACAAAATAAAAACAATTGTTCCATTTTGAAGCCGAAGCGATTGCGAGTGCGTTAGGTAATACCCCATAGGATTAAAAAAAATGATCATCTGCTGGAGTTTCTTGCGGCGCTTCTTCTCCGCAATGATGGTCTTGTCCGAAGCGCTAGTACTCACCCTATATTACCGACGTGTAAAAGAGCACTCATGTGGCCTATTTACTGAATACCTAAATATTTTGAATTTTGAATTTTGCCTCTCAGGTTATAGACTAGAAGCAGTTCAAGCTGCATGAAGCGCCTGGCGGTATGTCAGAGGGATGATTGCTTCACGTAGGATCCAGACAGATAACTGGTTCCAAGTATCCTCCACTGCACTGCTATGTAAGTAAACTACCCTGACACAATTGGCATCGAAATTCATGAATAGGTTGAAGATACGCGTTTGAAAAGAGATCGCACTACCACAGATTGAATAACGTTTTGACGTAAGTATTAACGAAAGGATTCCTGTTCAATAGATACTCGTAAAAATCCTTCATAAAATGGTGACCCTGTCTTTAAGTAACGACTATCCCGAATATTATACTCGCTTTCTTGTAAATAAAAGTACAATCCGCTGGCCTATTGCCTAACGCACTCGTAATCGCAATCTACTTCAAAGTGAAACAATTATTTTCATATTGTATTGCAGCCTCGCCTTCGGACACTAAAAAAAAATCGCTTCTAACAAGATTGTGATTGTTGTGCATGAGGGTCTTGATTCCATGCGAGCCTTACAAGATAAAAGGGGTGTGATTCACCCAAAAACGCGGTTGGACGAACAGATTAGTGAATGTCGCAGCGGTGAGTTTAAGTAGTCCCGTCAGAGCGAATAAAACACTTTTTAGCGCGTGCATTTTCGATTTGGTAGCATGGCTTCTGTCGATAAGATCGAACGTATAAGGCTGCCTAATTGAGAATGCACGCGCTGAAATGTGTTTTGTTCGTTCTAACAGGACCACTTAAAATCGTCGCTGCGACATTGACTTGTTCGTTCGACCGACCTCGTTTTTAAGAAAATCACGCCCAAGTTACATCAACTAAAATAGTAGTTGAATTAGTAAAGAACTTGCAGTTGTTACTAACAGCTTTGATTGATGTTACCAATATCATTATTATTGTATCACTTTTTTGTCAACTAAGTAAAAATCTCTCCGGGTTGGCGGTCAGTTTTTGAGTGTAATATTACTGCGTTTATGGCTTGAAAAAATGTGGATAAAACATCCGTCACTTGCTCATAGACTTGGTTGTCTGTCTGTATGTCAAAGCAGGGTAGTGATTCTCTCAACAACAACGGTCGGAAGGACGAACGAGTGAATGTCCAAGCGGCGAGTTTAAGTTCCCGTCAGTGCGAACAAAACATATTATTATTTTAGCGCATGCATTTTCAATTTAGCAGCATGCTTTCTGCCGATGAATCGAACGTATAAGGCTGCTTAATTGAAAATGCTCGCGCTAAAATGTGTTTCATTAGCTCTGACGGGACTACTTAAACTTGCCGCTGCGATTTCGCTCGTTCGTCCGACCGTCAGTTGTTTTTGAGAGAATAACACCCCAGATTTTTTCAGATTGAAAAGGGGTCCAGGATTAAAAAATGAAAGTCCCTTGATTACAGCAAATAGGGTATCATATAAAACGGCTCAATTCGTTTCAAAACTGGTTTGTACTTTTTGATTTATAGCCACTTGGCCGGTTTTTCTTTCTAACTGCCATTTTATCAACATCTCTTTTCTTATTCTGTACTCTCCTGTTATTTTTATCAATGTAGTATTTGTGTGAACGTTTATAAAGCCGGGTACTCACTAGCGAGGCGTTACTGCAACTGTTGCACGTAACATCGTGATGTGTACACTGCTCGCGAGCCTGTTCTCCATTAGAAGCTCGTTACTGCAACTGCTACGATTACAGTTACAGCGTTAGTGAGTACTTGGCTTTACTGATTACTAACGACCTACCCTTGAAGTAGTCCTACTATTAAATAAATAAATACTTAGTACTGAGTATTTCCAAATGGAGCGAAGACTCAATCGAGCAATTTCACGCTCGATCGGCGCTTCCGGCCGATTCAAACATCTCGGGGAGGCCGCAGAACGCCGGTTCCCACACAAACGGCATATACAGGGTAAGGCCTGTATCTAAAGCAAAAAATTAAAACGTAGATTCTACTCATCAAACTAGACAACTTTTGTTTAGCAACTTTTTAAAATCATAAAGTTTTTAGATTGTTCTTTTTTCAAACAAAGTAAATAGTATTTTAAATGTACTTAAAACTCCGTCTTATTGACATCGCCTGTCAGTCTAGTCACTCTACCGACATAATCAATTTCATAGTACATTGCTTGTTCAAATTAACTTTAAAATGTAATAAAATTCAAACCGCAAGTTTTTTTTCGAAGTCGTCAAACAAACGTTGCGTAGTTTGAGGAGAAGAATGTACATTTTTTATGTTTGCTCTAGTTACAGGCCCCACCGTGTAAACCATTCTACCCTCTTTGGAAAAAAAGGCACATCTACTAAGTATATGAATTTTATTGCACTTACCTTTGAGAGTTTTATGCTTCTATGAATTAATTGCGCTTGTGTCTTTTCTCCTTAGGAGGGCAGCATTATAATAATATATTAGGTCATTACCTATGAAATTGGCGTTTTATATGGAGAATTTTATGAAAACGGTGATTGTCATACATTTAATTTTGCGGATTATTTAGTTACGTCAAATGCAAACCAAACAAAATTTTGTAAGGACATTTTGACGTTGGACATTTCTTAGTTATATTATATTTTATAAACGTAAAAATAGTTAGTTTCATAAAACTCTGCGTAATTGAAACACTACTCGCAGCACATGAAAAGATTTGTAGTACAAAAACCTACTGACCAATTTCAAGGAAATACTTTAGTTTATTAGAAAACACAATAATAGTAATGAGGGCGCCACTGGACGCTCGACGTTTGCTCGGTGCAGTCTTAAGCATTAAGCCAAAATAAATATTTAGGAAAGAAAATGTGAGACTGGGGAACCTGGTGCAATTTATAAAATTAACATTGATTTTTTATTTGTGTGGGTAGGCGAATGCTGGGTGATCTTTCGTCTCACGTCACGTGGGCTCGACGGAGCTTGTTAGCCGGCATGACTCGTGGTTTTCAATAAATATCCATATTGCCTTTATTGATTTATTTCATGAATTTACGGTATAGAAGCTATCCGCCCAGATCTCGACTTGATTACGTAGCGATTCCCTTTGTGACTAAATCTCAAAAAACCGAGTTTCAAAATGACCTCTTCGTTTGAGTTACTAGGTTGGGTTTGTTAAGTAACTTCAAATGCCCGAAGGGAAGGTTGCCCAGGAATAGGAGCTCCGCTATGCGGGGCTCCATAGACATTTCTAAGACAGACATAAGATGAAAAACAACACTGTGGTCATTCAGCTACTCAGACTTTTGGAAATGTAGTCGTAGCGATCTGGTCGTGTTGCAATCTAGGCATAAAGCTATAGAGTCAGATTGAGATGTAGTCACAAATATATCTGATCATATTAGCTATCTACGAGAGTCATATCGAAATGTGATTAAAATTCGATTTCATACGCGTAGAATTAGTTCCGTTCCCGACGGCAAATCTATACGACTGCCAATGCATTGTTAACCCTGAGGACTAGGTAAAATCCCTCTCTGCACCGGCACAAAAATGCACTGCTTGCTGGTTGGTTGAAGAATGCAAGCGGGGGGGGGGGGGGCTATTAAGGTCGGCGGCAACTTACGAGAAATTTCTAATGGAAAAATTCTCATGCGCTGGCTGGCTGCCGGGGACGCCGGCACGCGTCACGCACACTCTTGGTACTTGGTTATATAGCAACTTCGAAACGCTTCGGATCCCTACACTGAGCATGGTTCGACATGCTTTTGCTGGGCTTTTTTAAATTTATATGAATAAAAATGAATCGCCGAAATGTATTCATTATTGACAAGCCAGGGTTTGTCTGAAGAAAAAAATTAAAAACAGAAAAAGTCAGAAGTTTTGGAGCGGGTCGCAAGCATTTTCAAATTCTTTATTTATCAACAATTTTACCTGTGAAACAAGCTATCACCTTATGAGTTCCTATCCAGTCGCTATGGATTTGGTGTTACCAGTGATATTTAGAATTTGCCGCCTTTTTTGTGTTACCTCTCGCTGGTTGGACTATTACTAGAGCCCAACTACTACTAGTGTTTTGAACTACCTATCACTAATAGGTTAAAAACTTAGGAGCCTGTCAAACAGCCTGCTTTTTTATACTATTCCGTGTCCCGCGTTTCCACGTAGCTTGTAGCAAGCTAGAAAATATATCCCAGAGTACGCGCAGTTCTGCATATTTTCGGAAAATGTGGTTACAGAATTATTAACAATTTTTTAGAGTTGTTGGTAATTCTGTAGCTCTGCCTATCCCACTCTGGGAATAAAGGCGTGAGTTTATGTATTTAGGTACCTATGTATGTATCTCAAAAAGTGCGTCACTGATTCCGTAATCGACTTGATAAACCGTCAATCGATGGATTTCAAATGCGTAAGAACGATATGATGAGATTTTCGATTGGATTTTTTAACGTCAATCTGTAACTTCATAGCAATCATTTAGCGTCGAAATTAAACCCAAAGTGATTGAGTTCTTAATTGATTTTAATTCTAAGGTGCATATAAGAAGATTATGCTAATAGAGGTTGTATCAAACAAGTGAGGTCGTTGAAAGAGGTCTCGTGTCAAAATGTTGCTTTTAGATAGAAATTGTTTGCTCGTGTTATCGAATGTAGTTGTGATCGTATCTGCATTAAATACTTTTTTTAAGGAAGGTAAGGGTCTGCCATTAGGGAATGCAATTTAACCGGTTATTAACCGTTTTTGTATGAAAATAAAACCCGTTACAACCTGTTAAAAGCGGATAAAACCGGTTAGTTGCATTCCCTATCTGTCATCACTCGCCGATCATATATTATAATCGTTTTTATGTTTGCAGTAACAGAGGTAAAGTCGAACGGCGTTTTTTTCTGTAGTATACAAAAAAAGCCGTTCTCTTCTGGGGGGATCCCTTTATTTTGTTTTTTTTTTTATTATTCGTTGTCCGTTGAACCGTAAAACTTGTTAAATTGAGCAAAAATCGGCAAAAAGAATCATGGTTCGGGAGGCAACTTTTTCTAAAATTAGTTCAATGCAGCAGCAATTGGAAATGCACACTCGAATCAAATTTAAACTGTCTCTTTATTAAGGTTCATGAGATACAGGCCGCTGACACACAAACTAAGGGTACGGTAATTACCCGACTACCCAAGAAAGAAGCGAGCCTAATCGGACACTATTAAACCGTACCGTACCGTACCTAATAGAAACCTTATTTTTTAATTATTACTTGTAACATCACAACTTTTTTTTTGATAAGGCGCCCATACAAGAAACGTTTGGATTTTCACTTTTGTTCTATTGTAAAAAAGAAAAACAACAGGTACTAAAAAATTGTCTAGCGTCAGTTGGGTTCAAGCTGACTCGATTCAAAATCGAATTAAAATTGGAATATAATAATACCTACAGTGCAGTGGAACCCTTGGTGCACAAGACCAAGCCGTACAAGACCGCTTTTTTTTCTTTTAGATATTGTTACAGATGTTGAAGATGCCACGAAGCCGCTGCTGAGGAAAGTTATAAACAATTCACATCCACTTACTCTAAAAGAGGAAAAATGTTACGAGGACCACGTCAGATGTCTACTGAATATACAGTAAGTGCTTAAAAATAACCCCTTATAAACGAAAAAAAAAAACAGAAACGTCTATTGCGAAATTTTAAACTATATTAAAGCGAAAAAAAAAATACAATATTATATACCTACAAACAATAAAAATAAACCACACCTGTTTCCCAGAGGGGTAGGCCGAAACCACTTCTTTCCACTTGCTACGATCTTGACAAATTTATTTCGCTTCTTCCACATTCAAGCAAAGAGTCATGCACGCACGTCGGTTTCGGGTACTGTAAAACTACACAATTATGGTCCTAGCCTGTAACAATAGTCCAATTTTCCTCATCACATTAATCTAAAGTATGATACCTTACGGCTATTGTTGCTGGGTATATGTACTGTTTACCCTAAAAGCAATTACTCTAAACTCAAGCTAGAGCTAAAGCTATAATATTTTTAGAATAATGTGATAAGTAAAATTGGACTATTATTGTAGGCCAGGACCATAGGTGTGTAGTTTTACGGTACTTAAGATTCATCCCTTTTCCAGTATTTCTCCGATTTGATTTGAAAAAGTATGCCTAGGGCTTTCGATCTGTATATCTTTTTCGTAAATTTTCTATCATCCATCCTTTCCAAATGACCGAACCATCTCATGCCCTTTTGAATCTTAGTCACTACATCTTCTTTTATTAAAGTATTTAGTTCTCACAAATAAGGCTCCGTCTCCTCCACCAGAGATGTGCGAGGTAGCTAAGCGGTGCGAGGCTGTGTAACAAGGAGGTGTAAATGTGCGTCTACGCTAGGCGAACCGAGCACGAGCCGAACACAATTCGTCTAATGTGTACCGACTTACAAGCCTCGAACGAGCGCGCTGCGAGCGATTCGTTCGTGCTCGTTTGCGTTCCGCCGGTTGTCGGTTTTTTGACGAACACAAAGGGATTTGCTTCGTGCTCGCAGTGCGGTTCGTTGTACGTCCACACTTGACGCCGCGAACGACGAAACCGAGAACTGCTCCGCTCGTGCTTCGCTCGTGCTCGGTTCGTCTAGCGTAGACCCACCTTTACAGTGTGAATGTTTCCACCAAAGATGTGGGAGCAAGAGAGGCGGGAGCATCCCTCGCAACACATGCCTCGCACACATCTTTCCCTTCTTTTGTTTGTACAAAAACCTCGCTCCGCTGAGCTGTTTCCACCAGAGCTAGAAAAAAAAGGTGCATTTTGATCCTCATTAAAAATTTTACTTGCGCGGTTTCACCGACGACTGGCTTTCTATGTTGCAGCACATCATCGAAGCCAGTTTGTGCGTATAAAGCGGACAAGAAAGACGGAGGCGGAGGTTTCAAGGCTTTTCGAACTATCTGCGACGCGTACTTGACGAATTGCTTCACTAACTATAGTAAGTGTACCGTAAAACTGTGAGTAGGAATTAAGGGGTGAGTGTACTGCTGTGTCATGACAAAATGATGTAACTATAGATACATGAGTTAGTGGTAAGGCTCTATCGTATTTATTTGGTCATGCTATACTCCCCGTACAAATATTTGGCCTTGAGGAACTTCTTATTAGAAAAAAAATGACATTACCAACCCATGTAAATGAAAATTTTCCTGTGTCATGACAAAATGATGTAACTATAGATACATGAGTTAGTGGTTAGTCTCTATCGTATTTATTTGGTCATGCTATACTCCCCGTACAAATATTTGGCCTTGAGGAACTTCTTATTAGAAAAAAAATGACATTACCAACCCATGTAAATGAAAATTTTCCTGTGTCATGACAAAATGATGTAACTATAGATTCATGAGTTAGTGGTTAGTCTCTATCGTATTTATTTGGTCATGCTATACTCCCCGTACAAATATTTGGCCTTGAGATGCTTCTTATTAGAAAAAAATTACATTACCAACCCATGTAAATTAAAATTTCCAAGGAAATCCTGGGTCCTGGTCCTGGCTACTTATTGTATCATAAATTATCTGTGGTAGGCGTCACAGAATGTTCGCTAAACAGACGCGTCAATTTGCTGTATCTCGCAGTTACATGACTTGTCAATACTTGTACGCTCCCACTAGGGACACAACATAAATAAGTCATAACTTGTACAAATAAGAACAATTCATTTAATTGGAGAATAACGATACGTCTATTGGAAATAATTTCAGTCTTATAATTAGTAGCATACACTTCATTTAAGGATGTGTCCCTACCCTAGTCACCCCCTAATTTCCACTCACCCCGTTTTGCGGTATTCAACACCTTATAAGGTTAAGATGTGCCGGTCTTCATGCTTCATAATTTTATTGATACTAGCAACCCGCCCTCGCTTCGCTTTAGTTTATGTGAGTATGATAAATAGCCAATAGCCTTCCTCGATAAATGGGCTATCTAACACTAAAAGATTTTTGCAAATCGGACCAGTAGTTCCTGAGATTAGCGCGTTCAAGCACACAAACTCTATAAAATTAGTATAGATAATTGGCCATGCTTCATTTTTTTTTTGTATGGTTTTTATAATTTATTCGATAAATATAGACTATTTTAAGAAAGTAATTTCGGTATTTTTGTTTTTAATTAACCCTATCTACATAAAAAAAATATATTAATTTATTGCTGACGTGACGTCATCAAACGCATAATGGATAAATGTAGTCTTCGCCTGCATAAAAAGAAATTACAGTAAAGTCTATGGTAAAGTCAACATCAACATCAAGGTGTCAACGTCACCGAGGACGGGCTCAAAATTTTTTGAAATCACTATCTGAACTTGTTTGAAATGGAAGGCCACAAATGTTTCGTCCCTTAAGTCCGAATAACAGCAGGGATAACCCGGATTTGTTATTCGTACCAATAATCCCGGAACGACGGCGAGAGGAATGGTGTCGTGAAGTGAAGCAAAAACACTTCAAGAACTATTTGCAGTTTTGTTGTGAAGATCATTTAAATGTACTCGTATGTAACTGTTTAAAACAAACACGTTACTTTTACACAATGGTTAACCAATAAAATCTTGACCATTGAGTACTCGTATAAATTAGATTGCATTTATTAATTATAATAAACAAACAATTTACGAAAAGAAACGACACGTCAATGTCAAATTTGTGTTTGATATAGACTAGACAGACGTCAGTCGGTTTTTTTTTAAATATGGCAATGGAATCATATCCATTATTCGTTTGATAACTCACAGAAAGGTCATTTGAAGGACAAAACATTTCAATGAATATCTTAATAATGTGAGACTTTTTTTTAAATCTGATATACAGAAACTGTACCGAAAGCTTGTTTCTCGAAATGGTTTTGAGATTTCCATACATATTTAAAAAGTTAGCATGGCTAATTGGGATACTCCTAATTTAACAATTTATGACATTTTATGTACATTATTATTTTATTTAGATAAATCGGTTGGGTAACAGTTACCAGCTCTAAAAGAGGGTTACCACTAATACCGGCGGATTTTGTCTATTTATTAGCGCGGACCTAAAAAAATACGGACATAACCTCTAATCATCTAATCATGAGTGAAACATGTCAAATGGATGTCTGTGTGCGTGGCACGCACACACTTAAACTGTCACTTTGTGCTGTGGCTCGGCGCGTTGTCTTACCAACTGCATCTGTGTGCGTGCGGTAAGTCGTGTCTAACGAACGAAAGTGCCGACCTTGCATGCTTCATACCTTTTTAGTCCAACGTTACGTTTACGTCCGCATTTTTTTAGGTTCGTATTTAGTAGTTAATTCCTTTTTTCTTTCACCTTATTGTCTTTATATCTTTCAACAGAATATTGACGGGTCTTCAGCTCACCACAATGTGTTTATTTGGCCCCCAAAAACCCAAAACACTGGTGGGGAAAATATAAAAAGGGTTATCGAATCATAGATGCCAAGTGAAGTCCTGGACTAAGTTTTTGCTATAATAATTATTATTATTTATACTAGTTAGCTGATGGCCTTGTTCTACATTGAATTCACTATATTGATAATCATATTGTCTACATTGTGATAGCTTATTAAATAGACAGTAATAGCATTATGACATGGCTATGCAGTTAATTTTACGGTCAGCGTAAAGGACGCAGCTATAGCAGTAACATTATTCTATCCTTTTCTGTCAGCGTAAAATGAATTGCACAGATACGTCATACGGGCCTTTATTCCAATGTTGTTTAACCCATCTTGATTTGAAATCGTTAACATTGTTTAAGTTATGACAGCTCTTACCGTCAAGCGAATAATTACGATATCATAGTAAGGTGTATAACAACGGTCTATTAACATAAATAAATACATATTGCAATACCGTTCAAATATTTTTAAACAGGTGAAATAAATATTAAATTATATTCAAAGTCAGGTGTTTTTTTTATTTTGTTACAATTACTTATATGGTTCGGTTCGCTACCTAGCCGAGCTCATGTATTAAATTATCAAATTGATTACTATTGTTTGTAAAGTAATCGTACATTATATTCAAGAGTAACATCTTATATAAATTAATATTCAATGTTAATACATTGCAACTGGTAGGTACCTATATAAAACGACATCTCAATATTTAATATAATATCGTAATGTTCAAAAATATCGACTGTATTTTTTTTATTGATCTACAATTTCAGATGTAACCATAACCATTATTCATATTCGTAATCTTTTAACGGCTGATCATTTAATGGCACGAGTAAGCTAAGAAAATTCAGCTACACTTTTTTTTGACACTTAATCTGTATCATAATGTTAGTGTTTATGAAACAACAAGAATAAATTTTATTTGTACTTGTATTGTTATTTTACATTTTAAATATTTAAGTCCTTCTAAAGCCGGATACTCACTAGCGAGCAGTAAATGTACCCGTAGCAGTTACAGTAACAAGCTTCTATTGGAGAACAGGCTCGCGAGCCGCAGACACGATGTTACATGCAACTGTTACAGTTACGGCTCGCTAGTGAGTACCCGACTTAAATGTACTCGCTAACAAACTGTAACTGTACTTGTAGCAGTTACAGCTCGTTCCCACTATGTCGAGTTGTCGGATACCGATTTTAATCGGGTGTCGGCGGCTCTGGGGGGGGGTTATTATGACATAACTATGCAGTTCATTTTACGGTGAGTGTAAGGGACAGAGCTATGGCAGTTATATAGCTCTGTCCTTTTCTCTTAGAGTAAACAGAATTTCATAACTATTTATGTCATAATAACCCCCCTGTTCACACTAGTCGGCTGTCGGCGATCAGCGGCAGCGACGCGCGGGCGGCACAAGGGGTGCGGCGCGGGCGGGGTCTGCGTGACATCCGGCAAATGTGAACAGCGTTATATGCGAGCGTTGATCCGACACGATTTTTTTCCGAACTGAAAGGCTGATTCAACACACAATATTTTTTGTTGGATCACAAAATAGTGGTCGGACGAGTGTAAATAGCTTCATATAAAACGTTCTGCCAAATGGACCGGTTAGAGCTCGTTCCCACTGTGTCGTTAGACGGATTCCGATTTTAATCGGGTGTCGGCGGCTCTGTTCCCACTTGGTCGGATGTCGGATTCCGATTTTAATTTGGTGTCGGCGCCTGTGTTCACACTAGTCGGCTGTCGGCCACGATCGCAAATGGCGCCAGCATATTTCGAGCGGAACAAGGGGTGCGGGCGGGGTCGGCCCCGACATCCAACCAGTGTGAACAGCATCATACTGTCATAGGCGAGCGAGACCTGACACGATTTTTCTCCGAACGGAAAGGCTGATCAAACACACGATTTTTTTGTCGGATCCGACACATCTATCATTGTCAGACGAGTGTGAATAGTTTCATATAAAACGTTCTGCCACTGGAACGACCGGTTAAAATCCTGAACGACACACGACATAGTGAGAAAGAGCAGAACACTGATGAGCGTCTAGTGGAGAACAGGCTCGCGAGCCGCGTATACAGGGTGTCCCAGAAACCGACGTCAACCCGCCTAGGGCTGATAGAGCAGCTCACAAGCTATCGATTTAACCCCCATGTATGTTCAGCAATTTTTATTAGTTTCCGAGATATTGATCATTTTAATCGGATTTTTTGTCATTTTTCCTTATGTTAGTGATAGGAGAAACCCCTAAATTCATGTATTTATACTTTTTTTTTTGTGTTTTCTTGCATGATTAGGTAATCCTAATCCAAAACACTGAAATAACTAAAACTATGTTACAATTTTCCAAATTATTACAAATTGAAAAAAATAAGTAGATTAGGTACTGTATTAAGCCTTACTTAATAGGCATTTTACAATTTGATTTTCTACCCAAAATTCAGTTTATAACACCAATTTGATGATAAACCAGGTTATCGTCAAATTGTCAACACTTATGTCGTCGAATTTTACTTTAAAGGCAACATTACATGTATTTTCATTACGTCGAGAATTCAGTTCGTGGAATGGTCATTGCAAGTAATTTAATAGTATTTGATTTATTGTTTCAAATTTTTTTTTAAAATAAAAATTACTTCACGTAAATTCATTTCAATAGACCGTGAGTCGAAGTCGACGGAGCTCCTATTCCGGGTAGTGGTGGCGCTTCGCGGTTTGACACAATTCTAACCTAACCTAACCTATAGATTAGTTGAGACCTAGTAGTAGGTGATCTGCGTAGTTGTGGCGCTATGTGTATTTGATTATTTAAAAACAAATGTAATGAAACGTCGACCAAATGAAATTCGTTGTTTTATTGTTCTGCCGTTTAAAAATCATACAAGATGAATAATTTGCCAAATAATATTCCCTGAACAGTTATTCTATGAAAAATAAAAATTGGAATTATCTGCCCATGAAATAAAATTACACCAAACAATTCGTGAACAAAATTTTACTTTGAAGTGTTTTAAATGAAATTCGACGAAAAGTTTGTCGACAAAACAAGGGAACAAAAAAAGTAGTACTTCCTCCCGATATGACCCCAAAAATATGTATGGAATTGTTCCGTTTTGTTATCAAAATTCACGTTTATTGGTAACAAAACGGACAATTCCATACATATTTTTGAGGACATATCGAGAGTACTATTTTTTATTGTTCAGAATGACGATCACAACGAGCGTGCAGAGTTTTTTCCAAATCTGAAGCAAAAGTTAAGGGTGTGCAATTTATTTGAATCTCCCCAAAAACACACTACAACACAACAGACGGTAAAAAAGTAGAAACAAGATTAGAGCAGCGATAGAATCGATGCACTGTAGTGTGAAGACATAGGATTCACCTCAGCATAGAGGCATTCCATCTCAGTTCTCAGGGTTGGCAACGCATTTGCAGTCTTAGGATTGTATCGCAGTCTTGTGAATGCGAATGTCTATGGGTCGCAGTTTCCACTTACCATCAGGTGGCCTGTGTGCTTGTTTGTCTTCTCTATGCCATAAAAAAAAAGTGCTGCAGCAGGAGCCACACGCTGGTTTTCAGCTGATCCCTGGTGTTCACCTATTCGTAGCTGAACGCGAACGCGTGATAGAATAAAAATGTGTAGTAAATATAGTGAAAATAAGTTTAGTAAACGTAATAATAATGATAAATGTAATGTATACTTATTAAAAAGTCTTTAGAAAGGTGTAAATCTGCAAGGACAATAAATAAATATGCTATAAATAGCTACCTTGTAACACCCCAAAATCGGGTTGTCACTTTTTCTCTGACATACTTACAGTTATCCTTTCTTTTGTCTGAAAGCTTTCCGCGCTGATTCCTGGCTGAGTTTAGCATCTACTGTTTGACGAGCGAACGAGTTTCAAGCCACATACACCTGGTAACCGGTGTTTTAGTATATCAACGTTGATCACAAACGGTCGACATAAACACTGCCGATTTTACACTTGGATACTCGTTTTGTCTCACATAGTTCAACGCTGAGCTTTGGTATCCTAGAGCTAGGTTCCTGTGCCTTATTTAGAAGTCGTATTTAACCGGTTTACACTATCTATTCCTTTGTATTTTCAATTGAAAACCCAGACATTGTTATCGTTTGTTAGCCGTTGTTGTCATAGTATGAAATGTCACTTTGACTTTTAACAGGAGGTTAAGGCGTTCGCACATCGGCTTTATTACTCTGTTTTGGGTGTAGCATCTTTTTATTTTTGAATTCGTATTTACTCGTTCTACATATTTTTTTTCACTTAATTTCAGCTAAGCAAAAAGTCTTTCTTTATTGAGAGGAATCAGAGGTATTGAAGTTTTAACTCCAATGTGAGTATGGTAGGTGGCAACACCGGTAACGCCAGAGAGCGTCACTTGGTGTTTGCCGATCAAGGATGAGATTTAATTTAGAACAGGCCTAGGTGGTTTCCTTGTTCTTGACGCTGTGTCTTACAATCAAGATGTCTTATTTTCACCGAGCATAACTTGATAATAATCAAGTCTTAACGTGCGTTGTCACGCGTCTGAAGGGTGAGTATTTCATTTGGAAGGGGCGCGTCGCAATTGTGTTACGTAATCGCCATGTTCTATTTCTAAAAGTGTATCGGTCTATTTCAGATGTTCTTTACGGTGTAATTGATAACACCAACTCCGCGGTCTCCGAGTATAAAAGCCAATTGCCTCTAATTTACTGCCCGAAAGGTAAACTTTATTCGTTAAAAGTGATGTGTTGTCTGAGGATATGTCCTTGTTTGTTCCTTTACTGAGACGTTATATTGTACGTTTTAGGGTTTCAAGGCTACCCCGGAAATTTAAAGGCTACCCCGGAAATTCCAAGGCTACCCCTGAAGTATCAAGTCTGCTCCGGAGATGTTCGGCCTAACCTATAACCTCAAGGCGGAGGTTATCTTCGTGCATGCGGTGTGCTGACATTACTTCGACGTGTTTGTGCATGAGGAAGTAGCCGTGCGATGACGAGTATACTTCGCGTGGGATCCTGACGCCTGCGTTCACTGATGTCGCGTGACGTTGACTTTCTTTTATTTTATTTTCTTTTACTTACGATAGTTTAACCTATGTTACGTCGTCCATCCTTAGACCGCGTAGGTAGCAAGCGCCTCTTTTGTAAGGTTATCAATCCTAGTAATGGAAAAGAACTGTACGGGTTTACTGATGCTAATCTCGTAGGTAACCCGGATCTTTCCTTACTTACTCTTTTGCAAGATTATCAATACTAGTAATGGAAAAGAACTGTACGGGTTTACTGATGCTAATCTCGTAGGTAACCCGGATCTTTCCTTACTTACTCTTTTGTAATTGTTACCAATCTTAGTAATGGTAAAATACGTTACGGGTTTACTGATGCTAATCTCGTAGGTAACCCGGACCTTTCCTTACTTACCCTTTGGTAAAATAAATATTTGCAACTATTTCTTGTGTGCCTAAAGGCGTGGTTAATTAGAATTTAAATATAAAAGAGGGGACGCTCTCTAATTTTATTACTTTGTGTTGTTCCTTCAGAACGTAGTATGATGCAATTAATCTGAGTCTGTACTTTCTTTTTTACGAAGTGATAAATTAAAATACACTTAACTTAAACAATTTGTCTAATTTATGAAACCACCACCATCGATCCTGTTTGTGGCCAGTCGCTCTCTCTCAATCTACGGCGCCCAACCCTTTAGCGATTGGTCCTCGAGCCAAGTGACCACACGACCCCAATCTCATGCAGCGGGCGAAAATCGAGTGTTACAGTGGCGCCCAACGTGGGGCTTGAAGGATCGTTGGTGTGGTTTTAGTTATTAGGTTCATAGTGAGGCAGGTCTAAGGATTGGCACATAGGTTAGGTATCTCTAAATTTAATTAGCACATTAGGAAAAATTAGATAGGACGACTTGTCCTTGTGGTTTGAGTGACTTTCTTCGCTATTTTAATTTTACTACTGGTTACTTTATTAGCACTTACTACTATCTACCACTCTTGGTGTTTAAACTGTTATACTAAGTGTCTAACTTATACACTCTGTTAAAATGGACTTGTCAATTAAAATTGAATGGCTGACAAAAGAGGAGCTTGCGCACGAACTGACTAAGTTGCAAATACCTTTCTCAACATCAGACACATGCGACATCCTACGGAAGTGGTTCCGTCAAACGCGGTCTCTTATCCGACGTGGCAGCCTCAAACCGGGCACCAGTGCTCCAGCTGATCCCGCTGGCGAACTAACACTTTGTCGCTCTGCGATTAAAAACCTGCAGAAGGAGGTGGCTGAAGGAACAACACTGTCGGAGGCTCGTAAAGAACGGCTGAGGGGTCGAGTTGAATATTACCTAGGTCGTTTGGAGGGAGTCTCAGATCAAGGAGATGCGGTTCAAACCCTCAAAGGTGTTCTGGTCAGTTGCCTAACTACTCTTAACCCCGAGGGGGACTCTTCCGATTCTGAGGAGGAAGTTTTCAGCTCTCCAGCGAAGCCGCAGACTACGGTGACGTGTCGAGCCGAGCCGCGCTACAACCTTGCTAGTTTAAACCTTAAATACAAAGGGGATACGTGCGTACGTGCTTTTATTACGCGCCTGGAGGAACTCCGGGTGGCACGCGAGATCCCTGAACGTGTTATTTTCACCGGTTTTCCGGATATTCTGGACGGACCAGCTCTCTTTTGGTTCCGTTCGTGTAAGGGTGACTTTTCGTGTTACGCGGACCTTTTAACTGCTCTTAAAGCAGACTTCGATATTCCTGATTATGACTTTAAATTATTAGGTGAGATAAGGGCCCGCACCCAAGCTAAACACGAGTCTCGGTTGACTTTACCGCTGGCGGAAGCCGAGCAATTGGACATTTTACTACGCAACATAAGGCCTGGATATAGCCGTGAGTTGGCTTTAATTGACGTGCCCTCTATACAAAGGTTGAAGGAACTGTGCATGCGTCTCGAGCTTGCAGGTTCGCGCTCGGATAATTTCACTGAACCATCTTCATCCGGTTACACGGTAGCTCCGGACGTGCAAGTGCGAACGCGCAATGCCCCTGCGTTCCGTAGACAGGAGGTTGGCTCTGTAGACAAGCCCGTGGGCCCGTATTGTTTCAGGTGTAAGCGGACGGGACACAAAACCGGTCGCTGCCCGCGATCTCGCGACTTGGTGTGTTTCGTGTGTGGTCACCCGGGCGTACGCACGCCGGAGTGTCCCAAGTGCAAGGAGATGGGTTCTTCTCCAAAAAACTAGACTATCAGGTCTCGCATAAAACTTGTAATGCGCGACCTGTCAAAACTTATTTTCTACCTTCTGCTGACGACTACCGTCCCTACTTGACTGTGCAGGTTCTCAATGTGAACGTTTGCGGCCTTCTTGATTGCGGCGCAGCGTGCTCTGTGCTTGGAGCGAACGCACACGTCAAGTTCTTAAATTTAAATATAAAAATGTTACCATTCGACCGGCCGCGGGTCTTACGCGTCGCTGACGGGGTTGAGTACATCTGTCGTTTTTACATGAATTTACCGGTCCAATATAAGGAGGAAGTTCGACTGGTTCTGTTCCACGTTCAGCCGGAGATTAAGTTGCCGATACATTTCGGGATTAATTTTTGGAAGGCTTTCAATCTCGCGCCTGACGTCCTTGCGTGTCTGCCGGCGTCGATTTCTTCGGTCGAAACCATTGTAGGTAGCGTGGAAGAGGATGGCTTGCGGAACTACGAGGAACTCACGCCGGTGCAGAAACAGGAACTCGACTCGGTCCAACGTTTATTCGACCAAATCAATACTGATAGGGTCGGACTAGGTTGCACGTCTTTAATCCAACACGTGATTAACACCGGTGACGCAAGACCGATTAAACAAAAATATTATAGGCTTAGTCCGGAAAAGCTGAAATTCTTGAATGCGGAGTTGGACTGCATGTTAAAAAACAAGGTTGTGGAACGGTCTTTCGGCGAATGGAACTCCCCTCTTACTATGGTACCTAAGGCCAACGGGGAGGTGCGTCTCTGCTTAGACAGCCGTCGACTTAATGCGGTTTCAAAAACTGACGCCTACCCTTTGCCTTACATCAACTATATAATTGACAACTTACGTGATGCTAAATATCTCACTTCCCTCGATTTGAGTGCGGCGTACCACCAGATTCCTTTACATCCTGACTCGAAAGAAAAAACGGCTTTCACAGTGCCAGGCCGGGGCCTGTTCCATTATAATCGCATGTGTTTCGGTTTGGTGGGAGCAAGTGCTACGATGCAACGACTCATGGACAGCTTGTTCGCCGCGGAATTTGATAACAAGGTGTTCGCGTATATAGACGATATTGTCATTTGCACCTCGACCTTTGAGGAGCATGTGGATATTCTCCGTCGCGTCCACAAAAAATTAAATGACGCTAACTTAACCATAAACATGCAGAAATCGCAATTCTGCCGTAGCGAGCTGAAATATTTAGGTTACATGGTGGACCGCTTTGGTTTACGTACAGATCCTTCCAAGGTGGAGGTGATAATGAATTTCCCTATCCCCCGCGAGGTAAAAGAACTTAAGCGTTTCTTAGGCATGGCTGGGTGGTATCGTAGGTTCATTAAAAACTTCTCTCAGGTCGCTCGTCCTCTGACTCGGTTGACGAGTAAGAAATATAAGTTCGAATGGACACCAGAGGCTAACGAGGCGTTCAACACTCTAAAGTCTGCTCTCATTACTGCCCCTATTTTGAAATGCCCCGACTTTAGCGTTCCTTTCTATATCCATACGGATGGTAGCTCTTTTGCCATTGGCGGGATGCTGGCTCAAAGGATAGATGACGTGGACCACCCGGTTGCCTACTGCAGCCGTACCTTGAATGCGCAGGAGGTTAACTACACGGCTACTGAGCGCGAACTTCTGGCGGTCATCTATGCTTTGGAGCAGTATCGCCCATATGTCGAGGGTTCCAAATGCTACATCGTTACGGACCACGCCTCTCTCAAGTGGTTTTACAAATTGAAGAATCCTTCGGGTAGACTCAATAGGTGGGCCTGTCGCTTGAGTCAGTTCGACTTCGAGATCATTCACCGCAAGGGCAAGGAACACGTGATTCCAGACACTCTCTCGCGAATTAAGGTAGACTCCATAACTTTTGACCCTGTGACTGTACAGGATCCCTGGTATTCTAAGGTACTCAAAGGCTGTAGCGACACTCCCAGGATATACCCTAACTTTACGGTTACTGATGGCAAACTTTTCCGCCTTTCAAAAAATAAATATAGCTTCACCTCTAGGTTCGAGTGGAAACTGGTGGTGCCCAGTGAACATCGGGAGGAAATCTAACGGCAGTATCACGATGAGCCAACTTCAGGTCACTTTGGCGTTGCCAAGACCCATAAGCGAATAAGTGCAGATTACTTCTGGCCGAACTTGTATCATGATGTGGAGAAGTATGTCGCCTCCTGCGAAGTGTGCAAATGCTACAAGCCTGCCAATACGGCTCGTGCTGGTCTTATGGGCAATCCTCGCGTCGTTACTAAGCCTTGGGAGGCGATCTCCTGTGACATCCTTGGCCCTTTCCCACCATCCTACGCTCGGAACCAATACCTCTTCGTCTGTGTTGACTATTTTAGTAAGTTTTCACACTTGTTTCCGCTGCGTAACGTCACGGCTAAGTCGATCGTTAAGTGTTTGGAGAAGGGGGTGTTCTTGCGTGACGGGGTTTGCAAGTATATCTATGTCGATAACGGCCCACAGTTCATTTCTCGAGATTTCCGGGACTTGATGACTAAATATAATGTGCCGAATATTTTCTACAATCCCCGTTACCACCCCCAGACTAATCAAACGGAACGCTTAAACCGAGATATCGTGCGTGCCATAGCATCTTACGTGCGTTCTGATCATCGTAAGTGGGATCAGAACATACCCGAGATCCAATGTGCCCTTAACACGGTGGTTCATGAAAGTACCAAGTTCACTCCGTTTTACTTGAATCATGGTAGGGAAATGGTGTTGGATGGAGCCTTGCTCAATCTCGATGTTCCTGTCGACCCAGTGTCGGTAGTTTTGGAGCGCGAGCCATTTTCTTCGAACCTGTCTCAGCTGAGAGGAATTTTTTCCACCGTACAAGGTCATATGCGAAAGGCCTACACTCGGAACGTAAAGTACTACAATTTGCGGAAGCGCCCCATACAATATGAGGAGGGTCAGATCATTTACAAGAGATGTTTTCCTTTGTCTAACGCAGATAAATACTTTAGTGCAAAACTCTCCCCTAAGTATGAGAAGTGCGTGATCAGCGCAAAACACGGCCCTTTGGTTTATTCCTTAAAGTCTATGGTAGGTAAACCCTTGGGGAAGTTTCATATCAAGGACTTACTCGAGCGAGGCGAGGATCGACTGGAGGCCGGTGCTTCCCCAATAGATTAAGTATTAATAGGTAGCACGGGTTTTTCTTTTTGAATCTAGTTCCTAGCAAAAAAAATGCTACGTGAACGATAAGTAAACCCCTATCTCATGTCATAGGTTTATTTTCTGTCTTTTGCACGCCTTACCCATAAGTTGTTAGCTGTAGATATGTGTTACATTTTAATTTAAGTTATGTCTGGACTTGCTGAGATTTTTTGGCGTAGGTAGAATATTTGTCCCGACCGTTGGCTCTTTAAGGTATGATTTACTGGTTTGTTTGGTATATTTCGTCCGGACTGCAGGTGTTTTATTGAAGGGAAAAGATTTGTCCTGACTGTTGGCTCTTTTAAAGGATTGGATTACTGGAATGAAAGCATATTGAAGTAGAGTGAGGTAGGCTAAGTTTTAATTTTAAGTGACCAAGGATGCGCATCCATTTAATTTTAGTTGTGCTGTCATGTTTTGTCCGTAGCAGTAGTAGGGCGTGTAGGTATTGGTAATTTTTCTCTTACCATAATATTTTATTAGTTTTAGGATTTCTTCCGATTACGCCATAGGCGCAATCTGTTCGAGATAAAACTATTTTAAAAGGTTTTATCTGTTCTTAGTAGAGTTGTTGTGAAAAGGACATTCTGGTGGTATACAGAGTGCATCCTCTTTTCCATTGTTCTAATCTCTTTATACTGGTTTCAGTTGAGATTTTCTTTTACAAGTTTAAGTTGAAACTCGTGTGTTATAGTTTCAACACTTGATTTTAAATAGTCTCACTTGAGTGTTTACTTAATTAATAGGGTTTCTACCACAGTTCTTATAAGTGGTAGTTTAATCAATACAATTAAGCCGTTTAAGAGGTTGGTAGTGTGTCACACCCCTCATTGTAGTTTCAGTTTTTTGTGTAGAGCTGTGTAATTCTCGCGGATGTTTCTCTCAGTTGAGATTGATGTGTACTTAAAGAGACACTAACTTTAGTACATAAATACTTGATTTGGTTTAGGATCAAGAGCGTTTGTTTGGAAATTGAACCAACAAACTCTGATATAGGTTTAGAGCGTTTGGTTGGATGCAGAGCCAACAAACACTAGGAAAGTAGTTTATAAGTTTACTTTAGCAATTAGTGTAGCGTATGCGTAGTAGGTCTGAGATGGGCAACCACGTTTGCCGTTAGTGGACCCGGATCGGGCCTATGATTTAACTGGCTTCCCCTTTTATGGCGAAGACCATTAGAGATAAGACTTGTTCTTTTATTTTCTTTTCGGTAGAAGAGGGTGTGTTTATGCGTAGTAGGTCTGAGACGGGCAACCACGTTTGCCGTTAGTGGACCCGGATCGGGCCTATGATTTAACTGGCTTCCCCTTTATGGCGAAGACCATTAGAGATAAGACTTGTTCTTTTATTTTCTTTTCGGTAGAAGAGGGTGTATTTATGCGTAGTAGGTCTGAGACGGGCAACCACGTTTGCTGTTAGTGGACCCGGATCGGGCCTATGATTTAACTGGCTTCCCCTTTATGGCGAAGACCATTAGAGATAAGACTTGTTCTTTTATCTTCTTTTCGGTGGAAGAGGGTGTGTTTATGCGTAGTAGGTCTGAGATGGGCAACCACGTTTGCCGTTAGTGGACCCGGATCGGGCCTATATTTATCTGGCTTCCCCTTTATGGCGAAGACCATTACACGATGTTATGTTTTCCAACCTGACTAGTTTTTTTTTTTTTTTTGGTAAATGAGGCGCCGAGACCTGCAGGGCCGTAGGCCGCGATGCATCCCTGGGGGAATGATGCTAAGGTGCTGCAGTGCCTTCGTGTCTTAAGCCGGAACACTGAATGGACTCTCCGTTCTTTGCCGTTATGGCTGTCTGTTCTTACACATGAGAATGTGTATAATAATTTTATTTCAGAATCTTAGCAATTCTGAAATAAAATTATTTTTCCCAACTGGAACCCTACTGTAACACCCCAAAATCGGGTTGTCACTTTTTCTCTGACATACTTACAGTTATCCTTTCTTTTGTCTGAAAGCTTTCCGCGCTGATTCCTGGCTGAGTTTAGCGTCTACTGTTTGACGAGCGAACGAGTTTCAAGCCACATACACCTGGTAACCGGTGTTTTAGTATATCAACGTTGATCACAAACGGTCGACATAAACACTGCCGATTTTACACTTGGATACTCGTTTTGTCTCACATAGTTCAACGCTGAGCTTTGGTATCCTAGAGCTAGGTTCCTGTGCCTTATTTAGAAGTCGTATTTAACCGGTTTACACTATCTATTCCTTTGTATTTTCAATTGAAAACCCAGACATTGTTATCGTTTGTTAGCCGTTGTTGTCATAGTATGAAATGTCACTTTGACTTTTAACAGGAGGTTAAGGCGTTCGCACATCGGCTTTATTACTCTGTTTTGGGTGTAGCATCTTTTTATTTTTGAATTCGTATTTACTCGTTCTAGATATTTTTTTTCACTTAATTTCAGCTAAGCAAAAAGTCTTTCTTTATTGAGAGGAATCAGAGGTATTGAAGTTTTAACTCCAATGTGAGTATGGTAGGTGGCAACACCGGTAACGCCAGAGAGCGTCACTTGGTGTTTGCCGATCAAGGATGAGATTTAATTTAGAACAGGCCTAGGTGGTTTCCTTGTTCTTGACGCTGTGTCTTACAATCAAGATGTCTTATTTTCACCAAGCATAACTTGATAATAATCAAGTCTTAACGTGCGTTGTCACGCGTCTGAAGGGTGAGTATTTCATTTGGAAGGGGCGCGTCGCAATTGTGTTACGTAATCGCCATGTTCTATTTCTAAAAGTGTATCGGTCTATTTCAGATGTTCTTTACGGTGTAATTGATAACACCAACTCCGCGGTCTCCGAGTATAAAAGCCAATTGCCTCTAATTTACTGCCCGAAAGGTAAACTTTATTCGTTAAAAGTGATGTGTTGTCTGAGGATATGTCCTTGTTTGTTCCTTTACTGAGACGTTATATTGTACGTTTTAGGGTTTCAAGGCTACCCCGGAAATTTAAAGGCTACCCCGGAAATTCCAAGGCTACCCCTGAAGTATCAAGTCTGCTCCGGAGATGTTCGGCCTAACCTATAACCTCAAGGCGGAGGTTATCTTCGTGCATGCGGTGTGCTGACATTGCTTCGACGTGTTTGTGCATGAGGAAGTAGCCGTGCGATGACGAGTATACTTCGCGTGGGATCCTGACGCCTGCGTTCACTGATGTCGCGTGACGTTGACTTTCTTTTATTTTATTTTCTTTTACTTACGATAGTTTAACCTATGTTACGTCGTCCATCCTTAGACCGCGTAGGTAGCAAGCGCCTCTTTTGTAAGGTTATCAATCCTAGTAATGGAAAAGAACTGTACGGGTTTACTGATGCTAATCTCGTAGGTAACCCGGATCTTTCCTTACTTACTCTTTTGCAAGATTATCAATACTAGTAATGGAAAAGAACTGTACGGGTTTACTGATGCTAATCTCGTAGGTAACCCGGATCTTTCCTTACTTACTCTTTTGTAATTGTTACCAATCTTAGTAATGGTAAAATACGTTACGGGTTTACTGATGCTAATCTCGTAGGTAACCCGGACCTTTCCTTACTTACCCTTTGGTAAAATAAATATTTGCAACTATTTCTTGTGTGCCTAAAGGCGTGGTTAATTAGAATTTAAATATAAAAGAGGGGACGCTCTCTAATTTTATTACTTTGTGTTGTTCCTTCAGAACGTAGTATGATGCAATTAATCTGAGTCTGTACTTTCTTTTTTACGAAGTGATAAATTAAAATACACTTAACTTAAACAATTTGTCTAATTTATGAAACCACCACCATCGATCCTGTTTGTGGCCAGTCGCTCTCTCTCAATCTACGGCGCCCAACCCTTTAGCGATTGGTCCTCGAGCCAAGTGACCACACGACCCCAATCTCATGCAGCGGGCGAAAATCGAGTGTTACAACCTGACAACCAAAAAACATGTGATGAACTTATAGAATAAAATATACAATTACGACACTAACGACACTATCGTATCGATAAATACGTTGAGACAACTCGGCCACCAGTTCGTAAAAGGTTTTGGAGTCCTAAGAGGTACTTTCTTAAAACAGTTTTAAAAGAGTGTAGGGCAGCTTTTCTATGTCGTGTTCCCCCATTAATGACGTCACTAAATGGCATATAAATCATCGGTAGTCTTATCGAACTAGGATTACGAGGGCTCTTAGAATAGATGACGATGAGATTTTTAATGCCAATCAGTTTCAAAGCAGTCTTTACCACAGTAACTAATCGTTACTTCTTTAGAATAAACTAGTATCTGACATTTCGATACGTATGAATTTGAACCTTATTCTCTTCAGCATTAAGTTTAAAATCGTACATCATGAAAAAGGAGATACGAGATTTTTTTAAATCAATGACGGAATGTCATCTTAACCAAAGTGATTGACTCCTTAATGGTTTCTTACCCAAATGGTGATATAAGGAGATTTTATCAGTCATATCCCGCTCTAGTAATCATGTTCAATCGCTGAAAACGGTCTCGTGTAAAAATGATTCTCGATCAAAAATGTCTGCTTGTGTTAGCCAATTGTATTATGATCGCGTCTACATTTAAAATTTTCTTTATGGAGGGTAAGTCACATATTTGAGCCTTTTCGGGTGGAAACTTTAGGACCTTGGGGACCAGGAGCACACCAAAGCCAAGACATATCAAAGCGCCTGATCGACGCAACCCGTGACAAGAATGCTGGCCGGTACTTGGCACAAACACTAAGCATTGCCATTCAAATTCAAATTCAAAAATAAGAATGCTGCCGGCATTTTAGGAACAATGCCCACTGGTAGCGGTTTGTTAGATTAGTGTAGTTTTAAGTAAGTTTGTAAGTTCTTTCGTTTGTTTTTGTTTGTCTTTATTTTTTATTTATTTTATTCCTTATTGTATGTACATCTATACTCGTACTTTCAATACTTGGGTAAACTATTATCCGACGTGTGGGCCATATTAACTCGGGGCACGTTCTAGGAATTTGATATCGAGTAATATGTCCATAAATATATTTATACATGTGCACATTGAAAATTGCATCTACTAGCTCTCCGTAGAAAAAAGGGAGCATGTCTCATAGAACCGCGTAAGTATAAGTGACCACAATTTCAAATTAAGATAAGGGTTTTTGCTTTGGGTTTGTTACATCATTTTCAACACAAACAATTTTCATAATCGTTAATTTTCTTAAAACGCTTTTCTTAATGTACCTAAGTGGTTTTATATGCCATTTCTCCCTTTGCTATTTTTTTCCAATTGTAAGTACATCGTAATACGCCAGTAGGTCAGGTAGGCCTGAAGGGCCGACTTGATCCAGAAATAGGAGCTCTGTCAAATTCGATTTATTTTGGAATGGGAAAAATTGCCACTAATATCGATTGCAGTTTATTTCGCTTATTAAAGTTTTTACCTTGTTTATTGATCAATAAAGGTTTAAACTAAGTCAGTTTACAAATATTCTAGACTACACGTAGAGAGTCCTTACTATAAATAATATATTAGGGTCCAACACACAGAGGTCCAAGAATTTTACTACATAAATACTTTTTTTTTGCGTTGTATGTGACGCGTAACCCTAATTTCATTCTCATTCCATTTTATTAGATGAAAATGAAGAGGACAACGCAACTACCTTGCATCCGCCGAAAACAGATATGAACGACACAGAAGTTGAACAGGCCCTGATGGTTGAGAGTGAAGCCCCAACATACCATGTCATGGAATTCAAATATGAAAACGAAGGGGATATGGGACTCCGTGTGCCCGGCTTTAACAAACAAGAAGTGTGCTACGATGATCACGTAAAATGTATGCTGTATATGTTGTAAGTAACACACCGTCCTTATCTAAATATATAAAAGGAGAAACTGACTAACTGACTGACATATCAACGCACAGCCTAAACGGCTAAACGTAGGCACTTGAAATTTGGAAGGGACGTAGCTTAGGTACCGTAGAGGTTCACTAAGAAAGGAATCCCCGAAATTCCCACGGGAACGGGAATAAGCGGGAAAATTATTAACTCAAAAAAAATGTTTTGGCCAACTTAGTGGACACGGGAACAGCTAGTAGAATATAATAGAAAAGAATAACTTTTACTAAACTCTTGACTGCGCAATTTCGATTTCACATAATACAGTCATGTAAACCTTATGTATGTATGAATGTATGTAAACGCTTTATTTGACTCAAACATGAACGTGTGGAGAGCATGCGTCAAAAACGGAGCTAATAATACGACGCGTCACTGCGATTTCGTACCGTCACCGTTTTTTAAGCATTGGTGTGGTCGCTGCTTAAAGTGTTTACATATACATACATTGTGTGCTATTTTAGTCTGTCTGGTTCTACGCGCTGCGTCGCTCCAAAGGCCAGACTCGACAATCCGTACGACTGGCGTTGTTAATAGAATCACTACCCAGACTATGTCTGTATCGTCAGCAACTAAAACTTGTCCCAAAAATGAAATTTTTGACTGAAAAGTTATTTTACGTTTCAGCTCTGCCAAACGGCCTGTTTGCGCTTATCATGGTCCATTTAGGTATCGGAATTTCCACAGCCATTGCGACATTTACCTGGACAATTGTATTGCTGGCTACAGTAAGTTCATATTTGTTTGACTTAAGGTCTTATAAGGTCTTATACCTAGATTAAACGCCGAATTTGTATAGACTAATCTCTGAGTAAGTCTCATTCCAGTTTGGTAAAATTGATGGTAAGAGAGTTAATACTAAACTTGTCAAGTTATACAGGGTGGAAAAAATGAACGCCACATGGATGGCAACTACCCTAAATATTGGAAACAGCAAGTGCTACTTTTGAGACTTACTCTTATTTTTGAAAACAAAATATACTGCATCATTAGATTTTTTTTAAAAATCCTCTTCCTTAACCGGGAACCGACCGAGCCTATAGTCCAGTTCGTACTAAGAATGCAGTAAATCATCGTTGTCTACCGGCCTAGATACGTCCCCTAACCAAAGAGGTCGCTCAAAATTAGGATTACTTTTATTAATTTAACTAAATGTTTCCAAACATTTTTTTTAATTGTATCTCCACTTTTAATACACTCTTAGCCTGCAGCACTGACGGTTCACTGCATTCTTAACGCGAATGGACTATAGTCGAATATGGCAAAACAATAAAGTCGTTTAAAGTAAACTTAACTAGTCTTAATGAAAAAGGGTATAAATCTTCTGAAGATTAAGTAAAAAGGGTTTAAGTCTAGTATACTCCGTTCATGTATTATACCCATTTTTATTACGAGTAAAGTGCCTTTCTGTTTAAGTTACGAACAAGTATGTACTCATTGTGTACTCATTAAGTAACCAATAAATAATTGAGTATTGAGTAGGTATGGTGTCCGAATATGACAAAATAATAAAGAAGGGTTTTTTACGGGTATGATGAGAATACTTTTCATTTTGACATGTAATGCCAACTTACACGTGCATACATAAACCTACGTCGTAATTCCCAGAGTAGTAGGCAGAGCTACAGAATTACCAACAATTCTAAAAGTTGTTGATAATTCTGTAAGCTAATTAATTAGGTCTGGCAAATTTTTCGTTCTCCTGTGAAATTACCTCAATTTAACGGTGGGCTCTGAAATATGGCAGCCGAGATATTAAAATATGGCAATTTTTTTTAAATATAGTGTTGATAAATAGCAATTACGTATCTTGCATCACTAGAAGCCAACGAATCCATACTAATATCGTCCCCTTACTTCTAGAACCGCTTAACTGCATGAAGTATAGTTTTGAGAAAAACGCATTTAAAGGTTTGAGTGTTTAAATGTCTAGTTAAACCCAATTCTAAGTAAATTATATTATAGATTTTATAACGAGAGGTTATTAGTAATCAAAACTGTAAGTAAAAAAATTGTATATTCTTTAAACAAATGGTTTAAATTGAGGCTTTTGTAAAAAAGGTGGTGCAGATAAGCGGTTTTTGCTGTAGAGTCAATTTATTCGTATCTTTTAAACTAATAGGCTTTGGCAGTATTAATTCAAAGTTTAACTTTCTTACTTATATAAGTTTCACTTTGGACTAGAAAAATATTGGGAATTGTGATTAATTATGCAGTTATCTTAGTTTATATTACAGTCACGAGTCAGTTAGTTGGTTTTGGCTGTAGAGAATATGATATTTCAGAATTAAGTGCACTTAACATGCTAATATGTTACTAGTATGTTTTGTACTGTAACTTACTTTACCGACTGCCCCGTCTCTACAAGATATAGCGGTATGTTTTGTAAAGTTTGCACTATTCAAAACTTAAAACTATTCGTTTACAAAATTTCATCGAATTATGTTTACTAATAAGGCGTTTATTAGATAAAAAGCAACATTGAGACAAACATTGGTGTTGACTGGAGAAATTAGTGGTTAAAACTAAAATAAACGTCACATAGGTTCAAAAAATTGTTTATTAGGGTTATAAAAAACACGTAGGAGTAGACCAAAAAAAAAAAAGATACTCGCTCAGATCCATCAAATTATCGGCCTATCGCTTTAACATCCTTGTTCTCCAAGATAATGGAACATGTTATTAATCGTCAGCTGCTGAGGTATCTGGAGGATAATCAGCTATTAAGTGACCACCAATATGGCTTCCGCCGTGGGCGTTCAGCTGGTGATCTTTTAGTTTACCTCACTCATTGTTGGGCTGAGTCCGTGGAGAGCAAGGGCGAGGCATTGGCCGTTAGTTTGGATGTAGCGAAGGCCTTTGATCGGGTTTGGCACAAAGCACTTTTGTCGAAGCTGCCTTCTTATGGGCTCCCACTGCTCCCAGAGAGTTTCTGCAAATGGGCAGCCAGTTTTCTTACGGGGAGGAGCATCCAAATAACAGTTGATGGCTCATGCCCGAAACTCATGCCCGTGAATTCTGGTATACCGCAAGGCTGTGTATTGTCCCCTACGCTGTTTCTTCTGCATATCAACGATATGTTGCAGATTAGTAACATTCATTGCTATGCAGATGATAGCACTAGTCACACGCACTACTTTGGCCGAAGTAATCTCTCTCGAGCCGACACCGAAGACTGCCGAGCAAAGCTTGTGTCTGAAACTGAGTCATCGCTGGAGGCGGTCTCAAAGTGGGGCAGACTCAACCTGGTCCAATTTAACCCCACTAAGACACAACTGTACGTGTTATCAGCCAAGAAAAGCTCTTTCGTCACAACACCTCAGTTCGAAGGCACTTCCCTCACCATCAAGCCCAGTAGCGGAATCCTGGGCGTTGACATTTCTCATGACGTTAAGTTCCGTAGTCATTGGGAAGATAAAGCCAAATTGGCTTCCAGGAGGCTTGGCGTGCTTAGTAGAGCAAGACGGTACTTCACAGCTGACCACTGCCTCCAACTTTATAAGGCTCAGGTTCAGGCATATGGAGTACTGTTCTCATCTCTGGGCTGAGGCACCCCAATACCTCCTTCTTCCACTTGACCGGATACAACGCAGAGCGGTTCAAATCGTCAACGACCCAGCGCTCTCCGTCCGATTGGATTCCCTCTCTATCCGAAGGGACGTCAGTTCACTTTGCGTGCTGTATAGGCTTTACAACGGGGAGTGTTCTGATGAATTATTTGGACTTTTACCGGCCGCAGAGTTCCACCACCGAACTACTCGTCGCAATGCCATCAACATCACCTTGATGAAGGGCGTTCTTCCACCGTGCATTTCACTAGGCACTTTTTGCCTCGTACAGTGAAACTGTGGAATGAGCTTCCTTCGGCGGTATTTCCCACCAGTTATGACATGGGTGCCTTCAAGAAAAGAGCTTACATCTCCCTTATTGGCCGGCAAAGCACCGACAACCTTCTTGAGCTGATGGTGTTTATGGGCGGTGGTGTTTACTTCCCATCAGGTAACCTACATGCTCGTTTGCCTCCCACTGATATAAAAAAAAAGTTATTCTTCGTCACTGCTAGTGTCGGCTGCGGCTCTGGATTACAGTTATCTGAAACATAATACTAGCTTTAAGTTATGTACTTAACTTACATCCCTTTTCTGTACACATTGTATTTTCTTTTTTCATTTTGTGCAATAAATAATTTTAATACATACACTGTAGAATAACTAATTCTTTACCCTAAAAAGTTTTTCCTAAAAAAATCATTTTGCTGGCACTTTATTGTTGCCGACTGTACTTTTACTATTGATAACAAACTCGCTATTGAAAGACGACTCAAACGAATCCAAACTCTGTGGACCTACTATAAGCCGTTGAGGAGTTCTGATGGCCACCTTCCGTCTCGATCACCATACCAGCTCGTTGGTACCATAATATTATTGTATTGTCATCGGCATCACACTAGCATGCAAAATTTCAAGTATCTCCAACAACGAAAAGTAAGTTAAAATCGTCTTCCAAGATTTATTTAAGTAAGTCCCTACATAGTTTCAAATTGAGTCAATCAAAAACTTACCTACTCAAAATTGTTTTGTATACTTAATATGAAACTAAGACATTTAAAATTGAAATAGGTAGTATTGAATTTTGTTACGTGACATACCTATTTACTGGTAAGTATGTAGGTAGGAACGTTTTATAATCCGCGGCAAACAGTTAAGAAGTAGGTAGCTGTAATACCTACCTAAATTGTTTTCACATTAGACTTACATCCTTTGGTTGATTTGTCCGTGACTTGGCGACTCATTGACACCAGAAGATAGCTTGTTGTCATCATCTAAATATAACGAAAACTTTTTTGTTTAGGTAGCTATGTTGGGGTCAACGCCCCGCGCGATTTGTCGTAATTAATATGTTCAACATGCAAATTCGTTGTCTTAAATGACATTGACTAAAATGTTCGCCTTATTCAGTGAGATTTTAGCAACAGTACTTAACAGTAGGAGCTTTAATATTGTTCTCGTGATTTACCTAAACTATCAATTTTAACATAATTAATAGAAACAGTAATTTTTACTTACCTTTATGCAAACCACTGTTTCCAAGCACCAAGCTTAACATTTTTTTTGTACGGGAATTCATGTTTTAACCCTTGTCATCACTGTTATTAGGTAAATATTACATGCGTGCACGCAATCGGCGTCGACACTTGCAAACAGGTGAGACGCGACTAAGCGCCGTAAGCGCGGTTAGCGCCTAGCGGGGAGGCCCTCACTACAGCAGTGCAGCGTGAAGCGCGTACGCGCACGTTAAGCGGTTTTTGCTGTATCGGATTCTACCGGCGAAAGCAAAAAAGATGCAAACAAAACACATTATAATATGTTTTTGTTGTTTTTGCTGATTAATATTTTTGACTTTTGAGTAATTAGGAAGTGGAAAAACATATTATCGATTGGTTTGAATGTTTTTGTAGATGGCAAAATAAACGTTTATATCTTATGGTTAGCACCAAAAAACTACTACACATGTTTAGTATCTTTTTAGAGTAACTAAATTGTATTTTATTTAAACATGAAACCTGCTAAAACCACTTTAATGAGGACAAAATGTTTTTCTTCTTGAAAATTTAAAAATATCGATTATAACAACCATTTAGTAGCTTTTGCTTGTTCAATATTAAAAAAATCGCCGTTAAACTACTTTAAGCAAGAGGCTATCTCAGGAACGGAGCATGGTATTAAAAAACGGGTTTTACCAAAATGTAGATATTGCAAAGTACTTTCTAACGATGTTCGTAACTTGATTTTGCCTAAAAGGTACTTTAAGCGGTTCTAGAAGTAAGGGGACGATATATAAATGCGAAAGTGTGTCTGTCTGTCTGTCTGTTAGGGTAAAGTCGCCAGTGGTCAGCCAGATACCTGTAGTCGGCCTCTTCCTATAATTTGTATGAGTGGGAAGAGTACGAAAGATATATTTCCCACTCATCGCACCCATATAATTTCGACTACTGGTCTCTGACCACTGGTGACTTTACCCTACCTCTTCACGCTTAAACCGCTAAACCGATTTAAGTGAAATTTGGTGCAAAGATAGTTTGAATCCTGGGAAAGGACATAGGATAGTTTTTTTTCCGAAATTCATCCCTTAAGGGGGTGAAATAGAGACGGAGTCACGGGCAGAAGTTAGTACTTCTATAATTATATGGTTCACTTTATTGACTTCATCCCGTTTTGTTGACAGGATATTGGATTGCCCTTGGAGTCGGACGATGCTTCGGATGGGGGGGGAGAACCCTGGATACGGGCTGATTTACTTACGTGCAATATATTTTATAGTGTTGTATATTGTTGCATTGGTTTATATATCGTAATTGTCAAAATTGAGAACTAAATTATATAATTTAAAAAAAAACTTTATTTATACATAACATTGTATTTAGTATTAGAATAATTAATTTTATTTTATTTAATTTTTATACATAGCATAGAATTTTGTATTTCTCAATTTATACAATAAAAATATATAAATCGATACAAAAACAATAGGTACATAAGACTTTATGTATGTTAAAATATACCTCGTGTTTTAAAAAAATAAAACATAATAATACTGGTAGCTGTCAATTTTTTTTTCTACTTGCGTACGCCGCTAATATTCATATCGTTAATGGTATAAGAATACGACCTTTAGCGTAAGTGAAGTGTGAAAACAATTATTTAATGAGCGTTGGCATGGTAATAATAGTTCTATAATGAATATTATATCTCGTATAAAAATTTAGTCGTATAGTCGTAGTCATGTAGTTATTGGTTTAATTTACACTTACTATTTACTACTTATAACTCTTACAAATATTCTCGAAAAAAATATCATTCGAAAAAATTATTTCATCTCAAAACTTATAATATGAACACACGAGGTATAACCAAACCAATTAAATATCTAATGATAGGAAAAATTGAGAAAGAAATCACATATTTGCATTTATTTATTGCAATACTAAATACTATGTAATCCATAAAATTAATAAATACAAATTAATTATGCGTTTTGTGATTTCTTTCTTAATTGTTACAATCAGTAGATATTTAATTGGTTTTATTTGCGTTTTATTTTTATCAATTGTATTATAACGGTATCTTGCTGTTAAAGTCCATAGCGAATAAATAAATACATACAAGTAAATGTGTGTGATTTTACTATCGTTAATCCTTAGATATCATATTAAATAAATAAATAAATAAATAACCTCGTAAGACACCTTGCACAAAAAAACAAATTATAAGGGCACTGAAAGCTAAATCTAGTGTAATGGAATTAAAGTGGAAATTGTTTAGTTTTTATTACTTAAGTATGTTAAAATAAGAAAATTGATTTTATCTCATCACCATACATACATACACACATAACATACATACATACATTCATAACCTATTGATAAATTTCGTTATAATGGTGGGCCTTAAGATTTATCTAACCTAATAATTAATCTATGCTAATATTATAAAGCTGAAGAGTTTGTTTACAAATTGAAAGGCTGCCAGCATCTTTGTTACACAATGCCGCAGGGGGCATTCTTAGATTTAATGTTTTAGTTAATTTATATACTTTTTTAGAGTTAGTTTTATTTAATTTTGGTTTTCTTTTTCAGTTATTGTGTTATGGTTGTTGTATTATTTTATGTTGTTTTTTATTAATTAAATTATCTACTAGTAGTCCACATGAGCAGAGTATGTGCGTGCATAGCTGTCTCCTCTATCTCCTGAACTAAACCTGCATGGCGTGTCTTATTTCATACCCATTACAATGAGCCTTAGTAAAGAAGGACGTAAGTAGCAAAATCCGCCGAAAAGTACTCCGTTTTAGGTCTATCGGACTAGTAATTCATCCTTTAATATATTTGGGACCACAAAAATCCGATCAGCGACCATTATTCAAATGAAAGTCATAGATTACCCCATTTCATCGAAGCGCTCCAGGCTAAGAGCTTGCCACTACGCAATGTATTCGTAAATGTACCCATTTAAATGCATTAGATCTGTGTTGTGTGAAACCTTGTCACCAAGAACACGTAAATTTATTCAGCGTTTAAATAACTAAAAAGTCTGCTTAAAAGCAAGCTTCCAAATCCTGACATATTTATACCAACGCTCCGCTCGGTCTGTTCGTCCGTCTGTCAGACTGCGCGTTGCATATTATAAACCGTAATAGATAAATAGAGCTTTTCACAGTTTTTTTTTTATTGCTGCTATAAAAACAAAAAAATATCTGACAAAAACGGAACGGAATTTTTCATGTGTTTTTCTTCAATCTGATCGTATAACATTTTCCCTCTTATTAATAGACGCCTAATAAGAATAATATTCAAATAAAAAAATAATTGTTAGTCATAAATTTAAGGCAACTTAAGAAACATGTTTTTAATAATATAATTTGATATATTTACCTATAAATAATTATATCATAAATGTGACTTGAAATATAATTCCACTAAAAAATAAATAAAAATTGTAATTTAGTTAAGTATTGTAAACGTGACGTGTGAAATATTCCTTTTCACCAATAAACTTATCATATGAAGCTAGCGACCCGCCCTCGCTTCGCTTCGGTTTATGTGAGTATAATATATGGCCTTCCTCGATAAATGGGCTATCTAACACTGAGATAATTTTTAAAATCGGACCAGCAGTTCCTGAGATTAGCGCGTTCAAGCAAACAAACTAACAAACTCTTCAGCTTTATAATATTAGTATAGACATTATAATATCATAGCTTAGCCCTAATCGGCTCGATGGATTTTGCTTAAAATATTCTTCGCCCTTCTGACATTTAAATTTGACAGAAAGGAAAAAGCATAATTTAGATAAAATAGGTTTATTATTCGTTTATGAATATGACTCGTATACCCGTGTGGTTGCCGGGTTAGAATAGTGCCACTCCATATCTTCCCGTGGATGTCGTAAGAGACGGCTAAGGGAATAAAGGCGTATAGTACTGTTGGGCGATGGGCTTGCAACCTGTCACTAATACACTGGTAAACATCTTAGCCTAAAAGTGCAAAATGTGGTTACAGAATTATTAACAAGTTTTTAGAGTTGTTGGTAATTCTGTAGCTCTGCCTACCCCACTCTGGGAATAAAGGCGTGAGTTTATGTATGTATGTATGTATGAATATGAAGGATACAAACAACCTATACCTTAAGACCTAAAGCGTTAAACCAACACCACGAGCTTAACTTGGGTTTATTCAAAAACACATTTTCATATCTCGCAAAACGAAGGCATTCTGTGTAACAAGGGACAAAGTCTTGCTTCCCACCAAATTAGGGGCTTCCACAAAAAATGTAATCTCGTTACTTGGACGATGTAATGCGAGATAGGTGCTGTTGATTTTTTTTAATACTTTTTTGGTCTGGCAAATTAATTTATCAAACAGGACTATAAGCAATGTTATAGTCTGTCAAACTAATAAAGGCAATACAATATTTACATAGAAAAATGTAGTGTAAACGGTAAAAGATGTTTATTCAGTAAGTAGGCCGCACGGGCACTTTTACACGTCAAAAATCTACCAGCGCTTCGCAAGAGACCACTGCTGAGAAGAAACGCCGCAAAAAACTCAACAGTCAGTCGTTTTTTCAACATGTTTTTTTTTTATGGCATAGAGAAGATAAACGAGCACAAAAGCCACCTGATGGTAAGTGGAATCTGTGACCCATAGACATTCGCATTCACAAGACTGCAATGCAATCCTAAGACTGCAAATGCGTTGCCCTGAGGACTAAACTGGAATGCCCTTATGCTAGTCATTTCACCGGCTGTCTTATACCCATACCAGAACACAACAATGCGAACACTGCTGTTTAGCGGTAGGTTAATGGATAAGATGGTGGTAGCGATCCGGACGGACCCTGCACAAGGAATAATAAGCAACACTGAGCATAAGTGGCGATTGGGCACTTTATGGTCTTTTAAAATATAGAATCACTTCTCCACCCTTATCCTCTCTACACCTGTTACCTCTCTGCTGCTATGTATACAGGGCGTCCGACGGCTATGCAACATGAAGGGGAAGTTGCTTAAATATTGTAGATAGAGGATTTTGCTTTCCATCATCATCATAATTTCAGCCTATTGCAGTCCACTGCTGGACGTAAGCCTCCCCCAGAGTTCGCCGCAAGGCCCGATCTCCCGTTTTCGCCATCCAGTCACCACCAGCCACTTTTTTCAGGTCGTCGGTCCATCTGTCTGGATTTTGCTTTATGAAGACATTATTATATTTTAAAAAGTAAGTAAGACTGCATCAAAGTTTTTTGAAAAACTGCTTACCTCACGTGGGAATCGAACAGACCAAATATGAAAAAAAAAAAAATTCTATATGTTTATGATACCAGTCAAAAGGGTAACTAATAAGAAATAAATTCCTCCAAGGGACTTGACAAAAGCGCGTGGAGCTAACCCTCCTCTTTTACCGAACAATTGTCTTCGCGTATGATATCCATGAACTTATTACTCTAATAAGCATTTTCAATTTAGCAGCAAGGTTTCTGCCGATGGATCGAACGTATAAGGCAGCTTAATTAACAATGCACGCGCTAAAATGTGTTTTGTTCACTCTGACGGGACTACTTAAAGTCGCCGCTGCGAATTCGCTCGTTCGTCCGACCGTTCGTTGTTTTTGAGAGAATAACACCCCTGTACCCTTACCGGGTACTGTTCAGGATACTGTTCTGCAGGGTAAAAATATATTAAGCCATAAATAAATCAACAGAATTCTCGCATAAAGCCATCCAGCCAAATCTTTGCCCGTTGGCATTTTTATTTGATTCGTTAGTATCTGTTAAATTTGGTTACAGAATTCGAATTGTTAAATTTAATCCTTTTGCACTACAGATTTCAAGGAAGGTTATTTTTAATAAATGGCGTTTTCTTTTAACTTTTTTTTGCGAACGAAACATATTCAAAGGCTTTAAATGAAAAAATGTAACATTAAAGATATCGATATCCTTCAACTGTTTTTTTAATTCTTGTTTGTTCAATGGTTTCTCTTTGTTTTTAAATCCAGAAACTTCACGGTGAGTTGTCAGGATTTGCCTCTTTTTCTTCCTAGCACTGTAACTAATATTTTATAACATACATACATACATTAAATCACGCCAGTTTCCCCGAGGGGTAGGCAGAGACCACTCCTTTCCATTTGCTAGAATCTTGACAAATTTATCTCGATTCTTCCACATTCATACAAAGAGTCATGCACGCACGTCGGTTTCGGGTACTTAAGATTCGGCCCTTTTCTAGTATTTCTCCGATTTGACTCAAAAAAGAACGCCTATGGCCTTCCGACCTGTCGTCAATCTTCTTTCATCCATCCTTTCCAAATGACCGAACCATCGAAGCATACCCTTTTCAATCTTAGTCACTACATCTTCTTTTATTCCGCATTTCTCTCTGACTTTTTCATTCCTTACTCTATCGATTAGTTTTATAACACTAGGAAAAAAAACTAGTGGCAAGAGGAACAAATTTTGACGATTCATCAATATACCATTTAAGTCAATCTCCGCGATTGGTCGGTAGAAAAACTAAAATACTTCTCTGTTTTTATGAACGGTTTAATCTGAGTAAGCCACCATGCTGTAAGTTATCAAATCAAATCAAATCAATTTCATTGTGCGTCAAACTATAGTCCGTGCCAATTAAAACTGCCAAAGATGTAAACACAACCAAACTAACCAATTTACCATTAGGTACTACTCGATAATCACTTGCTTTTAAGGATCAAGTCAGGTCTTAGCAATGATTTATACACTTGATCTTTACTTTCACATTAAGTTTAAAATTAAATAACTATTAATTTTAGGTTATTTTAAACAAAACCACGCTTCATGAATATTTGAGGTTATGTGTCAAACAGTAGGTGTACCTACTAATTTGTTTACATATTTGGCAGTTTAAATTGACACAGACTGTACCTGCATGTGGAACGCCCGCCAGTGACACACTTGACGTGTCATTATGAACAATAGGGGTTTTTCGAAAAGGTGTTATTATAAAAACCTTGTTTATAGGTAGAGGTTGGTCTCATAGTTTTATTTTTTATCACTATTATTTATTGAGAAAAAAATATTGAATATCAGTGTTAGCTGCAACCACCGCTTTGGACTAGTTGGCCGGAATGACGTTATTTTGTTCGTAACCGCGTTTTTTTAAAAGTCTAGTAAGGTAAATGCACCCATCATGGACAGTGTGCTCCAGTGATGAACAATAACAATTTTAACGGGCAAAAAAGTACTTTCAAAAGATTTATTTCTAATAGAGGTAGGCCCGAAGTATTTCAATCTAATCTAATTATAAGGCATTAGCGTTCTATAATATGTAATTACTTTTATTGGGATTGTTCATGGCTGGAGGACTGTCCATGATAGGTGCATTTACCTTACTAGCTGATGACGACGTAGAAAACGTTTGTTAGTCGTATACCTCGAAATCAAAAATTCCTTGTAGCTTCTCACCTATTCGCGTTTCGCCGCGATAGCCTATTTTGTTGTAGCGTGTAATATCGGAGGTATATATTTTGTTACTCGCATATATTTTTAATAGATTTTTACAGTAGCAAATTTTGATGAAACATGCATCAATAGCCTATTTAGTTAGCCGCAAAAAAATTAGTCGCCTTTTACCTGGGTCGCATATTGTTGTAGTGTATTGTATTAATCGTAGAAAAATTGGCTATTTCACTGAGATGTAATAAAAATACGGTCGCTTATTGACTGATTTGAAGAATTTGTGGTTTGCAAACTAGCTATAGTGCTTCAAGGAAATATCGCGATATGTAAAAACGCATTACAAACAAAATATCTATCGAGGTGAAAAGCGACTACAGTGAAGAAAGGCAGGAAAGTAAATATACTATGGATTTTATATTCCATTGTAATTTGCGACCAGTAATCATACTACATTAAAAAAAAACCTGTTCAAAAATTTTGAGATCGCGGCGAAACGCGAATAGGTGAAAAGCTACAAGGAATTTTTGATTTCGAGGTATAAGACTAACAAACGGTAGAAAAGACCATTGTGACGTTTAGGCCCTTTAACCACTAGCTAAAAAATAATATGCTTATAAGAATGGATTTTTGTCAAATTACCTTTTAAAAAAATCTCAATCCTTTCTATGTTGTTAGTAATAAGGTTGATATTACTACAGGAATTTTACCTTAGTTACTGCGTTTTTGTTTAGGACAGCAGCATTGGCTCTGGATGCATTAATTAAGTTTGGGACCGGAAGTCAGGCCTGCTTTGGCGAAAAGGCGCATCTACTATATGAATTGTATTGCACATCCAACCTTATTATAACCTATGAGAGTTGAATACGCTTCTATGAATTAATTGTACATGCGCCTTTTCTCCGTAGAAGGGGAAAAAGTTGATCCTCGTTGGTGGATCCAGTAAAAAAAGGAAATTGAAACTGAATTAAAACACGCCCGCGGGGAGTTTTTTTACCTTGTTATTTTTAATCGAAAAAGTTTTTATTTGAGATGCGGGGCTCTGGAGTAAATAAAAGCAGTTCGTTAATTCCTATTAATATGTTAATTTAGCTTGCAATTTAGTAATAAACCAACCCCGAATAAAAGAGAGGATTTATAAGTTTAATGTATGTAAATACTTAATTGTAGAAACGGAAAAATAACAAACAACAACATTTTCCCAAACGCAAAAAGTTACAAAGGCGGACTTATCCCTAAAAGGGATCTTTTCCAGATAACCTTTGATCGATCTGAGAAAAAACTTTAGTGTGTACCAAAGTATCTGTGTGCCAAACGTACATTTAGACATTGTCTTTTTTTAATGAAAGCTATTTCAATTATTATAATTCATAGCCAGGTTATTTAAATAACTTGGGCCGTTTAAGAGATATCAACAGACATAGGAAATAGGGAGATCCTATATCGATAAACTAAATTATCGATACATACATACATACATACATTAAATCACGCCTGTTTCCCAGAGGGGGACCACTTCTTTCCACTTGCTACGATCTTGACAAATTTCTTTCGCTTCTTCCACATTCATACATCGAGTCATGCACGCACGTCGGTTTCGGGTACTTAAGATTCGCCCCTTTTCCAGTATTTCACCGATTTGACTCGAAAAAGTACGCCTAGGGCGGCCCCTTCCGACCCGTCCACTCACTATCGATCTGTTTATCTCTTTCGTCAATCTTCTTTCATCCATCCTTTCCAAATGACCGAACCATCGAAGCATGCCCTTTTCAATCTTAGTCAATACATCTTCTTTTATTCCACATTTCTCTTTTTCATTCCTTACTCTATCAATCAGTTTCACACCACACATACTACGCAAAGAGCGCATTTCAAGGATACTTTTTTCATATATCATCACATACCTACTCGTATAGGTTTTTTGATCACTCCCAGCATTGTACGTATTTTTTAATGTAACTTTTTCTTACAATACTGTCCTTCAATGAACCAACAGATCTAGATTGCTTCAAGCACGGTGGTGATACGAAAAAATGCATGATTAGAATCACTATGAAATAAGGAAGTTTTTAAAGCAACATGCCAATTTTTCCATACTAGGTGAAAAAACAATCAGGGGGTTCTCTTAATACGGAGAAAAACTCTGAGCATTTACAAAAAAAAATTGGTATGTCACTTTATTAACTTCTTTATTTTATAGTGATTTAAATCATGCAAGAAAACACTGAAAAAATGTTTAGGGGTTTTTCGTATCACGGTTATGACCGATCATTATGATGATCAATCTCTCGTTAACTAATAACAATTACTGAACATACATGGGGGTTAAATCGATAGCTTATGAGCTGCTCTATGACCCTCTTAAAGCTTTGCACTTAGCTACCAAACACCCTGTATAACATGAGTATTAAACATGCACGGACGATGATACCAAAACCCTCCAGGTTTTTAACATTTTATTATTATTTGGTTGCGGAACCCTAAAGACATTATTCAGATAACTGGAACACAAGGACTGCTAATTACGCACACCACAATGGCACAATAACAACATAATAATGCCACGACCCTTTTTAGGTAACAAAAATGGCGGCACATGCCTTATCTTCACTGTATGGGTCGTTACGGTCGAGGGCGTGTGGTACTGCAGAAAACGGATAGCGGGTTAATACTGGCTACAGAATTACATGTTCTGGCACTGGCGATCGAATTGTCGAACGTATAAGGCTGCCAAATCGAGAATACACGCACCAGACTGTTTTGTTCGCTTTGACGGGACTACTTAATCTCGCCGCTTGGACATCACTCGTTCACCTTTGCTTCTTTACAGAATCACACCCCAGGGCTCAGATTCTAGGCGGTTACCGTATCGTCTTGGACCTGCTGGCCTATTGTGTAACGCACTCACAATCGCAATCGAGTTCAAAGTAGAACAATTGTTTTCATTTTGTATGCAGAAGCGTTCGATTTTCAAAATAAAAACAATTGCTATTGCAAGTGCGTTAGGCGCCCCTCTGTTATCGTATTGTCAACGTTAACTCCTAAGAGCGATATACTGGGGCTACGTATCAGAACGCCTAAAATTAATAAGCCTAATGTATCATAATACCTAAAATTTCATAATACCTAGTGGTCTTTTTTACAGAAACCGAAAACTTTTCAGGATTTTTTAAAAGCCATTGCATAAAACTCATTAGGTTAGGTTAGGCAAGGTTAGTTTTATAACAATCCTGAAAAATGTACGGTTTTAATAAAAAAGACCATTAGGTAATGTGAGCCTTTAGGTATTATGATAGGGCTTATTAATTTTAGGTGTTCTGATACGTAACCTATACAGGTGGTCCCAGAAACCGACGTTAATCCACCTAGGGCTGATGGAGCAGTTAAAAAGCTATATTTATGTTTAGCAATTTTTACTAGCTTCCGAGATATTCATCATTTACCTATCATCATCATCATCATTTTTCATTTTAATCTGTTTTTTGAAATTTTCCCTCATGTCACGAAAAATCATTAATTTCATGTTTTATTTCATACGTTTTACAGCATCTTACATACATTAGAATTATTACGAATCAGTAAAGTTAAGCCCGTTAACCTATTCGTCCGTTTTTTAACCAATAACTACCAAACTAAACGACGAGAAACGCTAGCTAGCGTAGTGCATGTCTGGGCCCTCTGCTGCGTACAGTCAAGGACTTTAATTGTTAAGCCATTATGGAACCCTGTCATAATGACAGCGTCAAAGCATATGAAAGAAATTACGCTAAAATTAATGATCAACGTTATGCGACAGGGTTCCATAGTGGCTTAATAATTAAAGTCCTTGACTGTACTTTAGGGCTTTGGAATGAGCTTTTTGCTGAAACTTTCCCAATAACGATAATGGAACTTTTTAAAAGGGGTATCATTAAATTTCTTTGATACTGGCAACACATTGGTGACGCCTCCAGCGTTGCCTGCCGGTATGTCCGTCGACGGCAATAATAACAATAATAAAAAAGATTTGTTCTTGATTCGTCATATTCCAAATTGATCATCTTCCAAACTCGACAATTTCCTAACTAGTCATATTCCTGATTCGTCATATTCCAGATTCATCATCTTCCTACCTCGTCATTGTACAGTCAAATTAAATCGCGAGTAACACTCATCTATTAATTATCTAAAGAGGTTCTTATCATAACATTTACCACAGAGGATTTCTATAATAAATTTGTGCAGGCAAATGTACATGGTATGACGAATTAGGATGATGACTAATCTGGAATATGACGAGTTAGGAATAATGACCAGTTAGGAAATTGTCAAATTTGGAAGATGACCAATTTGGAATATGATTTTGGAATATGACGAATCAGGAACAAATCATAAAAAGATCCCATCGCTCCCGCTTGTGTCTTAATTCCTTTCCTAGATAGCACTCAGTGAAAGAAGTATGAGTGTTATCATTTATCTCATGAAAATACGGTCCCAGTTTAAAGGAAAATTGTATTGTTACATTCTTAACAAATTAGGGCCTCGTTTGTTCTTCGTTTATCGCAGTGTTAACAATCTGGTATTAAGATTTCAACTTTTACGTCTTTTGTTGGTATGGGGGTTTTTGTTCGGTAAAATGATAAAGTTAGCTACGGTAACAGCAAAAGGGTAATATAAAGTGTATTTAAAAAAGTTGCATTTTTATATCTTAAATGGTTCTATTATGATAGCGTTATGATGTGGATAAAACATCTGTCACTTTCTAACCATGTAAGTGCGAGAGTGACGGAGGATTTATACATCTCGATAAAGGCCACTAAAAAGTCCAATAGGTATAAGTCAAAGTCTAAGGGGTAAAGGTGAGTCTGTCAGGTAAATTCCTTCCTTTATCATAACAAAGATAAGGACGGAGCTACAATGTACCTGGGAGATAGTGTTAAATATCTGGAGATTGAAAAATCAGCCCTAAGTCAGCTACACTATTTTATAATACTCTTAGTGTGTTTTTGTTTTATTACACCCAGACATTTTTTTTAAGTTGGTTTCTTACTATTATTTATGAATAAAATGGAAAAATATTTTCTACATAATTTTAAATAATTAAATAAATAATTTTGAATTTTGAATAAACTTCAAACATCACCCTCTTTCTTGACCATTTACTAGGGTAAACGCTTGCAAATGGATTCAAAACCAAGCATTCCCACCACAATCTACTTACTAGCGGTTGAAGTTCCGAATGGAGGGTCGTCGCCAAGAAGATATTTGCGTAGCTAAGTTGAGGTCGTTTGAACCATAGCATGAATAGAACAGTGGGGTTATTATGGCATGGCTATGCAGTTCATTTTACGGTGAGCGTAAAGGTCGGAGCTATAGCAGTTACATAACTCTGTCCTTTTCTCTCAGCGTAAAATGTATTGCACATGGACGTCATAATAACCCCAAAATACACTGAACAAAATTATTGGTTGCTACTTAAGGTTGTGATTGTTGTGCATAAACGTCTTGATTCCATTCGAGCCTGACAAGATACATCAACTATATGTAAGACTAGTGACCCACCCTTGCTTCGTTTCGATTTATGTGAGTATGATATAATAGCCTATAGCCTTCCTCGATAAATGGGCTATCTAACATTGAAATATTTTTTAAATCGGTCCTTTAGTTCCTGAGATAAGCGCTTACAAACAAACAAACCAGATCTTCAGCTTTTTAATATTAAGTATAGATGCTAGTTGAATTACTAAAAAAAATTGCTGTTGTTACTTACTCTCATCTTTGGTTGATACCACTAATATCTTAGCCATTGTCTTCATTTTTGTCAACTAAGAGAAAATCTCCCTTTGTTGACTCTGATTTTTTTGCGTGTAAGTAGGTTAAATTATAATTATTATTATTATTATTATGTCTAGCCCTTGACGAGTTTTGAACTCCGACGCAAAAAGAGGGGTGATATTGATATAAGTTTCATTGCTATGTGTGTGTTCACTGGGGCTCACCCCCACCGCCCCTGTGAACCTGCGACACTAACAGCACATAGTTTAACAAAAAAAAATTGTGCACCTAGATAACGTTAACACCTCAATGTAAGACAACCAAACTGGGACGTCATAAGAGAACTCCCCTTTTTCCGCGCAAAATCGATTCAAAAACGTTGCTTTTTTGGGCTAATGCAGTTTGTTATCACTATTTTTTAGCCTAATTGTGCAAAATGTGGTTACAAAACTATCAACAAATTCTTAGAGTTGTTGGTACGGTATTTGACAAAAGTCAAATCAGCTTCGTTTTATGAAACATCAAAAACACTCCGTTACTATGGAATTTATAGGGCTTACTATCTTGTGACGTCACAATCAAACAGCGTCCTTATTATTGGATTTTATGAATTTAAAAATCCTAAAAAAGCAAACATAGATAAAAGATTGATGTTTGCCTAGTATTTTATAATGTTTACCTGTTGTTAATGAAAAACCAATTTAATTTCACTTGTCAAATACCCTATTTTATAGTAGCTCTGCCTACCCCTCTGGGATTGAAGGCGTGAGTTTATGTATGTAATGTATGTAAGTATTTACTTTGTTTGAAGATGAATTACTGTTCTTTTAACACCGTACTTGTACTTCATCATTCTCTAATAGGGTTAAAATGCGTGGCACCCTTTTGTTGATCAAATATATTAAATTCTAACGTTGAATCTAAATGCTTGTCTCGTTACCACAAAGGAAATGATAATTATGCATGAAACACTCAATTCCGCTCAATTTCCTTCAAGCGTCGAGAAAAACGAGTTAAAAAAAAGTGTTATTTGTACTTAATGTCTTTATTTAGTTGTTTTTTTAACAAATTACAGACTTTTTAATGAAGTTTGAGTTCTCATAACTCAGTCAAAACACTAAAAAAATATAACCCATGGTTATTTTTGTATAAATTTAATAAAAACATGATTATAAAAACATTGGATATAACTTTTTCATCCTTTCGTCGATTTATATGGAATCATCATAGCTTTTTTTTAAAAGTGAAATAGAAAAAAAGGCCAAAATCTTTTTATGGAGTAAAAATTACAAACTTTGATAGCATTCATCTCGATACCAGAGACTAGTAAAATAAAAATTAAGATGGTAGGTATCTAGTTGAGAACAGGGAACATTATGACATAGCTATGCAGTCCATTTTACGGTGAGCGTAAAGGACGGAACTATAGCAGTTACATAACTCTGTTCTTTTCTCTCAGCGTAAAATGAATGGCACAGATAGGTCATAAAAACCGCACCGCAGTGTTAATGCAAATAGGTTTTAACAACCACTAAAAGTTTAGAGCTTCATATCGAAGGTCATCTGCCCATGGTAGCCCCTCAAAAGATAATATAATAAGTAATTGCTGGTGACTAATACTGGCCGAACTTCCCGGAAAAGCAATGAACTTAAATCTTTTATGGAAGTAGCGAAGTAAGTAGTATAAATTTATAGTGCACCGGGCAAACACCGATCGTGCAGTAATCTCACTACTATTAATGTTCTTTTAAAGCGAGACGTTATTTTCTTAAACCTTACTTCATAATTCCACAACGAAATATTAACCTGGAAACTTATTATGGTCAGCCTCGTAAAAAAATGTTGTTTCAAAATAGTACGTTGTTAGCCTAGGGATGAAAGTGATCAATTGCGGCCCGAGATATTTAGGCTGCACGAGCCATAGCGAGTGCGCGTATAGTTCGAGGGTGCAATTGTTACTTTCACCCTAGTTAAACACTCTACTTTTCATAAATGAGGAATGTTTTGGACAAAAAATAAAACTTCAAATACTAAGAGTGCATAAACATTAAAAGTACATTGCTGTGACGTGTGGGAGACCTCCGCGCTGTGTCGTGTGTACCCCGCCCGCCCGCCGGTGCAGTGCACCGCCTGCGATCTAATTTGCGCTACGCACCTCTCGCCATCGCTCGTGCAACCTAAATATCTTTAGCTGCAATTGATCACTTTCATCCCTTGGTTAACAATCTACTATTAACTACCTATTCCCTTTCCTTGCCATTGACGTAACTTGAAATTTGGCGATAATATTTCAAGTTAGGTCAATGTCAGGTATCATACTAACCAAGTACCGATTTATTTATAAATAAATCAATCAAGCACCAGAAACGATGCGGGTACATTTGGTACGGAACTCTGACACACAGTTGTCCGGGTTTTTGATATGCTTCAACCCGACCGGTTCGTTGTCAGGCCTATTTTGCCCTTCTTAGAAAAAAGGGCGGATGTCTAATAGTACCGCGAATGCATAAATGTCCTTATTTCTTAAAAACAGAGGGTTAAATTTGCTTTGACTATCAAATTGCGCTTACGTCTTTTTTTATTAAGAAGGCCGGTATGGACGGAATATTATTCTAGCTAAGGCCGAGATGAAACCGCACGTGCACTAGATTTGTAGCGAGACGCATTTGCAGACTTAAGATTGGCATCGTAAAGTTGAAAATATCTATTTCAGACTTGACAGCCTTTCCCATGCGATAAAAAAAGAAGTAAAAAATAGCTTTTAACTAGATTATGCTCGCAAAGCCGTTCTCTTTTTCTTCGGCAACTGACCAATTATCCAGAGCAAAAAGAACTGTATGTCCATGCCTGGGCTATAAACTATCGCAAACCCAAATTTCATCTCAATCAGTTGAGCCAAATAACCATACAGACGGAACTAACGAACAAACACACTTTTGCATTTATAAGTAATACACCTGTACAGTGCACAAATCCTGTATTACCCGTGTTGACCTGGGCATTTTAGCAGACCTTAATGAAGTCAACGGAGCTCCGCTTCGGCGGAGCTGCTATTTCATGTTATTTTACCCCTTCGGGCCCTCTGAAGAATTTCCGTCGGTAATCTACATAGGTGAACAACATAGATGGAATTGACCGCACAGATCGGGCTTACGCTTAAGCGAAGCGTAAGTTCTAGATTAAAGCGTTCAAGCGAACAAACAAACTCTTCAGCTTCATAATAGTAGTATAGATTCTAGAGTGTTACAGAAAACTCACATAAACCGAAACAAAGCGAAAACGGAAAGTTATCTACTAATATGCACCTCATTTTGCCGCTGCGTTTATTTATGCAAAATCCGCCCGAGTATTTCTCCCCGTTCAGGTAGAAATTGCGGCGTTAGTGAAGGTAAGAAATAATATTTTCCTGGCAGTCAGCGTTGACACTGCGAAAGAAAAACGATCACAAAGAGAGAAAGCAGGAGCGAGTTATTGTTTCTACGTTGAAGTCGTTCAGGGCCTCTATTTTAGGTGGTAAAACGGCAACTTATTGTCTTGTCGCGTGATAAAGTTTGGATAAGGCATCCGTCACCTTCTGACACATATATTAGTACGAGAGTGACGGATGCTTTGTCCACATTTGACACGCCATATAGACGCAGAGCCTATATTCTAGGCCGTAAAACGACAACGTATTTGACAAGGGGCCCTAATATGGCTGCGTTGGTCGCGTGATAAAGTTTGGATAAGGCATCCGTCACCTAATGACACATATATTAGTACGAGAGTGACGGATGCTTTGTCCACATTTGACTCGCAATATAATAATAATAATAATAATTTATTTATTCAGACAACATGATAGGTCCACAGTTTTATTAGTAATTCTTAGCCTAAATGTTAGTAATTCATTAATAACAGGGATTTTGTCCTCTGTTTGGAGCAAAGCTCCCGCTTTCGTCTTCTAACCTGTCCACGATCCGAGTCGGTTTCGCCACTAAGTCCCTATTCCTTACTATGACATTTATTCCTTACTAAAAATAATTATAATTATCAATATTATGACTAAATAAATGTATGCCTTTCTACATTATGATTAAACCAATTATGACTCCGTACAATTATGACAAGGAACAATTATGCCTAGTATAATTTATGCCACAAAAAAAATATGAGCATCAACTTTATGCGTAAAGTGTTATGAGTTATAAAAACCATATCGTCTTTGATCTGTTATCGTATTGTTAACTTTTTGATAGCTCTTAACTTGACAGTAATGGCGGCATACAAAACAATATCGTAACAGGTCAAATACGATATTATGGTTTTTACCACCAGGAAAAACCGTGTGGTTGCCGGGTTAGAATGGTGCCACTCCATGTCTTTCCGTGGATGTGGTAAGAGACGGATAAGGGAATAAAGGCGTATGGTACTTTTAGGTGATGGGCTTGCAACCTGTCACTAATACACTGGTAAACATCTCAGCCTAAGTGTGCAAAATGTGCCTACAGAATTATCAACAACTTTTTAGAGTTGGTAATTCTGTAGCTCTGCCTACCCCACACTGGGAATAAAGGTGCGAGTTTATGTATGTATGTACCACCAGGAAAAGAGGCCCTGTTATGGAATTGTTTCTAATTCTGCCGCCGTTACTAACCTAACCTAACATGAAGTGCTAAAGCCTAAACCCATATTTTAAGCCTTAGCACGTCATGTTTTTAATATGACAACTTTGAACCATAAATAATAGTATTAGTCATTGTTGCTTTGTCATCAACATAGCGTAAACGCCGTCTGCAATAAGATTCATTTTGGCTTAAACACCACATTAACCTGCGGTACATTTACGTTGGCATCCTCGGCAGGCTGGTTTTCTGTCCAATTTGTCTAGCGGTTGACCTGTCGGCCACACCCCGTACACGAGTGCTATAAAAGGGTGTTCTATAATGCTAGGCAATAAGGTCTTGCAAATGAGTCCTTTACTATATACAGGATGAGTTTGTCGTCGGTGGCAACGGCGTCATTACCGTGCGTTCATATACTAAGGGCCACTTGCGCGAAAAGTTTAACCCTCGGTTAAAACACTCACAGTTTTCTTATGAATCTGACGTTTATTAACTCGAGTTAGTGTCTTAACCCAGGGTTAAACTTTTCGTGCAAGTCCGTCTAAATGTTTAATTCTTAAATTGCCGATGCTCTTAGGGGTTTAATAGAATAGAATAATTTACAATATTTTTTAGGCTATTGCCCATATTATTGGTTAGTTATAGGATATCTCATCGCTTAACTACAAAAGTGACACAAACCAAAATGTGTTTGTGTTGCATTTAAAATCGGAATGCTATTTACGTTAAGTTTTAAATCAAACTATGTTTGCTTTTGATTTGTGGTGCTTTTGTATTTAAGCAGCGATCTTATCTCATCTTACAGATGAGCCCTTTTTGATACCTTTGACCACTTTATTTTTTTTGTGCAATGACCCTCTTACACGCATTGCTGTTTGAATGTGCAGGTTTCCTCACGATGTTTTTCCTTCATAAGAGCATCTTGTGATATAGTTAAGTGGTAAAAACTCATTTGTACATGGCTTAGGCAGCCTTATACTTTCGATCTTATCGACAGAAGCTATGCTGCCAAATTGAAAATGCTAACTAGATCCTTCGTCTGTGTAGACTTCTAATATCGTTATTCCCTCAGGAACTTTTAAGTTTTCCGGGATGAAAAGTAGCCTATATGTTAATCCAAGGTATAGTATGAATCTTCCCAAGGTGAACTTTCGCTCTCTCTATCGCTCTATTATCGCAAAGCCGCTAGCTACCGAGTTAGCATATGCCACTACAACATTCATATTGAAAAACAAACGGTACGTCATAGTATTAAGGTTCAAATTTAATGTCACTGATATTCTGGATATTACGTTTTAGTAGTGTAGGACGATAGACCACCCCGAGGCAATACGGCACTCATATTATTTTAAATTTGGACCTTAATACTATGACGGTTTGTGGCCATTGTTTGAAAGATTAGGGCTCGAAGCGAAAAATTCACCTGGGAAGATTCATACTATATAAACCATCTCCGTTTTCCATTTTCATCCAAATCCGCCCAGACGTTGTCACATGAAGCAATAACAAAAAACACACAAACTATTGCATTAAAACTATTGCATTTATTCCATTTGTAGGATTTTTTGCATTTCCCATTGCCATGAGCAAATCCTAAATCAGATTTCAACAAAAGACATTCTCTTTATCCTTCGCTCTTTACTTAGAAAAGAAAGGAAAGATTGGGTAAACTAAGAAATATCGTTCCATTTTCAAATCGTTCCTTGTGGTTATCTTGGGAAGAATTAAATATATTCCCGTTCCAAAACAGACTGAGCTGAGATCTGAGAAAATAAAATAACTTGTGCAAACCGGAGCTTTACAAACGCTGAGGGAAATAATATTTTAATCAAACTGTCCTTAAATTTGTAATAATAATATGTTAATCTAAATATATAAAAGGAGAAACTGACTGACTGACTGACTGACATATAAACGTACAGCCTAAACGGCTAAACGTAGGCACTTGAAATTTGGAAGGGACGTAGCTTAGGTACCGTAGAGGTGCACTAAGAAAGGAATTCCCAAAATTCCCACGGGAACGGGAATTTGCGGGAAAATTATTAACTCAAAAAAAATATTTTGCCCAACGAAGTGGACACGGGAACAGCTAGTATTTCATACAATACAATACTAGCTGCTACCCGCAACTTCGTCCACGTAGATTTTGATTATCGCTATTCCCTTGGGAACTTTTAAAAATCCTGGATAAAAAGTAGCGTATGGGTTAATCCAGGGTATAAGCGATCCCTATTTCAAATTTCATCCAAACCCGTCAAGCCGTTGCAGCGTAAAGGAGTAACAAGCAAACACACTTCGCATTTATAATTGTGAAAGTGATTCTCTCTGTCTGGTTGTTACGCTTTCACGGCAAAACTGCTAAACAAATTTTGTTGAAATTCGCTATGGAGATAGTTAAACTCCTATAGAACATGGGAATACTTTTATTTCCGGAAATTTGAAAGTTACAACAAAATAATAGAAAATAACACAAATATTAACCCATTCCATAAATCGGATCGTTTTAGTGGTTACTCTCGGTCGAAAAGTTCTACATAACTGTATATGCTCATTATATGCGATGCATTTGCTTGGCGTAAAAAAGATAACAACGAACCGCGTATACAATTTTACTTCTCTTATTTTATTTTTATTGCCGTCGACGGGCAAACAGGCAGACAGTCCACCTGATGGAAAGTGGTCACCGCCGCCTATGGACATTTGCAACACCAGAGGCGTCACCAATGCGTTGCCGGTCTCGAAGAAATTTAACTTTCACATTTATAATATTAATATGGATTACGCAACCGATCTGTGACACAGGATTAATGTTACCAATTAATATCCGCTATCGTTTTGTACGATATATTTTCAAAATTGGAATAATATATCATTTTACTGATTTCATACCGTATAAAATGGTCGTATTTATCAAATTGTCTGACCTTTTTGCGATATGTGATTATTTAGGTCTCGATATGGAATCATAAATTAAAGTATTTTCGGTTGCTTTCCATTATTTTTACAGCCCGATTGGGAGTGTTATGCAAATGTGGCTTACCGATGTACCTGCGCAGATGTCAATTTCGATTCGATGAAATTTGACGCCGAATTTTATCCCGTGGGACCCATTTGGTACACACTTTAGCCCGCAATTCCTCCGTCATGCGACAGACATGCCGAAACTATCCCCATTTGAGCATTATTATTAGACATAAAACATAAATTAACAAAAAATAAGAGTAAAAAAAACGCATGCAACGTCCGATAAAAAAAAACTTTTCTGAATCTTTATTTACTTAAGCCCGGGGACTATTTACTGTATAATATGACTGAATACAGATCCAGTCTTTTCCGCTGTTGGTTCAAACAGAATTTATCACGTCTACATTTTATCCATGTTCACAGCTGGCTAGACTTTATAAAGTTTTACAAGATTTAATTCAAACTCATTGCGAGAAGTGCAACTCAGCTTAAGTGCTAACGTCATTACAGCGTCCGTCACGTCCGGTCGTAATATCTCTTATAACACTCATATTTTCCATCAGCGTCTATTATGAAACCCTTCATTTTTGCGGAGTGAAACCCATATTACGGGAGTATAAATATTTTTACCGATTATTGTGTCGTTAGGAATAGAGATTTATCTAAGCAACAAAAAAATCTAATCTAAAAATGTTGGTTACGTGTCATAAATAATAGTTTTGAAAAGATTTTACATAGTATATTTTTTAAACATACATTAAATCACGCCTGTTTCCCAGAGGGGTAGGCAATGACCTCTTCTTTCCACTTGCTACGATCTTGACAAATTTATTTCGCTTCTTCCAGATTCATACCTACATCGAGTCATGCACGCACGTCGGTTTCGGGTACTTATGATTCGGCCTTTTTCCAGTATTTCTCCAATTTGACTCGAATAAGTACTCCTAGGGTGGCCTCTTTTGACCCGTCTACTCACTTTCGATCTGTATATCTCTTACGTCAATCTTCTTTCATCCATCCTTTCCAAATGACCGCACATCGAAGCATGCCCTAAACATAATCATTTATTCAAACCCTGTGCATTTAGCGTATCTAAATGAGTGCTATACAATATTTTGTAGCAAAGGGTATTCTTAAAATATGACTAAAGGAATACTTTTAAAGTTTTAAATATTTTCGTCATATCTATTGTGGAAATATAAAATCACAGGCTTAATAATGATAAAATGTTCCAATCAGCTCGTAATAAATACGTCAAACGTACGGTAAATACTTAGATAATGTTTAGGAATTTCACCTAATTCTATTTAAAAGTTTAAAGAAAACAAAGCTTTATTAGCTTGCCAGCCTACATAATGTTCAGAATTTCCTAAAAACAACAAAAGTTTATTAGAAATACGTTGCAAAAACAAGTTTTGCTATAAAAACGGACCTTAGGAAAATATTGTCTGTAAGTAAAGAAAAAATAACCCAAGTAAATTGAAAAAAACCTACGCAATATGGCGCTGACATAAAATGTCAACGAAGAGAAGGGACTGAAATGTGTCACGTGGTAAATTATGAATGAAGCTGCCTAAATCCATTATGGACATAATTTTAATTAAAAGCACACATTTTATTCGTTCTGATTCAAAAAAAGACGTTGGGTTCGACTTTTTTTACTACGTAATCCGGAGAAATGAAAATGCCTGCTACCACAATAATTTATATAAGTATGTATGTATAGGTAGGTACCTACTCTTTATTGTACAAAAATAAAAAAATAACAAAACACAGGCAATTTAATAAGAAAAAAATAAGTACAAAGGCGAACTTATCACTTCCAAGCAAAAGCCCTTGTTGAAAAAAAAAGTATACCCTAATGAGAAACAAACAGTCATGAATAAGAATATAACGTTGTAATAATAATGTAGTAAATAATGGTATAGCAAATGAACATGTCTTTACAAAAACATCGCAAAATATTAAGCAGTTGGGAGTGTAAAGCTCGTATTTTTGATTGACTTCTGCCACATTCATGTCAATTAAAGGAGAGTGGGCAGAAATCTATGAACACTGGCCTAAATCTATTCTATCCTAGAAACCAATAACAATAAGCACCATATCATCGGACATCTTTTTCATTTCAACAACGATTTTGTGTAGCGGGAAACCTCAAATAACTGTGAGAAATATTTAAAATTATGGAACATCGGGACGCTTACATAGACGACATTAGAATAATAAAATACCGCTGTTTTCGCATGACGAAAACTTTTTCACACAAAGATTTCGAACCACCTGCTATAGTAATAATGTTACAACTTAGAATTACCTATTCGGGGACATATCGCTTGTAATGGATTATTCCCACCTGTTACCACCAATTTGTTACCACTAATACTCGGTGGTAGCAAGTAGAAATATTTTTCCCATTTGTTACTTGATTGATTTGATTTGGTATTTGATGGTAACTACTGGGAAAAAAAATCCTAGTTGTTACCACCAAATAGTTTAGTGGTAATAGTTGGGAATTTTTATTCCTAGTAGTTACCAGTGTTAACAAATTATGGTAACAGGTGGGAATAACCCGCTTGTCTTTATTGGTCATTAGGCCAATTTAGCTCACCCTCCTTTAATGCTAGTTTAGTCACGTGTTGTCTTATTCTATTACTACAGCAAAGAAAGTGACAGCAGCAACTTTAATCAAGCATTCAATTTAATTGACGTCTCTGAACGCGGCAGTTGAAAATATAATATACAAGTCAAAATATACATAAGATTGTTCTGAAAATCGGGTCAATGTAAATGTTTGATACAATATAATATTATTCAGTAATTTTAAATTACTGGCGTTGCAGCAGCGTGAGTCGAAATGATAACTCAGAATGTTAAATAAATTAAATGATGGGAAAATTTCATAGTAAAAGATTTCTGTCCAATTAAATATTTCAATTAAACTAGGGCTTATGGAAAATAAACGAGTGTTACATGTTACAGTAAATTCAATTTTATTGAGGATAAATGTACACTGATTTATAGTAAAATAAAGCCTTATTGAACTTAATTAATTTTCACATTATATTCAGATTCAGGTTTTATTACTCAATATAACACGGTATAAATTATATGACATGTCAAATTATATGTAGTTACCAGGTCATCTACATTAATATTATAAAGCGGAAAGATTTTTATGTTCATATTTTTGTGTATGTTTATGATAAATAAACTCAAAAACTACTGTGCCGATTTCAAAAATTCTTTCACCATTGGAAAGCTACATTCACTCTTAGTAACAAAAGTTATTTTTTATTTTTCTACGTGGGCGGAGTCACGCGCAACAGCTAGTCAGAAATATAATTAAGCTAGTTGTACCCTGCGCGCGTTGCTACGTCGTACCACGTGGCTGTTGCACCGCTGCTGCCGCAAAGTGGATCCCATCCGGTTGAGGCGAGTCGAGTCAACTCGAGTTGCGATTCGAGTTAGCGGCCGAGTCAACTCGAGTTATCCGAGTTGGAATAAATTCGACTCGTGACATCGCTACGTCACCTACCTCGAAAGTATTCCAGAATCAGGTACCTAGTAACCAGGGATCGGAAATTCGGATCGATATTTACCTAATCTTTGGCGGCGGCGTTGTTGTTCAGTTGTATGGAGGCGGACTCAATATTAATTTATTAATAATATTCCCGGGATTTCGGAATAAATAAATTACACCATCATAAATCTATACTTAATTAAGTATTTACATTCACTATATGAAGTTATTTTTTGAATAAAGATTTACCAAAACTAACGAAGTCTGAGGAGCAAATTGACGGAATGTTTTATCCTAAATGTAAAATAATTAAAATAAACATTTTGTAGAATTCGAGAATCCCGGAAATTATATTAATAAAATAATACTTTTAAGAAGCCGACGCCATATTCGCTTCACTTTTTCCGGGATTTTGACAACTTTAGGTAAATATCGATCCGAATTTCCGATCCCTGCTAATAACAAATGAAGGCTACCGACCGAACTCAAATTCTTCGAAACGGGTCAAACATTAAACGTTTCTAGTTTCCAGTCAGGTATACAGCGTAATTATAAAAGGCGGTTGGGCAATAAGGACTATTAATACCGTGGGTTGCCCATGAAATGTTTGCGGGCTGGTATTGCCGTGGGACACACGGGATTAGAATTCAAGATATATTGTTTACTAGCGACCCGCCCTCGCTTCGCTTCGGTTAATGTGAGTTTTCTGTAACACCCGTACATAAAGCTGAATTTATTATACGTAAAAACCTTCCTCTTGAATCACTCTATCTATTAAAAAAAACCGCATCAAAATCCGGTGCGTAGTTTTAAAGATCTAAGCATACATAGGGACAGACAGCGGGAAGCGACTTTGTTTTATAATATGTAGTGATGGGTAAGGACCAAAAAGATGTCCACGCTCAGTTAAATTTTCTATGAAACTTTTCCGCTGTGACACGAAAATTAGCCATACAATTGTAAGGGTACTTTTCGTCGCACAACGGAACTTTTTTCGTCTTCGTCCTTTGTATAGTTAACTGCGCTTAACTGTGGTCCAACTTTTTGGTCCTCACCCTTATAGAGGGTTATAGGAAATTAAATAAATTCCCCTGGAGGAGTAACAGTGGAGGTGATTTTGTTATATGATTCCCTACTTGAAAGTGATTAATTTCTAAAGCGGGTCCATCGTAAATGTGTATATTTTTTTTAATGGTAGTTTACTTTGCTTTTCTTATCTTATCTAACAGATGGGCTCTTTCTTTTTACCCTCTGACACACTATTTAAATGTGCAGGTGTCCTCACGATGTTCTTCCTTCACCCTAAAAGCATCAAATAATGAACTTAGTTAGTAAAACTCATTGGAACATGGTGACCGCACGGGTTCAAACTCGGTACCTTGCGGTCACGAGTCGAGCTAAGCCACTAGGTCACCGACGCTCTAACTCTTGCTTAAGTGAGATTGCCCTTGATGTAAAAAAAAAACATCCTAGACTCAGGAACAAATACTCTCAATCATCATAGATACATTTCCACAAAATAGAAATCGAACCCAAGACCCTAGTCTCGAAGGCAAAGTCTGTACCAACTAAACATACCGTATTGTGAATGATGAGGTCTGTGAGCACTTTGTAGGTTGGTACTTCTCTCTCACTCGCTCTTATTAAGAGCATATCAGAGCGAGTAAGAGACAATCACAAACCCAGAACACCTTATAAAAGCTAGAAGAGTATATTTTTTTCCTCATATACTTACATATTATGGGTCTCTATTGACTGCCATAATTATTTTTAGTCATAATCTGTTTCAAGTCATAATTTTCGCAAGTCATAATGCATTTTTCTCAGGACACGGTTATTTTTTCAGGATTTTTATAAAACTAACCTAACCTAACCTAATGAATCTACACGATAACCTGAAAGAAGTTATGACGAAAAAATGTATGACTAACAATACATTAATATGACCAACGATATGTATGGCAGTCTAAGGGATCGTTATATATCACCTATAAAATATTCTTCACTCTTTACACCCGTATGTCCGTAGGCATTAATGAAAGGGTCAGCAGTCCGGCCGCTGTCACTGACAAACGACCGTCTAGAAGACAATATAGCTGTCATCGTCGACGACCGAAACTGGCCCTGACAGACGGAATAGGATGTCAGGTGCCGTTCTATGCACTTACGTTACTGGCTTCTTCATTAAACATAGCTTGTTTTATACCGTTACACCCATATTAAAGTAAAACCACTTACACCCACACAACAAACACACACACACACGCACACATTTAATTGCCTACCGTAAAATAAAGAAAGAAAAAAAGAAAATAATTTATTCGTGACATGCATAACAAAGAACAGATTAACAAATACAAGAAGAAAGTAGCCACGAAATGGTCCCAACTCAGCGTAATGCTGGCATTAAAGTCAGCGCTGGTCTTCCGTTGGAACCATCAGGTGAAACCACAGAAGGTTACAGTACCTACACACATAATTAAATGAACACAAAACGAGAAGAAAAATAAAAAATAAAAACAAAGCTCTGAGTTTCTCAAAAACATAATTTAAAAGATAATTATAACATAATTTAATTGAAAACATAATTTAAAATGTGCCTACTTTGCTCCCCCCTGGATAATGATGCTCCATGGTTATATAGGTATTGAGGTAATTATGTATTGTAAATCATTCTAAGTATTGTTTTCAGAGGTAATATGTATTGTAAATCATTCTAAGTATTGTTTTCATTTACTTCGTAGCTGGATGTACTTGAATACATCAATTTTTTTAAGCAAATTTGTGATCATCCTTGACTTACAAGGTAACAAACGAATTAGTCACTATGGAGCATAGGTTACCCATGGGGGAGCAAAATAGGAACATTTGACGGTAATTAAATAATAACTATATTTTATACCCAAACTACTTGTGTTATAATAACCTAGTAGAGGATGAGCGGAACCTCCTAACACAAGTATTACCATACTTGCCAGGAAAAATCTTGCTTAAGGTACCGTAAAGCGGGGTAAATAGGGATTTAGGGGTAAGTAGGGACACAATCGAAAATGTAGCATATTATGTTACTAATTATAAGTCTTATAACACTGAAATTATTTAGTACTAGCGACCCGCCCTCGCTTCGCTCCGGTTTATGTGAGCCTATAGCCTGTAGTTCCTGAGATATGCGCCTTCAAGCAAACAAACAAACTCTTCAGCTTTATAATATTAGTATAAATAGACGTAACATTATTTTCCATTTAATACTATAATTGTTATTATTTGTAACAAGTTACTTTAAACCTTTTATTTAACTCTTATGATAAGAGCAGAAATAGGTGACCCACATGATGAATGATTTAAAAATTGCATGAACATCAAATTTCCTATACAAATTGTTACAAAGTGGAAAGAAAATGGTGCGGCCGTCAGTTATTGATCGTACACCCTAGTTAGATAGTGGAAGAGTGATGTGGGGTTACAAATTCTACCCGGAAGTTTTGGACTTTTTTATCGTTTACATGTATAGGTAAGTTAGTCATTATTCTACGTCATAGTTTGTTAAAAAAGTTGCTAGAGACACGATGCCGATATACAGTGTGCCTCTGACCAAATAAACTGCAATGAACTGCTAAACTGAACTACTTGTGTTCTGCAAATTTAAAAAATAATTTAAGTTTAGATAACTAATTCATGTGCATGCGTACGCCGGATGTACAATGGAGCCCTCATTACTCTTATTGTGTTTTCTAATTAATTAAAGTATTTTCTGGAAATTTGTCGGTAGATTTTTGTACTACAAATAAAAACACAACTTATAGGGTATATCACATAGTTTAGTGACAATTCACCTTCGAGTTATCAACTTAACAGAAAAAAGAGGCCACCTTTTCCTGTTAAGCTGACTACTCAAAGGGTAATAAAATTGTTATTAAAGTTTGTTACGTATTGCATAAATTGTGTTTTTACTTGCGCTACAAACACATTTTGTTTGGTTCCAAGGAAATTCTTTAGTTACTTAGAAAACCCAATAATTAGTAATGAGGGCGCTACTGGACGCTCGGCGTTTGCTCGGTGCAGTCTTAAAGTTTGTTACGTATTGCATAAATTGTGTTTTTACTTGCGCTACAAATACGTATCGTCTGATTGCAAGGAACTTCTAAGAGTTAATTAGAAAGCACAATAATAGTAATGAGCGGTCTTAGGGTCGTATTTATAAACTCATCTTGGCTGAGATGCTCGTCTCACGATACGTTAAAGTAAATAGAAGCCTAATAACATGACCATTAAAAATCCTGAAAGAAAGTACCCCGATTATATCTCCAACACACACGCTCTCGAATAGTAAAGGTTATTCGAAAACTTATCACATGTCATGTAAGGCGTAATTGCAACGTTACTAATTCCCTCTGTTTTCGCAGAGAACCTGAGTTCAAAGTAGAAAATCTGTTCTGACCCAATAACTCACAGCGTCCCTTGTATTCCGCTGCGCTGCAAAGCCTTGTCATTAGGATTTTCGGTGTCAAGAATTTTCGGAAACAAAGTGTATGGCGAACTACACTACAGAACAAATTACCACGTGATATAGTTCGTCAGCCAATAGAAGCAGAACACTGATATGGCAAACTGCAATTGGGATTGGCCAAAAAAAATAACTCACGGTTTAAACTTTCTCATTCGAAAGAATAGGAAATTTTAAGACACTTATTTCATTAATTTTGTATTTACCACAATACCAACCCAAAAGTTTTGTTTTAATATCTATATTTATTTAGCAGACATTTTATTGATGACATGATTATTTTAAATTTGGGATGGCATTTTCTAATAAATTACAACAATTAAATAATATCCAATGAAAAAAGTGATTGTAATTGTTAAAACATACTATTTCAAGCGGTTTTCGCCTAACCCGTAAGATACAACTAGGAGAGCTTCAAGCCGAAAATGAAAGTCAAACAAAGGTTAAATATACTTTTTTCGAAATATCCAAAATAGATAAATATTTCAAAGACTTAATAATGCAGAGCGGCTTTAAAACCATATTCCTCGAAATGGTTTTCGAATTGGAGCAATTGTAAAAATATGAACAATCCTAACTAAACAGTTTTGATTGGCTGTTTAACAATGTCACGTGGTTTGGATTGTTTTTTTTTTAATACCTAATGGTATATAGACTATAGTGAAAAAAACAAAACCTAGCCAAATACCGCGTAAGCATTCTCAAGCCGTGATATGCGATGCGTGGCCTATGATTTAAGTCCTAGGTATAAGCTTGTGTCAATTGAAATTGCCAAAGATGTAAACAAATTTGTACTGTTTGACACATAACCTCAAATATTCATCAAGCGTGTTGTCATTTAAAATAACGTATAAGTAATAGTTATTTAATGTGAAAGCGAAAGTCAAGTGTATAAAAAATTACTAAGACATGACATGATCTTTAAAAGCAAGTGATTATCGAGTATTAATGGTAAATTGGTTCATTTGATTGTGTTTACATCTTTTCCAATTTCAATTGGCACAGACTATAAGTTAGCTCTAGAATGTTCGATTTCTGGTCATACATGACCTTATTGTGTAGCGATATAAAGGCACACAATGCACTGACGGCGTTAAAGCTATGTTCCATTGTTTGCAAAGATTCATTTGTCAATGACAACGCTCGAAGGACGAGCCAGTTCAAGGACGTGTATATATAGCTGCTTGGATTCTTGTTCCGCTTCGTCATATTTTTACGTCAATATACTGTGAATTGGCTTCTTTATGCTAAAGTCCATTTCTATTCAGACTGCCGATTACAATAACAAGTACGCCTGGCAGTAATTGTCTTTAGATAGAGGCATTGTTTGGGTTGTGTTCCGGTTTGGGGATAAGACAGCCGGTGAAATGATTAGCATAGAGGCATTCCATCTTAGTCTTCAGGGTTGGCAGCGCTGCGCATTTGCAGTCTTAGGATTGCATTGCAGTCTTGTGAATGCGAATGTCTATGGGTCACAGTTTCCAGTTACCATCAGGTGGCCTGTGTGCTCGTTTGTCTTCTCTATGCCATAAAAAAAGAAGATGAAATAGTCAGGAAAATACTTTTACCTCTAATTAGTTTATTAAAAAGGTTGAATATATATTCCTGGTCATCATCGTAATATGTTGGGTGCGACAGAAACCAAAAACCTCTCATATCAATCAAATTTATCAACCATCACTTCATTTTCATGTCAAATATATTTCGAAAAAGTTAAATGTAGGTATATGACAGTCTTCAGTCAGTGTCATGGTAGTTTAACTGAAGGTGTTTTTCATCAAATAATACAGGATTGAAATAGATATTTTAACATCCAAATAAACATGAAGACAATGATTAAGTTTGTAAATAGATAATATGACCACGCTCAACCTTCAAAGATACGCGAATATGGAGTAATAATGGTAAATGGATTTATTTAAATGAGTGACAGAATGAATAGGAACAGACTTTTCTTCGGAATGGCTCGAGGAAAAAGTTTTTTTTGATCCCATGGAGATGGCTAACGAGCCCATAGGCAAACCTGACGGTAAGTGGGATCTATGACCCATAGATAATTGCATTCTCAAGAATACATACTCGTACATATATACATTAAATCACGCCTGTTTCCCAGAGGGGTAGGCAGAGACCACTTCTTTCCATTTGCCACGATCTTGACAAATTTCTTTCGCTTATTCCACATTCATACATCGAGTCATGCACGCAAGTCGGTTTCGGGTACTTAAGATTCGGTCATTTTCCAGTATTTCTCCAGTTTGACTCGAAAAAGTACGCTTGGGGTGGACCCTTCCGACCCGTCCACTCACTTTCGATCTGTATATCTCAAGACTAAAATGTTAAGATTGCAATTGCGTTGCCCTGAGGATTAAGATGGGTAACACAACCCTGAGAATAGCATACCTCTATGCTATGCTATGAATTTCACGGGTTGTTTTATCCCACAACACAACACAACAATGCGAAAACTACTACTTGGTGGTAGGTTAATTATGAATCAAGGATTTATTACCACTACTAGTACACACAACAACACATCTAGCTATACACTTCAGAAATCTGAAATATTGCATGAAAGAGAGTCGCACTAGAATCGTATGTTGTTGACATAATACACATATACGAGTATACATCTCTTTCTTTTTCTTTCTGCTCTGTCTTTAATGGTTCGTTAGGTGTGATGTTGTGTGTACTGCAAAAAAACTAAAAGTTTAAGAAATTATGATTGATTGTAAATGCTTAGACATTTTCATTTGAGAATGCGACCAGCAAAAAGATTCCGCAACGTCTTCGAATTTCATAAAAACCCCAATTTTTTTCGGAGACCTATTGTAATGGATTCGATGTGTTGTGTACTCGGCTTAAGAGGATTAAGTTTCGTACACACGTGCGCCCTCTGGACATTAGGCTGCCCGCATTACAACGATCGGATTATCCGTGTATTGTTAGCTTACATGTCTTAATGAATAGGTAAGAGATATCGATGAACGATAAACAAGACTGTAATGCTGTTTTGTTAACGTTGTCTATTCTTTGCTTGTATTATAATACGGTTGCGAAAAGGTTTATTATCACAGCTTTCTTTAACAACTTTTTAATTACGCCATGTGTTTTTGCCCGTAATTAACCCGTGTGGTTGCCGGGTTAGAATAGTGCCACTGCATATCTTCCCGTGGATGTCGTAAGAGACGGCTAAGGGAATAAAGGCGTATAGTACTGTTAGGCGATGGGCTTGCAACCTATCACTAATACACTGGTAAACATCTTAGCCTTAGTGTGCAAAATGTGGTTACAGAATTATCAACAAGTTTTTAGAGTTGTTGGTAATTCTGTAGCTCTGCCTACCCCACGCTGGGAATAAAGGTGTGAGTTTATGTATGTATGTATTAAAAAGTTTCCAAGTTAAGTTTAGTATGGATACATAAGACGTGTTTCTAAACTTTTATACACGTGTAACAGGACAATTTCCTCTATCTGCAAGTCACAGGTGTTTGTCTCAGCAAATATAAAAGCTATCAACTTGAAACTTTCTAAGAACTTGAGTTTTTCTTTCTATTTAGTTTCAAGGGTACATCGTGCTTATACAAAAGGAAGTAGTTTAAAGATAAGTCTGACACATACACCTGTCTCCCAATGGGGTAGGCAGACACTATGGAAGCCAGGTGCTCCGGTCTAAACATACAACGTTCGTATCCTCTATATTCATCAACCTCTTCATGCACGTTCTTTTTCGGGCGCTTTTGAGTTGAACCCACATCCCTATAGTTAAGATATGGGAGCAATGCAATTCACCTAATTGAGTGTAATAAGAACTTTGTTGAATGTTTTTTCACTTGACAACAACTCTAACATATTTTTTTTATGTGAAAAAGGAGGCAGGCGAGGGAGCGTACCTGATGGTAAGTGATCATCGCGATCCATAAACACCCGCAACACCAGAGAAATCGCCTTTGAGAAAAGAGTAGGCTAGTTTTTTGAAGGCCTCAGAGTCGTATTGGTTCAAATTCAAATTCAAAATTTTAAAATTCAGATTCATAATATTTATTCAGTAAATAGGCCACATGAGGGCTCTTTTACACGTCGGTAATGTAGGGTCAGTCTACCAGCGCTTCGGACAAGACCATCATTGCGGAGAAGAAGCGCCGCAAGAAACTCCAGCAGAAGGTCATTTATTCAATCATAAAAACATAGTACTTAAAACTAAGTTACATTAAGTAAAGTTAGTTGCATTAGGTAATAAAGTAATAAAAAAATAATAAATTCTTAAAACTACCAAAAATATTTTTTTTACAAATGTAAGGTCAATAAACCTTAAACTATGAGAACAACACGACGAGGTCTCTACGTCAAAAGTCATAACTAGAATAATTTATTTAGAAACAAGTCCTTGCAAACGTGAACAGACCGGACCCCACAAACAGCTGTTTGGAAATACCGACGCCAAGAGTTGATTCAACATAGATAAGCGTAAGTTCTCGATATAAAGAGGATTCCTCCTATATGCAGCCAGCCTTAAGTATGGCCATCATTAATCTTAGCAGCCATTTTGTTTTATCCGAGACATCGATTACCGTAGTAACTCGAGGAATCTTGATGAATCGAGCGGCGCACGCGGGTCCGTACAGTCGGTGAAGAATAGGGTGTTGTGTTTTACTCTAGGATAATTAATTACGGTACGGGGCCTTTGGCTTTAAGATGTACGTGATGTATTGTGTTTTAGGGGTCCGTAAAAAAAAACAGGTCAAGTGAGAGTCGGATCGAGGGTTCTGTACTATCGCACAGTAGGTAGGTATTAGCATATTTCGATTTGAATTCGATTTCGAATCGAATAAGCGCGAGTCCAACCCACACTTGTTTTTTTTTTCGTATTTGTTGTTTTTGACGATTTGTATAGTACAAACCATGACAATTGTCATGTCACACAATATTGTTAGATATCGTATCGAAGTAGCTATTTTGCTAAAGCTAGAAAAAGTGGGGCGGTTACACTAAAATGATTAACTAATTGTTTCACAGAATTTCTTTTCAGGTCAATAAATATGATTAATCTTTCCCATAGATGCACTACTTTCTGTCATCTATACTAATATTATAAAGCTGAAGAGTTTGTTAGTTTGTTTGCTTGAACGCGCTAACCTCAGGAAGTACTGGTCTGATTTTAAAAAATCTTCCAGTGTTAGATAGCCCATTTATCGAGAAAGGCTATAGGCTATATATCATACTCACATAAACCGCAGCGATTCGAGGGCGGGTCGCTAGTAAAATATGAAAATACACCTTTTAAAGTTTGAATTTTACATGAAAAACACATGTTGTGCTCAACAACTTTGGCTAAGGCTGTGTTTTAAAAGTTACAAAACTTTAGCTCATTGGAAGCTTAGTTTCATTCAGCTTGCTTATCTACTAATTATTTAGCAAGGGTCTGGAGGCCATTAGAAATATGGAAATGATAAGCCTAGATACTCCGTCATCGTGCCCGGAAGTCATTCGTCTGTGACACTTCCGGTATATTTACATTTTAATGTATGCCTTTTGAAATATATTTTTTATTCAGGTTGCTCGGCTTGTAAGTTGGTCAGTGTGATTTTTAAATGATTTTTATAACTCAAGCCAAAATTACATGGTTTGAATTCAGTATTTCATAAACGGTCCCACAAAAAAAAATTATGTTTACAATTTATACAACAATGATTTTTAAGAGTTATCATGAAACCTCAGTCGATGTAGTAATAAAATAAAACCTGTACTTCACATGTTATGGGAGGTGCCAGGTGGCTTTATTTCGATGACTTTATTATACAACTTTGTCGGCGTAAATTCGGCGAATTGAAACATTCGATGAAATGAGTGTCAGTGATTCAAGGGTTAAACCCGTACTATACAACGATAATATATGTACTTAGAAGAGTAATACATCAAAAATTATATGGATTAGTGTGAGTCGGACACGCCCACCGACGGTTCCGCACTATCACGTTAAACTCAATTCAAAATTTGGACCGCCGTCTCTTACATAAAGACCTTGTTTATTGTGATTTTATTAACATGTATAAGTTTTAGATTTTTCCCTATACTTGTAGTATAAGACGGTATTACTTGCCAAATTTCATAGACGGAAACGGTCAACGGAAAATACCCTATAAATTTTGATGCCCTTGAGAGTGTCGAAATATACGTTTTTTTGCGGCATAAACGGCCGTGTCTTTTATACGTTAACTTAGAAGTTTGATTTTTTCACTGCTTCAAGGGACTGTAGACTTGAGTATGAAGGGGAGTGGTGTGGGCGTTCGTCATCAGGTACTTGGTCGTCCATGATGAGACTCCAAAATAAGACTCGATATGCACTCGTATGTTTATTAAGAAGCAATTAACAAAGAATCAGCTCAAACTAATCACACGTTGGGCAGATGATAACGGATTACTATCGAAACGCGGTGAAGTCGGATCGGGGTTGACAGCACGTCCGTCTAGTTTAAGGCTCAAAGCAAAAGTGAAGTACCGCCAAACGGCCTGTCAGATACAAACCGCATTTCCCGCGCCAACTCAACTGTCAATGTGACAGTGCTGCCAACCTCCGTTTCCGAATACACCCAAGTCGATTGCAGCTTGACGTTGCGTTTCGTTATCACTGCGACAAGTATATATGTAGTTTTAATTTTAACTCAATAGGTACCTTTACACTTTAAGTGATCCTAAAAGGGTTCAGTTTTTTTCCTTTTGAGGTACGGAACCCTAAAAACACCCAAGACTCATAATTATGCTAGTTTTGTGCACCAATCATCTATTTTTTTCCAAAACGATTTGGACAATTAATAACTCTGAGCATTTTTAAAAAAAAAATCTCGATTCATCCGTGAAAAGTGCGCTTCGTTAAAAGTTATATCCTAAACAGTAAACAATTTCCCCCAAAAGTAATTCTACGATAACTGTCCTACCCTTTTAATTCAATTTCACCCTTTCAACGCCCTCGGTTTCATACGAATTACATCAGACCCAAACCTTTCCATTTCAATACAATTTGATACCTGATGACATCAGATAGTTAAATCCGGTCAATATATATAATATATGTGAAAACAGGGCCAAGTTTGACTTGAAAGTCTCTCTTTAGTCTGTCAGAGGTCCCCACTTGGCAATTTTGTCGGTTTGGGTGGACCCCCTGCTTGGGATTTTTGCATGGTTAACGTCGGAGGTCTAGTCGCCCAAAAATTGACAAAGGCTACCAATTAAAAGTTTGACGCCCATTTTTCTTCCATGGACCACCATTATTTTTTCTGCTCACATTGACCCCCTGTAGGTCATCGTCGACCCCTGGGGGTTCATTAGTTTGCGAGTGGTAGAATCATTGTGTAGCATTCATTAGCAGACTAATTTTCATAAACGCACAATAACTAAAGTGTGCTAGAAATATGCTATGTACTTATCTGTCATTACTATATCTGAATTAGATAGAAAGTGACAAAGCATACTTTATCTAAAATAGGTTTATAGTGCGTTTGTGAATAAGGGTGTTGCTTGAATAAAAAGATAAATTTGTAGAACACATGTAATTTACCTTATCTTTGGCTCTACCTCTACCGTTGCAGTATAGCCATCGTTGCGTGTCTACATTATTAACTTGACAATAATCTAAGGTTCAAAACAGCAAAAAAAAATAAGAAACAATTTTTTTGTTTTCATTTTTAAACTTTTACGACCTTTATGCTTAACTTTAATTATTAGAATATTAACGATACAACAGTAAGACTTGTAATTTTCTGAACTTGGCCGTAGCACTACCCTGTAGGTATGTATTGTTTCCTTTTTACCCTTTGTGTTTGATTTGGGTAATACATTTGGACGAATATATGACAAAGTCAACTGTGGCTAAAATATTTTGTTCGTTTGAATATTGATTGAAAGCGACCTTAAATTCAAAGGTTACATGCTATAAAGCGTTATTTTCTCATTACACCTCTCAACGTAGAGACTTGAAAAATGGAGGGAATAATATTCCCAAGGAATATTATTCCTTGGGTACACAAGGGGTACACAGACGAAGGATTTTTCAAAAATCTAACCCCAACGGAGGATAAAACGGGGAGAAAACGAAAACTACGCATACGAAATCGCAGGGGTCTTGTACAGTCACCCAATAAAAATTTGGAGCGTATTTAGAACTTTGTTATTGTAAATATCATTGTCATTGTCATTGTTTGTGTTTCATTTATTTGATGTTCAGTGGGGTTATTATGAAGTCCCTGCGCAATTCATTTTACGCTGAGAGAAAAGGACAGAGTTATGTAACTGCTATAGTTCCATCCTTTACGCTCACCGTAAAATGAACTGCATAGCCATGTCATCTCGTAATAACCCCACAGTTTGAAGTTTACTATGACAATACATTATATAGGGCTTATTTTTTTTGTTAAAAGATAAAAAAGATGTTTATTCAGTAAGTAGGTCGCACGGACACATTTACACGTCAACAATCTACCAGTTAGGGTACTGTATACATTATATTAATAATAATATGGGTTTAGAAACAACTAAGTAATTATTGTGCAAAATATTCCGCGGGTCATACGTAAATTTGCTGGGTAATAACTTTTCACGTGTCATTAGTCGTGTCACGTTGGGAAATGTAAACGCATCAAAATGCTTAACATTCAAATTTCTAATAGGTTAAAGTCGCCAGTGGTCAGCCAGTGACCAGTGTGGTCGACCTTATATGAGTGTGAAGAGTGGAAAATATAATGTATCGTCTCTTCCCACTCATACAAAGTATAGGCAGAGGCCGACTACAGGTCTCTGGCCGGCTACTGGTGCATTTACCCTAACTCTTTTAATTTATACAGAAAACTAGCGATCCGCCCTCGCTTCGCTTCGGTTTATGTGAGTTTTCTGTAACACCCGTACATAAAACTGAATGTATTATACATAAAAATATTCATCTTTAATTTACTCAAAAATACCGCATTAAAATCAGTTGCGAATTTTTAACAGACAGACAGTAGGAAGCCTGTTTTTTTTATAGTGTATGCAGTGATGATGTAAGTTCTAATCAATATTAAAATCTCCTAGTTATTCATTTTATCATGGAATAACTTTAGAATTTATTAAAACAAATATTTTGATCCTTTTAGATCAAATTTAGTTTACCCTCTTTCCCTCACCAGATGATTACTACTATTCAAATCAACGAATAATTAGTACCATTCGAGTGTGTACTCAGTTCCAATTCTAATTCTTACCCTAAATCAAGATAAAAGGGATATTAAAAGTGTAACCTCACTTTGTGTAATCGAAAGTGAGTGGTCGGGTATAATACCACCCTGTATACCAAGTAAATACCTGCATTAAATGGGTACCAGGGGGTCTAATATGGCTGCGTTTATCGCGTGTAAAAATTAGGATAAGGCACCTGTCACCTTCTGACACGTAAATAAGTACACATGTCAAAAAAATACGGATGCTTTATCCACATTTGAGGGTCATACACAGACTTAGGTTCCTTCTTTCCTGTGGACAAACCGAAAGTTAACGATTTCAAGGCCTAATTTTCTGGCTGAACCCATATCCCGCGAATATACGGCGTCAGGGTCTACTTTAGTCCTATCAAATAAAAACGTACTTAACTTATATTCACACAAGCCTTTAACTATTGACCACAGGAGAGACAACTTTTGTGTTTTCGAATGTGTATGACCTTTGACACGTGATATAGACGCATTCATACTAAACCCGCAGTTCTAAAAAGTTACCAATTTCTAACACCTAAAGCTCAGGCTCACGCTCTCAACATGGAAGTACTTTTTTACACCCATCAATTATCAATGAATGGGTAATCCATGGATTCATCGAGGCCTGATTAACGACGGGATGATTAAATGATTAAATCACTGTACACACCATTAACCACAATCAATCATTGGTTGTTCGCCACAACCCCACCGGATTACACGTTTATTAGACTAAGCTAAATTTATTCAGCGCATTTAGGTTAATATTAGAAAAGGTTAAATACCTGAAGATAAAAGGCTTTTTTTTTAGCAAGAAGCGGAGCGCTCAGACTACCTTTTTAAATATTTTAATTTGTCAAGATTGCAATCCTACGACCTCAAAGTGCGTTGCCAACCCTGAGGACGATGGAATGCCTCTATACTCGTGATTCACCCGTCTTATCCAGAGATGAAAGAGACTTAGTCTTTTAAGGCCTATTAAAAAGACTAGACTAATTTTTAAAGCCTTACGACTAGATTAGGATCTTGTAACCCTTTAGTCTTTAGTCATAAGACTACAAACTGATGACTAATCTCAGTCGTAGTCTTTAACCTTATAACGTAAAAGGCTCAAAATACTAATAATCTGTATTGTACTTTATTGACAATTATGTTTTGTACTGTTTTATGTTTTTAATGTTCGGCTTGTCAGATCGTGACTGCACCTCTGACAACTGTTGCAGAGGTGCAGCTTAAAACAGATTTTATTTTAAATGGATTAAATTGAGTCTTTCACAGTTTTTGAAACATGCTTTGAGTTGATGACACATTTTAATATTCTTGAAAATGCGGTGTCTAAGAGATTTCTCCAAATTAATTTTCATACAATAAAACGGTAAAAAACAAACGGTGTTTTTATGAAATGTCTGGGTATTGAACTCGTAGTTTATTTCAATCTGTAAATATTTTTTATTATTTCTGCGTTATCGTTTTTGTCAATCAAAAGAAAATGAAATGTTTGTTTCAAAAGAGCAATATATCGCTTCATTTAATTGAATATATATTTTTTCCTTTTTTTTCAAAAAGATTATACTTACTCATACTTGGCCAGGTTTGACTTTGTTTTTTTTTTAATTAATTATGTATGATTCATGTATAAAACGAACTCTCTGTTTGCAACTTCTCTAACATAAAGCAAGTATTTTATTTAACAAGTAATAAATAAATAAAAGGTTCCACCATCCTCTATTTTACGCAAGCGGCAGAAACGAAGCGGTATTTTTTTTAAATAAACAGTACATTTAAAAACTACATTGCTCCATACACACTTTTAGGTCTAGTCTATTCACCTCCTAGGGATAGGTATTTTCCAAATACTCAGGGTGTAACATTACAACAGAGCGTACAAAACACATTTTAGCGCGTGCATTCTCAATTTGGCAGCCTTATACGTTCTATCTCATGGACAGAAGCGAAGCTGCCAAATTGAAAATGCTCGCGCTATAAAGTGTTTTATTCACTCTGACTAGTTAAACTCGCCTTCACTCGTTCGTTTGTTCGTTTTTGAGAGATTCACACCCCTGAAACTTCATAACTCCCTCAAATTCACTTATACTTATAATCCTGCTTCTTAGCAGTCAATCCCGTGTTTGCCGACGGCTGGGTTGATCTTTGCCTGCCGATATTTGCTCAGCCACGCGGAAACATTCGCCCTACTTATGTCACCATGTTAACACGTGCGTGGAGTACGGCCCATTTCACGCGAATATAATGTCGAAAGGGTAGAATAAAGGGGAAGAAGCGTTGAGGTTACAGCCTTTTTCTTCTGTGTCAAGAAGGCACGCCACCTCTCAGGCCACCTAATGGTAAGTGGTATCTGAGACCCATAGACATTTGAAATCTCAAGACTACAATCTCAAAATTGCAATCCTAAGGCGTTGCCAACCTTGAGGACTAAGATGGAATGCCTCTATGCTTGTAATTATACCGGTTGTGTTATCCTCACACCGGAACACGGCAATGTGAACACTACTACTTGGCGGTGGGTTAATGGATATGATGGTGGGAGCTATCCGGACGGACCCTACAAGGTCCTACCACCGATAAACCTAGGCCTTTGTATCTGGATATCTATGTTAAACCCTATGGGTGGTATAAAAAATAAAACTGCTCAAGATGGTTTCCGCTCACGTTAGTTTTATACCAATTGAAAACACTAAACCGGGATTTTTTTAGAACTTGATAATTTTGAAAACGTCACCGGAACCATTGTTTTAGAAAATCCTGACCTATTTAGAAACCCCGTTATCCACTTTTTGCCACTAAAAGGACCCATTAAATTCGGAAGCAAGAACCAAATGGAAAGGATAACGCTACCCATAAAGAAAAGCTCATGTTCTACCAAACCCTTCATGGAAATTAACCTTATTTGATAACTGGTAAGGGTTATATCAGTACAGTAAATAAATGCAGATGTGCCCTTTTTGAGTGGACACAGAATCAAGCGCTAATGTTTTCACTGCTTTACCGTTACAAGCCAAATTGATATTTATGGTCCATAAATTTGCTAATTCTATTTCCCATTTTCATATTCGTACTTAATGCGGTCGGTCTGTCTGTTGGATATCAGATTTCAATTATCAATAAACAATAAGGCATTGTTTCCGGGTTAATCCAAATTTGAATTTCGAAATGGAAACAGTGGATGATTACGATTTGCGTGTTTTAAGTGGAATATTGTTCATAAGATTTTTAATATCTGGAACAAGAATAGCGCCAGGCAAATACTATTTTTAAACGTAAATTCCCTCGGAAATTGTCCTATTTCTCGGGATCAAAAGAATATTCAAACTATTTTTGAAATTAATTTAATTTTAAATCTCACTAATATTATAAATGTGAAAGTGATCTGTCTGTCTATTTTATGCTTTCACGGCTAAACCATTAAACCTATTTTAATGAAATTTTGTATAACGATAACTTGAGTCTATAAGAAGGATAAAAGGTACTTTTTATCCCAGAAAATTTTATAGTTTCCGAGGGACTAGCGACGACGCGCTGGCCTAGTTGGTAGTGACCCTGCCTACGAAGCTAGCGGTCCTGGGTTAAAATCCCGGTAAGTGCAGATATTTGTGTGATGAGCGTGAATTTTTGTTCCTGAGTCATGGATGTTTTCTATATATTTAAGTATATATTTCTCTATATAAGTATTTATATCGTTGTCTTGTACCCATAATACAAGCCTTGAGCTTAGTTTGGAACTAGGTCAATTAGTGTGACATAGTCCCCTGATATAAACTACTACTACGCAGTCACAGACACCTAAATCAAAATCATAGTCAAAATATTTATTCAGTAAATTGGCCTCATACGAATCGTAATCGTGAAGTTTTTTTTTATGGCATAGAGAAGACAAACGAGCACACAGGCCACCTGATGGTAAGTGGAAACTGCGACCCATAGACATTCGCATTCACAAGATTGCAATGCAATCCTAAGACTGCAAATGCGTTGCCAACCCTGAGGACTAAGATGTAATGCCTCTATGCTAGTGATTTCACCGGCTGTCTTATCCCCAAACCGGAACACAACACAACATTATCATCATCGTCATTTCAACTCCACAAAAGTTACAATTGCACCATGAATAAATATAAAAGTGCAGTGTTGGGTGGCTACACACGAATAAACTAACGACTTTTAATGACACAGGTGAAGTAAAATTGGCCACGCCGCCGGCAGAATAAAATCGCACAGCACCTGACAAATTGCACGCTGTAGCGGAAACAAAACACGGTGCATCGAGTGTCACAGTAAAATAATGAAAACGAAATCTAACGCTGTTTTGCCTAGGCGCTATTTGAATTCACAATGTTTTCAAATTTTTTTTTGTCTCTCTACTTCTTTTAGTGGCACGTATCTTCTGATTCAGATGGGTTATTTTTGACGATCCTTAAAATTGGTTAATCTGGTTAAGAAAGGCTCTGAAAGCCATTTAAAATGGAGTTTTATTTTATTTAGTACTTGTGACATTACAGACATTTTCAATCCATTTTTCGACCATTGTGTCATTCTATTAAGCTAAGGTTTAGCACTTTGTACCTACGTTATAATGGAAAATTATTTATTTAAAAAACCAATGCACATACATAATCACGCTTTCGTTCCCAGAGAGGGGGAGGCAGAGCTACACAATTACCAACAAGTCTAAAAACTTGTCGATAATTTTGTAAGCCAATCTTGCACATTTAGGCTAAGATATTAACCAGCGTATTAATTAGTGACAGTGACAGGCTGTCCGTACAAGCCTTTATTCCCTTAGTCACCTCTTACGACATCCACGGCATGACATAGATTAGCACTATTCTAACCCGGCAACCACACGGGTAACCAATATATTAACTACATAAAGTTTCACCAAACTGCTTAGCAGTTAGCGAATTACACACTCATCTCTTTATAGTGTAACTGTGTGAATCTACTTAAACTAATACATTCGTAGAATCAATTAAACTAAAGTAAACAAAACGTTTTGTTCAAAGCTTTATCAACAATAGCCAGACACAAATTAACTTTGTTTTAATGTAAAATTTACCTATTTGCGTACTGTGTATTTAACGAAGCTGTTGAAAGTTCAAACCTAAATTACAATGTGGCGTCATAGATTGCATTTAAAACAAAAATGGGTTTCCTCTTGATATATCGACACCTCCTAAGTACACTGATGCAAGTGCAAAATCACGATTTCACAGGAGAGCTGCGCAAAGGTAAATATATGCATAACTTTTTTTCCTTTAAAGATAATGTAATGAAATTTGAGATTTATTTTAATTAAAGTACTACGTTTTTTTCTACATATTTAGAATTTAAAAAACTATAGCGGTTTTTGAGAAAAGCGCAGATAAACTAGTATACGCGTATTACATGTGTTTCAATTTATTGTATACTGAGCTAACTACCACTTGATCCAGTATACACTGTTTGTGGCTATCATTACAATTCAGCCTCTATTTATTATTTTTATAGGTAATTAAGTGATTATGGGTGATATCATTTATAAATAAAGATATTGCTTTGCTCTGTTACCCCTTATTATTATTATTTGGGCATAATAATCACTAGTACCTGTATACAATAAAAGTCATGTCACTTTAAACCAGTACACTTTTGTAATATTGTCATGTTTTTTATATTAAAATAATAAGGGTTGACTTTTAAAAATATGACTAAACTCGTGTTCTTAAAATCAAAAGATAGTAACTTGCCTTTCGTTTCTATAATAAATGTTGATGCCGATGCCGTCGTGTTGAACCTCTTGGAAAAACTCATCACATAAATTAATTACATTTATCACACACAACTTAAAAGAGAAATGGCTTTAATAATATACTAATTTAATCATAAGAATTATTAGTCAATTTGTAAAAAAACATTTTTTTTTATGACAACAGCTGTCTTCGAACGTAGGTGTCAGCTAGGTATCTAAATTGTAGTAATGAGGTAAAATATTGGAATCTGCCGGTAACCATCGGGGAGGGAAGATGCCCGGCTTTTACTTTTGATTTATTCTGTTTACTGTTTACTCAACTCATTTGACACTGGCAAAATCACTGCAGAATACCGCGGTGGACCGCCATTGATAAAAGAGAAAAAAAAGTACCTAAGTTAAACATTGGATAGGTTTTATATGTTTCATATAAAACCACAAAAAGGTTGATATAGCGCCATTCGGACCGCATTTAGGGGTCAAATGAAGGTCATTTCTTTATAACTATATAATTAATTCACTGTAACATGTATTTTCAATTTAATGGCAGAGATTAGTTTGAGGAACCTATTCCTCGAAATGGTTTTGAAATTTTCATACATTGTTAAAATGGGCGTACCCCAATTGTGATTCTAACACGTTTATTAACGTATATCGCGTCGACACAGAAGCGAGTATACTGAGCCAACGTCTGCTAGCATTAATGGTTTACGAGCATACTGAGCCAACTGTCAGTTGTACCGCTCACACGCAGCCCCTCCACGGAATCGGTCCCGCGTACTGTGGTGCAAGCGACTTGACTCAGTTTACAACCTACCGATTTACAAAAAAGTGTTACTTGCATTTGTATACGTCACTTTATTTCAGAAAGTAGCAGGAATTTCCGCATGAAATTTTTGTGGGAGGTAAATATAAGTATTATAGGCATAAAAACGCAAAAAAACGAAAATTGCAAAAAGGTCACTTGCACCAGTATACTTAGGAGGTGTCGATATATACTCTCATTAGTGCTGTAATTAATAGAAATACAATTAGTTAGATTAACTCCGACACAATACAAGGAAAAAGTTATTTAGTCTGGTTTTGTCTTTAGAATAACGTTTATTTGGGGCATTACAATAAATAAGAGTATTTTTAGGAAAGTGAAATTGAGATGCTTTCATCTTCCCTATTCAGGAGTTAACTTTGTTGAGTCAAATACGGAACAAGGAAAACGGAAAGGTAAAAATAGAAAAATCGATTAAAATAACATCCTTAGCCATGCTGAATGGAACCTTTATACAAGTAGTTAGCGTACACAGTTACAATATGCGCAATTAGATGTTACCCGGGGCCTCTATTCGATTGATTAAAACGATTAATTATGGTTTTTGATATGCTATCGTATTGTGTTTAACTCGGCCGTCATTACTGTCAAGTAAATAAGAGCTATCGTATTATTGACAATGCGATTACATGTCAAAAGCAATATGGTTTTACCGAGTAGTAATGCAGGCTTAGTAGGTCTTGTGATTGCGAATGTCTATGGGTCACAGTTTCCACTTACCATCAGGTGGCCTGTGTGCTCGTTTGTCTACTCGAAGCCATAAAAAATAAAAAAAGAATAGAGACTCTGGAAGCCGTCCGTGTAGAAGTCGTGTATTGTTATTCTCTCAAGAACCGCTCCATTTTCCGGGATAAATTACACTTTGTCCTTTGAGTAGTCTTTTGTTTTATATTTCCGCAGTGTTGCCAACCTTAACAGGGTGTAGTTTTTATGGTTGTTCGAGATAATCTCGAACAAATGATTGCAATTTTGATCCTTAATGTTTTTCATTTTAAGTTATTTACAAATCAAATCAAATCAAATCAAATCATTTATTCTGTAAGTAGGCCCTGTAGGCACTTTTACAAGTCTGAGTCTACCAGCGCTTCCAAAGAGACCACTGTTGAGAAGAAGCGCCGCAAGAAACTCAACAGTAAGCCGTTTTTTAAAAATAAATCACTTATTACAATACTAAACTTAAGCTACATAATTTAAATGTCATAGGGATGTACAGGTCCCAGTAGTAATAATAATTAAATACATCAAAATGTCAGATTAAAATAAATAATACAATTTCGGAGATGTAAACAGGCTCCAGGTAATATAGGGTGAATCTACCAGCGCTTCGGACGAGACCATCATTGCGGAGAAGAAGCGCGAAACTAAGTTACATTAAGTAAAGTAAGTTACATTAGGTAATAAAGTAATAAATAATAATTTCTTAAAACTACCAAAAATAAAATCATTACAAATGTAAGGTCAATAAACCTTAAATAAAAACAAACAAACAATAAAACACTATGAGAACAACACGACGAGGTCTCTACGTCAAAAGCCATAACTAGAATAATTTATTTAACAAAAAGTCCTTGCAAACGTGAACAGACCGGACCCCACAAACAGCACCCGTTCACGAGTATGACGCGTATCTCAGCCATCGCCTCTCTCAACCATATGTTCGGGAAAGTGGCGACCCGATCAACGACGCCGCCGTAAGCAAAGACCTTACAGTTAAGTGTGTCACTTTTAGTGATGGGCGATTTCTGAAACATTGCACAACTTTTCTTAACTGTGAAAATTACAGCTTCAGAAAGTTACATAATTAGATGGAAATTATTCTAACACAAGTAAATTTCGTTTAAATTTCATGAAAAGTTGGGTAACATGTCGAAAATATAGTAATTTTCAGAAATAAAACGATTTCACTGTGGTAATTTTCAGTATATTGCTTGAAATTCTAGGTGAAAGTTTCACTTTTGAAACTTCTAGAATATTTCAGAAATTTAAATGAAAGTTTCACTGTTGAAACTTACAAGCTGCCCATCACTAGTCACTTTCCGTCTCATTACCAAGTGCTAAGCGGTTCCAACGGAAGACCAGTGGGTTTATTACGACGTAACTGTGCAATTCATTTTACGCTGAGCGAACAGGACAGAGTTATGTAACTGCTATAGCTCCGTCCCTTACGCTCACCGTAAAATGAACTGCATAGTGGTGTCATAATAACCCCCCTGAAGGGGTGAGTAAAGGACAGAGCTATAGCAGTTATATAGCTCTGTCCTCTTCTCTCACCGTGAACTGAACTGCATAGCTATCTCATAATACCCGCCAGTGCTGGCTTTAGAGCTAGCGAATGCTGAGTTGGAACCGTTTCGCAACTGTTCCTCTCTGTCTTGTTCTTTTTGTATCTATGTACCTAATGTGGTTTTGTATTGTTGCGAATAAATGTCTCTTTATCTTCATCTTTTTAGAGCTTCAGCTAATTTCAATACTAAAATTCATCGAAATTGTTTTGTTTTGTTGAGATTTTACTGTTTTTTTACTTTCACATTATTATTTTTTGCCCTTGGCTTCTACCCCGTAGATTTGATTATCATTACTTTATCGAGAATTTTAAAGTTTTCCAGTGTGAAAGTAGCCTATGTGTTAGTCCAGGGTATAAGCTATCTTCTTTTCAAATTTCATTCAAATACGTCCAGCCGTTGCAGCGTGCACACAAATTTCGCAATTTTAATATTATGTAGTAGGATTTATACAAGTAATATTAGTATAAGTGTTAGCAACTTTCCCTGCGAGGTCAGCGGACCGGGTTCGATCTCAGTAAAGGCATTTTTTTTGTAGTATGCGCAAATATTATACAACTATACCAGTATGTTATTCGTCATAATCTAAAGCCAAGTTGTCTTTTAACTATTAGTATTTCTTTAATCTATACTATTATTAAGAAGCTGAAGAGTTTGTTTATTTGTTTGTTTGCTTGAACGCGCTTATCTCAGAAACTACTGCTCCGATATCAAAAAATATTTTAGTGTATTTTCAAATAAGATTAATTAACTTAAGTTAGGCTCTGATTTAAGCTCGCTATGTTGTGTTTCTGTACCCAAAAGGTGCTAATGGGACCTATGATTAAGCGTACGTCATCCGGTTCTCTTTCCGACCTTGTGGCCGTTGGTCCTGTATTGTTTAAACTGTCATCAGCCCCTATTTCACCGTCATGACAATGACAGGTGACAGGTGACATTTCAGTGTACACTGCGCAGCTTATATGAAACCCAGTTATGTGTCAATATGTTAACTTTGCAATGTATACCGAATTGTCATCTGTCACATGTCATTGTCAAGATGGTGAAATAGGGGGTAGGTAAAATTTGTAAGACCATTCATTATTATGATTGTTATTTTTTACGATCAAATAGTTTACAATTCTAACAAAGAGCACTCTTAAAACCCAACTGTTGTCTTTAATTACCGTAAAAGTATACAACTATGGTCCTGGCCTACAACAATAGTCCAATTTTACTTTTATATTGTTCTAAAAATATGATAGATAGATAGTTTGTTCTATAGCTAGAGTTTAGAGCAGTCAATTTTAGGCCAAACAGTACATATACCCAGCAATAATAGCAGTAAGGTATCATATTTTAGAGTAATGTAATGAGGAAAATTGGACTATTGTTACAGGCTAGGACCATAGTTGAGTAGTTTTACGGTATATAGGGTGCTTATGTGCTAAATAGAAAAAAATAATGACAATGTAAAAAATGGGTTACATACATACATACATACCGTCACGCCTTCATCCCAACCAACAACTTCAACAACAAGTTGTTAATCCTATAACCACATTTTGCACAAACAGGATAAGATGTTTATCATGTGTATATTAGTGACAGGTTGCAAGCCCATCGCCTAACAATACTACAAGCTTTTAATCCCTTAGTCGTCTCTTACGACTTCCACAGGAAGGTATGGAGTGGTACTACTCTAAGCCGGCAACCACTCACGAACGCGTTATTTTAGTTAAAAAAAAACCATTACAACCGTATAAACCTTTACTTATGTTCAGACCTAGGAATATACGGGGCAAAACTAAATGACAGCTAGGGATTGCCTATATCGATAAACTTAATTATCGATGCGTTTCCCATGTACTAGTGATCGCTCCAAGTTTTGATTGTAAAAATAGTTTATTTTTTAAAGTATGCAAATTAAACAAAATAGCAACATAATTCTGGTCATTCTTTATTTTAAAACGATTTATAACCTTCACTCATCATCGTCATATTGTTTTTGGGCGTTTTCACTAAAAAGTGTACCCAATTAAGGAATGAAATTAAGGAACTTTAACTTTGTCAGTTTTGTGACGAAAATTAGCTATATATTGACGGCCGCATTGTATGGCTAATTTTCGTTAAAGTTCCTTAATTTTAGTCCTTAATTGGGTACACTTTTTAGTGAAAACGCCTTTTTACTCCTAGCAAATTGTAGTCGTTTATTTTAACAATAGTTAATGGGACAGTCATGAAATACACAATAAGGAAAAAAATATATTATGATGATGAGTGAAGGTTAAAAAATCCTTTTAAAATAAAGAATAACCAGAACTATTTTGCTAATTTGTTTCATTGCATACTTTCAAAAAAAAAATATTTCTACAAACAAAACTTGGAGCGATCACTAGTATATGGGAAAAGCATCGATAATTGAGTTTATTGATATAATGCAATCCCTAGCTGTCATTTAATTTTGCACCGAATATTCCTAGGTCTGCTTATAATGTTTCAATAAAAGCAAACAAGTTATTTGTTTGTTTTAATTCATCTAATCACGCAATGCTTTGACCGCCGGATCTTAATTCACTAAGGTCATTGCCAGTGACAAAACTAAATCGTCATTACATTGAAAAAAATCTCGTATCTCATATTTGGTGACGTACGATTTTAAACTTAAACCTGAATAGAATTAAGTTCAAATTTATACACGTTGAAGTTTCAGATACTAGTTTTTTCTATAGTAGTAACGAAATGGTACGATGAAAGCGTGGCTTAGTATCATTAGGGGTCACGCGATGTCATGACTAATGTGATGCGATTGTATGATAATTTTTAAAGACAATTTTTCATTTGAAATCTAAATATATAAAAGGAGAAACTGACTGACTGACTGACATATCAACGCACAGCCTAAACGGCTAAACGTAGGCACTTGAAATTTGGAAGGGCCGTAGCTTAGGTACCGTAGAGGTGCACTAAGAAAGGAATTCCCGAAATTCCCACGGGAGCGGGAATTAGCGGGAAAATTATTAACTCAAAAAAAATGTTTTGGCCAACGAAGTGGTCACGGGAACAGCTAGTATACATATACAGGACAAAGTACCATCCCTCGACAGGGCACCTTATCTGGGGGGTTATTATGACATAACTATGCAGTTCATTTTACGGTGAGTGTAAGGGACAGAGCTATGGCAGTTATATAGCTCTGTCCTTTTCTCTCAGCGTAAACAGAATTGCATAACTATGTCATAATAACCCCCCTGGTCCCTAAAAAGCACTTATAGGTTTAGTAGAAGTGGCGTGGTTTTCGAGATAATCGAACTTTTCTATTTTTTTAATAATTGGCATTCCTTCACTTTAATAACCGCCTAGGCGACAAATGAAGACATTTTCTCGTTCTGTTTGTTGCTAAATATTTTCTAATAGTGACGCTAACGGATGTGTATTAGAGCGTTATGGTGGTCAAACTGATTTCTTGTTAATTCGGTCTTAATTAGTAACAACACATTTTTCTTTAAAATTTGCAACGAGTTTGATTGCTTGTGGCGGATAAAAAATGGATAAATACCAGAGTGACCAACCTTCTAAAAAATAGTTTATTGATTATTTATTCTAAAATGGTAATAATACATGCTGTTTACTTATTTACGAATTAAAGATATTGCTATTAGTATTTACTAAGAGCGAATTTTGGTCAGGACAGAATTACGGTAAGTACTCGTACCAAAGGTGTGAATTTCTTGTATTCAGTTATTTCTTTGCAACTTAGTTAATGTTTACTTACTCTATTGACTTTACCGTATTTTTTTGGTTGGACTGACGACTGACGTTATTAAAATTTCCCTTAACGGTGTCACCGAAATCGAAAAAAATACGGTTTTTCAGTGTACGTTTTAGTGTTCAATAATTATGTCAAGTACGTATACAGTGTAATAATTATTACATTGTTCTCTGTAGACTTAAAACTGCACCGAGCAAACGCCGAACGTCCAGTGGCGCCCTCATTACTATTACGAGTACGAAAGGGGACAAATACTGGTACATAACAGCGACGAGCACTCGGACGTTTACCTTACCACAGATGTAAATAGTAAATACACGTACGTAGATAACGTAAACACCTCAATGTGTATGATAAATTGATATTCAACCGTGTCACTTTCTTGCTCCGCGCAAAATCGATTGAAAGTCGTCGGTTTTTTGGGCTATTGCAGTGTATTATCGAATTGATCCCAACTCTACAGATTTCTATTACAGATTCCCAATTCTACAGAATCCCAATTCTACAGATTCCCAATTCTACAGAATCCCAGCTCTACAGTTTCCCAATTCTACAGAATCCCAGCTCGAGTGGCATTTAATAGTGTAAGTATAGATGAAAAACTTCAGTAATGTAGAGCGGTCGACATTATACAGGGTGTCCCAGAAACCGACGTCAACCCGCCTAGGGCTGATAGAGCAGCTAAATAGCTATCGATTTGACTCCTATGTATGTTCAAAGATTTGCTAGTTTCGGAAATATTATTCATTTAAATCAGAATTTTTGTAATTTTCCCTTATGTTTTATTTCATAAGTTTTTCAGTGGTATCTTACATATTTAGAAGCATTACGAATCAGCGAAGTTTTTAAACCTATTTGCCTGTTTTTTTCCCCAGTAATTTTTTTGAGTAATCTAACCTAACCTAACCTAACCTAACCTAAAGTTGTTTTTTCCATACAAAGTGAAAAGCATACACTGGGACACCTAGTACACCCCATACTTTATAAATGCGTTCTTTTTCTAGGAAGTTAAAACTATTTCTGTAGAATAATTGATAATTAATAAAAGAATTAAAAAAAGCGGTTTCTCAAATGATATGGTTGTGAAATGAATCTGTTTGTGAAACGTTTTTTATGAAATGATTAGATACCCTAAGCTTGATTTTTAAACGACTTCAAAAAAAGGAGGAGGTTCTTAGTTCGTTCTTTATTTTGTAGTAGAAAAAAAAGCCGAATTTATGGCGATCTATCGAATTATGCTGAAAAACCTGTACCTACCTATTTCTAATCCGTAGAATTGGGAATCTGTAGAATTGGGAATCTGTAGAATTGGGAATCTGTAGAATTGGGAATCTGTAGAACTGGGATTCTGTAGAATTGGGAAACTGTAGAGCTGGGATTCTGTAGAATTGGGAATCGGTAGAGCTGGGATTCTGTAGAATTGGGAATCTGTAGAGCTGAGATTCTGTAGAATTGGGAATCTGTAGAGCTGGTAAAAATTGGCATCAGTGATCGGCGATCGGAAGCATTTTGTGTCAAATTGTTGACGAAATTATTACATGGACATGACTATTTAATTTCTTGTAAAAAAAATTACCTACAAAAAATTTATGTTTTTTTATTTTATTTTAATCCCTGATTACGAATTTGTTAGAAACTTGAGTGATAATGATAACAACGAAATATCAGTTTACGACTATGCACCTCTCACATCTGTTGATGTCGAACGGTCGTTCTCTTTATATAAATGGATCCTCAAAGTTAAAAGGAATCGATTGACAATATTAAACATGGAAAATATTATGATTATTTACTATAAAAAATAAATTCAGTTACTTTTTAAGAAAGTGTGGTTTTATTTTGAACAACACCGACTTATCCATATTAGTCATTACTATTCATGACGTAGGACGTCAAAGTGACATAAAATGCTTCCGATCGCCGATCACTGATTATCATGCAATGAGGTACTTTCTCACTCTTCCGACGGTTGCAACAACAGCCGACGACGCGATAGCCTAGTTGGTAGTGAACCTGCCTACGAAGCTAGAGCTCCTGGGTTCAAATCCCGGTAAGGGCAGATATTTGTGTGATGAGCGCAAATATTTGTTCCTGAGTCATGGATGTTTTCTATGTATTTAAGTATATATTTGTCTATATAAGTATTTATATCGTTGTCTTGTACCCATAGTACTAGCTTAGAGCTTTGGGACTAGGTCAATTGGTGTGACATAGTCCCCTGATATTATTATTATTATTACGTCAGTAGCGACAGCGAACCTCGACGCTTGGTCGGGAAGCGGACACGCGAAGCTGATGCATTTCCGTTATACAGTGTGTTACCGGCATGCGGGCATTTATTAAAACTACCGATAATATGTTGCTTTAGCAATTCTTTGCAAGTATTATCAATTAAAAAATAATTAAAATTACTTCATAATTCATTTTCTTAGATACTGTCCATTTTCAATGTAGTGCATGTGCTGCGTGGTCATCGTTATCAGTATCGCTGTTGCTTGGTACAAGGCATGTCGTGGTACGGGGGCAGATTACGTCATTCCTACTGAAAACTCTGGAACGACTCTGTGACCGGGATCTCAGAGACGGGGCTCTGGCGCATTACCCTCTTCACCACCAACAGCATGCCTATTGTTCAGGTAAATCAACAGAATCAGGACTACACAGCATCATTTCACCCATAGAAAATGCACTATCAACACAATCATCAGCTCTTGCAACCTTCATCGACATCGAGGGGGCTTTTGACAAGACGCAATTCAACAGCATAAGCCACGCCCTACTTAGCCATGGCGCCGACCATACCGTCTCGGGATGGATCGACAACATGCTTAGACAAAGGGCGGTACAGGTAACAGTCAATAGCACCACGCGAGCCATTGTATCGAGGGGCTGTCCGCAGGGAGGAGTCGTCTCACCGCTCCTGTGGAACCTCGTGGTGGATGACCTAATCCGCTCACTAAACGAGGCTGGCTTCTACACTGTAGGCTATGCAGACGATGTAGCTGGGCCATTCTACTTTTCAGTGTACATTTTTGCTATCGTCCGATAAAAAGTATACCAAATGATGAATCCGCGAATAAACAAATAACGTGAACTTAGAATGTTTACGTTTAACGGTTTTCAAAAAAAATTATCCTAAATTACTCAATTATCGCTGAAGAATCTTGGTAACTCAGTGGTAAATTGCACATTTTCCATAGAAAAGGCGGGGACATCAACGTCCACTGCGTTACTCACTTTATAGTTATTACAAATGACTTTTTATGAATTAGGTTAATTCTATGTATAAGCTTATTGACGTCCCTTTTCTAGTTTTAAGTTAGAAAAAACAGCACTTTACCGTTTGTTGAAATAAAAATAGTTTAGTGAGAGCGTGGCTAAAACTTATGTACAACGAAAAGTAGAATGGCCCAGCTATCCTCGTAAGGGGAAAGTTTGAGTCAGTCCTATGCGACCTCATGCAGGGGGCTCTCAAAATCGTCGAACGATGGTGCTCCGAACATGGTTTGTCAGTAAATCCATCAAAAACCGAACTAGTACTTTTCACAAAGAAACGGGTCATTAATAACCTAAGCTTACCGAAACTCCTAGGCACGACCTTGACTCTCTCCAAAGAGGTCAAGTATTTAGGAGTCATCCTGGATGACAAACTGCTATGGAACAAACACTTAGATAACAAACTAGAAAAGGCCTGTGTCATATCAGTCATGTGTCATGGCAGCCATCAGACTAAAATCCCTCAACCTCTGGGGTGTTACAAACGGGACCCATACCGTAGTCCTTCAGGAGGCAATTGCATATCAACCACTGATAGCCGCTCCTAATGACAAGGTACCCAAGCAACACAACTTCAACAAAAGCTACACCATCCAGCTTGCTGAGGAACCCACTGACCAGTCCAGTATACATGAACTACGCATCTATACGGATGGATCAAAGACGAAAAAGGGAACAGGTGCAGGAGTGTACTCACCCGAAATTAACATCAACATATCAACAGCCTTAGGCGAATACAGCTCCATATACCAATGTGAATGTCCTGCCATACTACAGGCTGCCAAGGCAGTAGCTAGGCGGGGTATCAAAGACCAAAAGATACGAATTGTTTCTGACAGTTCTGCGGTACTACGAGCCCTAGACAACAAAATAATACAATCCGGGCTCATACTAGAGTGCCACTCAGCATTGGAGTTGATAGGTTAAAATAACCAACTCACGCTACAATGGATAAAGGGGCATAGTGGATCTCTAGGTAACGATGCAGCTGACCAGCTGGCCAGGAGAGGATCGGACCGCCCAGCGATCGGTCCCGCTCCAGTGCTTCCATTAGCATTTAACCAGCTAAGGTCATGGTTACGTCACAGAACACTCGAACAACATGCCAATCAATGGGCAAATACCAGTACATGTAGACAATCAAGGGAAACTGTGCCACACCCGGACGCGCGTCTAACTAAGCGTCTCCTATCACTAGATAGACATGCCCTACGAATAATTGTAGGAAACATTACTGGTCACTGCTTGCTTAACAAACATTTGTATGTTCTAGGTATGACCGACAGCCCCCTATGCAGGGGATGCCTGTCGGCCGACGAAACAGCCCCCCACGTAATCCTGGAATGCGTAGGTGTAGCCGCTCAACGGACTGAAATCCTCAAGACACCGAGGTCACTCCGAGAAGCCTGTGGAGATACCAGGAGGATCCTGCGTTTCTGGTCGGAGTTAGGCTGACTAGACTACTAGCCGGTACCCCTACGCACAATGGCCCGACATACACGGGCTAAGTGCGGAAAAAGGAGTCCATCACCATACCATACGGGGGCAGATCATAATAATCAAAGTAACCAACGACTGTCAAATTACACTTGTCAAATTGCTGTGCTTTACATTGCTGGCAATTAAATTTTTGTTAGAAAGTTAACAAAGCCTGAAAATTTGTTTATTAATTAAATTAATGTCATAGTTACGTTACAGATATACGTTATTTTAACGTACTTTAAAAAAAGCCAGGGTGCTGGTAACACACTGTATATGTGTAATTATATCTGTGGTTAGTACCGTGTGCATCTTGACCACGGCCACAGGACGGCTTAAGCTGGTTTAGTCAGTCAGGTGTTTGGTATTGAGTATCGAGCATCGAGTCAGCTATCGGTTATTATGTGTATGTTTTTATTTACGATAACGCGTTTGCGTTGGTCCTCAGTCTCACCTGAGGTTGAAGGTGGTACAGTCAAGGTCACCAATATGTATACACCACAAAGTCTCAAAAATATCTACACAGACCTTATTACTGTAGCAATGAGGTCTATGTGTACATATTTTTGCAACTTTGTGCAGATATTGACTGTACACGCTTACATTTTGCAACCAAAAAAGTCTTTTAGCAATTCTGAACCTTGATGTCATAAAAATTAGAGACTGAAAGTGGTAAGGGATATTTTTGGTCGATTATACAATGCATGTTAATATGGGTGCAAAGAAAAACCATGATAGATTTCAAAATCTAACTTTATTTCGTCACTTTTAGGACCCTACATAAGAAAAATACAATTAAGTTAAGAGTTTTCTTATCTCCACTACTTAGTTCACAAGATGCCAAGATGGTAGAGTCACTTATATAATAATATTATGCTCTTATATTGCACAGAAGGCAAAAAATATTAAGAATAACATTCAAGTAAAATAAAAAAACGGATTTTTTGCTAAAGGGGGTTTTTTTTCAATAAATCTTAGCTCTATCCCTTTTTGTTGCATAATGAGAGCGAAAAGGAAAGTGGATAACTGTCACTGATAGACATTTTTCTCTAGAAGAAAAATCATGTCCAAGTAAAAATATGTAAAGTGAAAAAAAAACATTACATTACGTAAACGACAGTTATTAGTTAAACTTCATTACATTTATTATATTTTACAACAGTTTAATGGCAAAACATGGCAATTGATTTTATATAAATCAAGAATATCATTGGATACACATTTTATTAATATCTATAACATGCAAAAGAATTTTCCATTAACATAAAGTGTGATACTTGCACACTTATCTAACAACCATGAAAAGAGCGTGTGTACGTGGCTTTATACTTTTGCTGTGCAAACACGTTCCAACATACATGTGAGTACAAAACAGATAGGTACAAAGTTAATCACTTGTGTGTACAAGACTTCATTTTTCGTACCTACGCTCGGCGGTCGCTCTAGGGTTGTCAATTACAGCTTATGCATAAAAAGCTAATCAGATACCTATTTACCTCTCTGAAAACACTGGTAGCTTAAAAACTACAATTCACCGTTTAAAGTTGAATTTAAACCACCTTCCACTAAACAGTAATAATAAAAATTTTTTGTTGCTCCATTATTGCACAAAAAAGTTCACAGACGCGTATCTTAAGCAGATGGCACTCGCGCTCGCACTGGTCCCAACCGGTCTGAGATGTCGTGTCCGTGAGCAGTGTCTATGTGTGCGTTGCTCGAGCGATGTAGATGTATGTAGATTGACTTCTGTACCTATCTGTTTTGTGATGTGAGTGTGAAATGTCGACGCTCGATTGGTTAAACATAGTTGTGTGCGTTATAAAGCCGCGTACACATTCTCTATTTTATTAGTTACAAGAAGATAAAAGAACTACGTAAAAATATTTTCACTATTATTCAATTATAACATCGAATCGAATTAACGAACTGACGACATATTATTTTTCCAAGCGTAGTTTCCCCACACGGTATCTGCGAATTATAATTATCTACAATTTATTTTATTATAATTATTCATTTTTTAAGCACTCGGGGGCAAACAGATTATTAAAGCGGTTTTAAAAGTGTATTTAATTTTTAATTGCTCATCTTTTTTTTGAACTTTGTAAATTCACCACGATAAAACAGTGCAAAATGTCTGTATACCCCTGAGAGCTAGTTACCTAATAACTTCATATACGTTCAATAAATTACTTTTTTAAAATTATTTACAATTTATTTTTACATTACCTTTACCATCAATTAATTTTACTACAAAACAATTGTTCATAAAGAATGGAAACCTAACTTATTAAAATAAAACTGTCTTTTAGATCCTTTGAATATGATATGAAACTTTTAATGTTTTAGGTCATTTTTTGAATGGCAAAGATCGGACCTACAGATAATTTTATTTTTTCAGCCCTCATCTCGCTGGTACAGAATACTAACACTAAAATGTTGTAACGAAAACAAGCATTTCTACATTATCTGTAATTTATACACAATAATCAACAAAAACAACAAAGTTTATCATCAAACTCCTTTTCACATTTAAAAAATGATACAATATTTACTTACATTTAAATTTTGAACAGAAATAAATATTTTTATTAATTATTTAGATGGCAGTGCCAATTTACAAATTATTATTTGCTGTGTAACATGTTTTTATAATTATGTGTGCCTTATACATAAATCTATTTATGATCTATTATTACAGTTAACAAGGCATGGGATGACAGATTTGGTAAGTAATGTTACAAACGAAATGTAAAGTGGTTTTTATGGACGCTAATGCAGCTTGAAACAGGAAATAGGAATTCATTACTTTCTTAATTGATATTATAATTATCTTGAAATAGGTATTTATAAAAGAAGAAACACGGTAAATCTTTTTTTTTGTAACAGAATCGAATGTTGCACAAAAATAACACTTTAAGTATAGAATCTAAAAACAATCTACGTCTATAATAAAATTAGGAAACAATTATTTACAACACAAACGTCTCTATAGTTTTCTATATTCTACTATCACATGGAGTAAAATACTTTTGGCTACTAAATTATACATCAATAAGTTAAACATCGCCGTATTTACAAATTAATAATTCAAAAGTTCACAACAGCTTTTAAAACATTACACACTGTATCTTTGGTCAATCCGAAACACCTTTAATCATTAAAAACTTACGCATTAACAAAATAATGATAAATACGTACACACAATCACATAACACAGACTAGTTAAATTAATCAAAAAGAAACACTGTTAGACCTTGGCTTATTCTAAGGCTTAGTTAATTGTAAAAAGTCTTAATTAGATCACAGAATCAAGGTCACGGGTGTCAACCTCAGGCATTGACAATCATAGAAAACTCTCCGAAGCCCTCGTCTCCTCTCGGTCGGCCGACGACACTACTTCCCCGCCCTCATCATAGCTCTGCACCTTGTGTGTATTAACACAGTAATGCTGCTCAGGGTCTCCATACTGGCTGTGGTAAAACTCCTCCCGCATCATGTGATTCAGATTCGAACAACGGAAGAAGAGGATCTCTTGAAACGGCTTCCTGAAATCTCTGTTCAACGTCGCGTATATTATAGGATTGAGCAGACTGTTTATGTAGCCCAGCCACAAAAACAGTCCACTCACGGCGTCTGGTATTGTGCCTTCCTCAACAAAAGGTCTGATGAGAGCAAGCACGAAGAAAGGGAGCCAGCATATAACGAACGCTGACATTATAATCCCGAGGGTTGTGGACGCCTTGCGCTCTTTTGCCAGTTGAAACCGCAGTTTCTTCTGATGTGGAGACTGCGATGGGTGAAGCAAGTCTTTAGCTATATGGCTTTTGTGAGCGAAGCTTGAGAGCGAGGAGCGAATTCGGTTCGTCGCTGATTTACCTTCTAAAGACGGTCGACGTCGGTTGTCTCTGGTCGGTAATGTTATTTCTGGAGTGTGCACCATCTGCGGGGTTGATCTGTTGATGGTGTGGATGGGCTTTGTTGGAGTCTTTGGCTGCTGTAGCATTGGACACTGGGACTCGTTTGACTTGCGCTGTCCGCTGAAACACCGGCCTATACTGCTTTCTGTTTTGTCGACACTGCACTGTAACAAAAAAAAAACTATTAATAACGTAAAATTAATCAAACAAGCGATCGATATATAAATAGCGATCTTTTCTGAGCTGATATCTCTGAAGCTCTACCAATTTTCATAAAATCTAGCAAATTTTGAAACTATCACAGTTCTTATCGGACTCTGGAACGATAAAATGCCGCATAGGGGCTCATTAGGAGTTATGATGTGTAAATATGGCAGACGTGCTATCAAATAAAAAAATATAGTGAAATAATAACAACGTTATTTTTCATTTCTTTTTATTTTAATTGTATCGTTAAAACGCTGAAATATAGTAGCGTCAAATTTTGGTATGGTTAAATGACAAACCGTGTTTTTTTAAATTTAAATTATATAGTGACTTAGGCTCGCGCTGATTCGATTCGAAATCGTTTTTTTTTTTCAATTGTACGACGATAATATGGAACCCTCAGTGTTCAACTCGTGCTTGACCAGTTTTTGATTTTACTAGAAAGCTTAACTAGAGTGGTACTTAGCCAGGTTTGGTGAAAATCGGCTCAGCCGTTTTAGAGATATCAGCACTGAAAGTAAGGGTTGGATTTATAATTTGTCGGGGGTTTTTATCTAAACTCAAGAGTAATGAAAACGGGTCTTCTCAAAATTCTATGCAAAGTGACCCGTTGTCATTGATCTTGACTATATTTAATTGATCTTTCTCTCTCTGATTAGATTCCTTCTTTCACAACTAAATATCGACGCAACCGAATATTATGAACCCTAGCTAAAATTCACCTCTCAAAAAACCTGCTTTGAAATAAAAAAACGCAGCCAAATCGGTTAAGCCGTTTAAGAGCTACGGTGCCACAGACCGACACACACACATAGCTGTCAAACTTATATCTTCGCACTTTTTGCGTCGGGCGTTAAAAACTCCCCTTTACGTAAAAACTAAACGTGAAAAAATAATATGCCCCGCCTACGTAATAACATCACTAAGGCCATCGTTAATATATTTTCATCGCTTAGCTATTATGAATTTATTGGGCATCAATCAAACTTCGGCCATCGCAACTAGGTCGTATATCATACACATGTATAAAATGCTATAATATGTTAAAGTCTTTGATGCCTAAAGTGTAATAAATTCGAGTCGAGTTCTTTCTACTTACATGGTTTGTATTCTATCGTATTATTATCGTTTTGTTAACGTTACGGCAGCTTTTTTAAACTATTTTTGTAAAACAAGATTGGTGAAAATAAAGTTTAAAAGTGGTCTAAATAATTAACGCTAGGCCTTAACTTAATAATTTTGTAAGTAAAAGTCATGAAAACGTTAAAATTTTCTTACGGACAAGATTTTTGTAGGAAATACTTGAGACTCTATAGGACATGAGTATTTTTGCTGTAAATTTTCACGTTTCCTTGCAGAACTTAATTATTAAAATTTCATGAAATGCTTGTTGAAGTAATAATTATCATTATTATAATACGATGTTGCAAAAACAATAATTGTGAAGTTTCTTGCAGAGCGCTTGTCAAAATTGGTCTCTTCTTGAGAAAGGCTAGTGAACTGTGGCAATGTGGAGTACTTACAGAATAAAAAGTAGTAATACTCATTACACTTACTGTAGTGTTGGTACTGGCAGTCGACCCCCTGGCTGCCGGCGGGGGCGGCTGGCTCCCTAACAACCTAGCCTCAGCCGCGCCTCCATTCTTAACATTGATTTCAAGATAACAGTGCGTCTCCAGATGTGATTGCGCTCTTTTCTCATCCTTCACAATTTTCCTCGCCGCACTAAAAATCTTGTAGTACACCACAACCATCACAGACAACGGCAAATAAAACGAACCAAAGGTCGCGTATATCTGGTATCCCTGATTCTGTGACACAGAACATGATGTATCAGTCTTCTCGTTACCCAATATCAGAACAGGCGGGAGCGATATGAAAGCAGCCCCCATCCACACAATGAAAACGCAGATTAGCATCCTTTTAGGAGTTCTCTTGACACCGTATTCTAAAGGCTTAGTGATCGCATAGTATCGGTCAACGGAAATCATGCATAGGTTAAGGATGCTTGCAGCGCAGGACAAAACGTCGCTGGATACCCAGAAGTCGCAAACCACAGGTCCGAATGGCCATGTGCCGAGTATGTCATATACCATTGCTACAGGCATGACCATTATCGCCACGCACAAGTCGCTTACAGCAAGCGATACTATCAGGTAATTACTTGGTCTTCTAAGCTTTCTGACCAAGCACACCGCAATACAAACCAAGATGTTGCCGACGACTGTTCCAAAGATGACCACCAAGAAAATAACGACCATGAGGATAGTGACCGGCGTGGAGTATTTCGAGTGCTTGATGCTGCTGTGAAGAGTTTTGGTTACAGTGGAGTTGTCATCGAATAGCGTCCAGTTGAAAGTGGAGTTGGGGCTGATAACGCTAAGGTCTACATTAAGAGAGTCGTTAACATCAACCGCGGCGAAGGCCACGTCTGCCGGCAGCACTAAAGACACTAGTATGAAAAGACACGAAGGTAAAGCAATGAAGCTAGGCAGTGGACCATGGGAGTTAAGTGTTTGAGTCGCCATACGAGACCCGGGCTTGGGTGACGTTCGTTTTCTTGACGTTACCATACATTGGTTTTGATTTTCCGTGTTTGATATCTGCTTCTAATGTGCCGTCGCCTGGGCCAAAACTGAATTTACCAAGTCAAGTCTGGAATATAACCTCGTCGTGGAGTTTCTCTTTTTTTATGTAGCGAACTTGATTAAGGTTTACGGTTGTTAATTGACATGTCGCTCCGTTTGGCTCCTCAATTTTGAGCTTAGCCATTGGAAGTTGTGGTTGCGACTTTGTTTTCTTTCCTATTTCTCCAATAAGAGTTGTTTCCGCTTGCGCTCGACGTTTCGCGTGAAATTGCGTGTTGTTTTATTGCGTTTGGAAGCGGATCGAGAGGCTGCTACTCCAATATCCCGCTTGCGGATTGCTTCATTAGTCCCGTTGATTGCTCAAGACAGCTCCCATCTGTAAATAAAAGAAACACTACGTGAGAAGAAGTTTTTTAATAGAAAACAACGATACTTGGGAGGGCTTGGGAGTTTCTTAGTTCTTGTGAAAGTTTCAAGCTTCTTTTATCCACTTCTGTTTTTGAAAGAAATGCTAACCTGGCGAGTGTTGTTTGGAGTTTCTTTATAAAATGTTGGATGTCGTGAAAATATTTGGTATTATTTTGAGAAAAGAATTCAACAATCTAAAGTGCCTATTATTTTAATTACTTATTGTTATACCGAGGAGATATTTTATGTCAAGCAAAGTGGATTTAAGTCGTTGGACTTGCACTGCTAAATATAACTTTTTACACCTAACTATAAGTAATATTGGTCCGATATTTGTGAAATAAAATGCGATTAATCGTGTTGTAGCAAAATTTACTATCTGGGTGAATTTCAATATTAATGTACATACATAGTTAAGGAATTAATTGTGACAACGTTAACTTTCTTCTATCGCGTAACGAAAATTAGTCATACGTACTCATATGGCAAATTTCCGTTAAACAAAGAAAAAAATAAGTTTTTTTTACTATCTAGGTATTTGACGACGCGCTGGCCTAGTGGGTAGTGACCCTGCCTACGAAGCTAGTGGTCCTGGGTTCGAATCCCGGTAAGGACAGATATTTGTGTGATGAGCGCGAATATTTGTGCCTGAGTCATGGATGTTTTCTATGTATTTAAGTATAACTATATTTCTCTATATAAGTATTTATATCGTGGTCTAGTATCCAGAGTACAAGCCTAGAGCTTAGTTTGGGACTAGTTCAATTGGTGTGAGATTGTCCCCTCATATTATTATTTATTTATTTATTTATAATTCAATATTTTTGAAATTCACTCATCCAATTTAGAATATATTGGCAGGCGGTTGACGGTATTTTTTTAAATACCTTTTACTTGACCTATCTCACTATCTATTCCACATATAGCGATATTACTTCGATATCACACTCATAATAAAATTGAAAACATACTCTCAAATAAAGACTAGTCATAACCATAACGTCAACACTGTCATTGCAATCTTGAAGCAATATAGGCTAGCCGAAGTAGAATAAAGGCATGCATTATCTCACTATGTGACTGTTACTAAGCTTCTTTGGTATCAATTACTAGCCAATAAGCAGTATCTTAATTTCAATCACCAAAGTAGATTGAAGTTTATGTGGTTAATAATAAGGTTGATATTACTACAGGAGGTTTATGTTACTTACTGCGTTTTGTTTAGGAAGGCAGAATAGCTGTCAGACTTACTCCGACGCTGAATACGGCATAGACAATGCACTATTATAATCTCTATGGCGCTTAAGCAAATCAATAAGTAATTTATGATCCCTTTTGTATTATAAATGTTATACGAATGATCAAGGCCGGCGATTAGGTTTATTGTATCGTTAACTGCTTTATTATGAATCGTGCTTCGGCTAATCACTTATGTAAGCGATATATTTTACGATAGGTAATGATGTTATAAGCAGAATTTATTTTATGTACGAAAGTTATTGTGTCACGCTTAACTATAAAATAATGTATGTATGTATGTATGTATGTTAACTCTTTATTGTACAAACAGAAAATAACAAATCAAAAATAAACAGAAACAAAAAAGGTGTATGTACAAAGGCGAACTTATCCCTATTAGGGATCTCTTCCAGTTAACCTTTGAGCGATTGAGAGAAGAATAAAAACAATGGATGGCTAAACGTACAACGTATTAAAGAAGGCCGCGAGGCGAGGGGGGGGGGCGGGGGGGGCGGGAGGCGTAATAAAGGGCAAGTATTGCAAGAACTAGAAGTTATAAATAAACGTGGTTTTCCAGAACTCTTTGTTTTCAATGACTATCTATCTGTTCCTAATACATTGTGTGACCTGTCACTAATACACTGGTAAACATCTTAGCCTAATTGTGAAAAATGTGGTTACAGAATTATTAATAAGTTTTTAGAGTTGTTAGCAATTTTGTAGCTCTGTCTACCCCACTCTGGGAATAAAGGCGTGAGCTTATGTATGTATGTATGTATCTATCTGTATTATCATTTTTATTCCTCTACGTATTATGTATTTTTTGCGCGGGTCAGTCTTGCACACTGAGGGTTCCGTCTCGTTGCAGAGTAGGTTTTTACGATATTATTATATTACGATTTGAATTCGATTTCAAATCGTCATACTTAACCTTTTTTAGTATTTGTTGTTTTAATTGAAGGTTTCAGACGCTTCTATGTTTTACCTTTTTTACGATACCACAATAAATTATACTTATTTCACATTCTTTAAAACAAATATTTTTAGTAAATCGTTTACGTAAATACGTACAAATTGCTTTTATTGTAAAATAACAATTGCGTCATTATTTGTTGGTCGAGCGGAATCTAGAGGAAGCGAAGGAGATATGGTGGACCGATGCACCTGGCGTTCCATTGTCTCTGCCTACAGCGTGAGACAGGCGCGAAGGTATGTTATTAGTGAAGAGGATATGTCGATACTTCAGTATCGACTTGACCTACTTGGTCTTTCAAGTGTGTATACATGACCTGATACGCAAAATGTCAGGTTATCGAATTTAACTTCATCGATTGTATAAATTCATGGAATTTCATTTCATTGACGCTACTTTCTCCTGAAACCAAAATTGAATACGTAGGTTAGGTTAGGTTGGACTTGTGACTAAGAAAAACTTGGTGAGAAAATTTTCGATTAAAAGAAAATTTTGCAATGATAAGGACAGTTAGCAGCAGAGGTAGCTACGCAACCGAAGAGGTCAAAATGATCTGCACTCGACTCTATTGTCAAGAGAATACGTCGCGTCTAGATCATTTTGAGCATGTTATTCTGCTAAGCTACTTTTGATGCTGACTGTACGTTCGTTGCAAGGTGTTTCGATTAAAGAATAGGTAAATATTTATTTATCTCACCAGAGGGCCTAGCGCAAACGCTAAGACAGCGGTTTTTGAAAATCGACAAAATGTAAGCTGATGACAGTGATGACAGATCGCATCGACGACTTATGTCAACTCCATACATTTCGACTCGATGGAAAAAAAAACTCTAGCAGCATTTCCATCTGCTAGAGGCACAGGGAAATGGCTTTATTGGCACTCAAAATCTGCGTGCCAAAGGCCACTTTACCCGCTAGGGCGAAAAAATGTCATCGACGTGGTAGCGGAGCGCGGAGGGTCAAATCAAATCAAATCATTTATTTGTTTGTCCAGCATAGGTTGGTACATAGATCTTTAATACAGTTATAGTTTATGTCCCTTTATGCGGTACTTCTCGGCATACAAACATGCTGTGCGGCGCGCTTAAACTAAAACTACAGATACAATATTCACTAACATTCAGTTCTATTACACATATAAATATATTGCGTTTTATCTCCCGTCTAAAAATTGAGGGTGAAGCGCAGAATATAAAAATATATGTACCTAAGTATAACCTATTGCATGCCGGACGACGGCTGACTGTGACGCACTTTTGATAGTAATGTAACACCAAATCACTGTATTTAATTACTCACATTCAAGCAATAAACGATTCATTCATTCATTCATTCATTCATTCAGATGCGAAAATCTATATGATTCTCTTTTTTGATTGAAATTGTTTTTTCTAGCGTCTAGTATTCTGCCCTCCTTGGAAAAAAGGAGGCATGTCTCATGAAACCGCGTAGTGACCTCATTTCTTAAGACAGTGGGTTAAATTTGCTTTGGCTATCAAATTGCGCATGCATCCTTTTTATTTAAGAAGGCAGTATTTTCCTCGTTACGGTGAGGTGAAGAATGTCGTGTTTCTCACGGTAGCAAGTTCATCTGAATCTCGTGCCTAATACATTAAAGTTAGGTGCTTAAATCCCTTGTTATAATCGAAATCCCCCGCAACATCGGATGGGTGAGTTACTAATTCTACGCGGACGAAGTCGCGGGCAGAAGCTAGTAATATTATTATTGTGAACGTAAGTTGGTCTGTCTGTTCGTTAAAATTTGGTATGGATATAGCTTAAACCCTTTGTGACAAAAGGTACCTGTGATAAACGACTTCTACGAAGACAAAGTCGAGAACAACAGTTGTTTAAAATAATACGAAAACCCTTTATAATGATAATATTTATTTACTTATCTCAAGCATATTTCACGGAACAGACAGCTGTCCTTTGATTTATTGTTCAAACCCACTAACCCTTATCAAGGGGACACTGGGTATTGTCCGAAATGTAACAAAATGTTTATTCAAAATAATGTGTCAAAGCATTTACGATTCACGACCGCCTAAAATAGGTAGATGTATCTAATTACATAAGGAATTAAATACATGTATAGCAGTGGACGTCTAGCGGCTGATAATGATGTTATATCATAGATCAATCTTACATAAAGGGCATTGGGTAAATTTGTTTGAAGAATATTGTAATTTTTTTTTAGCGGCCACGGACGTTTTTTACATAGTTATTAAGAGCACCTCAAAATACACAATAGTTATAAATATATATGTAATATTATACTCTTAAGTGCATCGGGGCCGAGATATTTAAGATTTAAGTGTTCAGTTTTTGGCACTAAAAGTACGCCCAGGTAAGAATATTAAATATCTCGGACCCGATGCACTTAAGATAATTACATTGCATAACAAAACATGTTAATTTTGAATTATTCTATAATAATTTTTACTAATGGCCGCTCACCTTGAAATGTATGACTTTTACAAAACAACACTTTTACTCAAACCCCTAGTCCCAAACTACAAAGGAAACACCCAAGACCCGGAAATAAATACTGATGCTCATTACACTATTATTTGCTCTGACCGGGAATCGAACCCAGGAAAAGACAGTCATTACCAACTAGGCTAACTACGTCATCTAAATATATAAAAGGAGAAACTGACTGACTGACTGACTGACATATCAACGCACAGCCTAAACGGCTAAACGTAGGCACTTGAAATTTGGAAGGGACTTAGCTTAGGTACCGTAGAGGTGCACTAAGAAAGGAATTCCCGAAATTCCCACGGGAACGGGAATTAGCGGGAAAATCCTTTTGTATGAAAAATCTAAACCGAAGCGAAGCGAGGGCGGGTCGCTAGTCAACCTATAAGACCTAAAAACCTAATACTTACAGACATACATTAACATTAAATCACGCCTGTTTCCCAGAGGGGTAGGCAGAGATCACTTCTTTCCATTTGCTATGATCTTGACAAATTTCTTTCGCTTCTTCCACATTCATACAATATTCATAATATCATCATCGTATCCATATTAAAAAATATAGTGTGTACCACTATTTAAAAGTAAGGGCCTGTTTGACAATAGATGAATTAATTTATCTGCCATTTAAAATTAGTTCTCTCCTTGTCTATTTTTAAGTGTTAGACAGAAAGAGGACTTAATTTATCCGTCAAATATGCTTTACTTGTCGATTCTGAAACAGGCGGTTAATGAAGAAAGGACGATGGCCAAAAATGTCCCCACCAACCAACAGAGATGAAACATGTGCCAGTTTATAGATCTTGGCAACATGATGTATTTTTACTATGGCGACGATCGCCATATGCATGGGGTTTTCTCGGAAAATCATAATCGTATCGTATGGAATTTGTTTGAAAATGAACAAATTCTTGCCTTGCTTGGCTCTTAATAGGTTTTTATTTCATTAAAAAGTTCCCATCGATTTAGCTACCAAAGTAGGTACTTTGACATGCATCCTGTGATTGTTGGAGAGTGGGGACGGGGCCCATACAAAATTGACCATCCCCCTTTATCAGGGATTTATCGTTTCGAACAAAAATCAGTTTCTTGAAATTAAAACTTTTTACAACAAAAAGGCCAACGCTCCCATAAAATAACGAGCCTTCCATACGCAAATATTTACGACTCTACATAATGCATGCCGTATGAAAACATAAAATATAAAGTTGCCACAAAAGAGGAAAGTGAATATAAAATGGTCGGTACCTTTCATGAATAATGAAAGGAGGGATTAAAGCGTACGTGAGTGGGCAGGACACGAAATTGAGGAATTAGGGTGTCTTAACGTGCGACCGTGATATTAGTGCGCTAAATATGCTTGACGTCTTGCTCCCTCATTAGTAAAAAGGGCGCGTGTGATACAGTCAAAACTGAGAACTAAAAATATAAAAAAAAACACATTCAAAAAGAAAACAATATTTCTTTTCAACAGACAGAAGTTGCCTTTTATTTAAAATGTAACTTAGTTTCCCGCCACACCCTCTAATTCTTCCCGTTGGGGGTCGATTTCGAAAAACTCATTTTGTCCATGGAGAAGTCAAAAGAGCACATAGGTTACTTTACATACATGCATACATAATTTAATCACGCCTGTTTCTCAGAGGGGTAGGCAGAGACCACTTCGTTCGACTTGACAAATTTCTTTCGCTTCTTCCACATTCATTAGTTGTGGTTATTTCACCGGTTGTCATATCCCCACGTCGGAATACAACAATGTGAACACTGCTGCTTGGCGGTAGAATTAAGGATAATATTGTGGTAGCGACCCTGACGGATCTGATGACGGAACTGCCACCAGCACTACCCCTAGCTTATAAAGTACCATCAGCAGCAAAAGTAGCTTCGCAACCAAAGAGGTCAAAATGATCTGCACTCGACTCTATTGTCAAGAGAATACGTCGTGTCTAGATCATTTTTAGCATGTTATTATTCCCCGTGTGGTTGCCGGATTAGAATAGTGCCACTCCGTATCTTCCCGTGGATGTCGTAAAAGCCGACTAAGGTAATAAAGGCGTGTAGTACTGTTAGGCGATGGGCTTGCAACCTGTCACTAAATACACTGGTAAACATCTTCGCCTAAGTGTGCAAAATGTGGTTACAGAATTGTCAAAAAGCTTTTATAGTTGTTGGAAATTCTGTAGCTCTGCCTACCCCACTCTGGGAATAAAGGTGTGAGTTTATGTATGTATGTATGTATTCTGCTTAGCTACTTTTGATGTTGACTGTACCTACCTACTCAAGAAAAAAAAACATTAGCAATCCAGCGAGGTAATGAAGCCAGTGTAATGGGAAAATTTGAGCAAGCCACTATGCGGAGTTGGGTCTAATTAGGATAGGTACATATTGACGAATATGTTTTGCTAATGTTTGATAAATTTGATCAAGCTTGTTGCTGATGACTTGAAAACAGACGAGGTTCTCAATATACCAATACACTGGTAAACATCTTAGCCTGATTGTGCAAAATGTGGTTATAGAGTTGTCAACAGGTTTTTGGAGTCTCTGGGAATAAAGGCGTGTGCTTGCGTGTGTGTGTGTGTGTGTGTGTGTGAGGTTGTTAATTCCACTGTTCGTTTTTTGTTGTTTGATACGCAATTACTCCGTCAGTTCAGGACCGATTATGAAAATTATTATTACTTCGATGTCTGTCTGTCTGAAAAAAACTGAAAACTATTTTTTTTTATTATATCACAAAAAAACGGGGTCTTTATGCAAGGAACGGATTCAAATTCTGAATTGAGTTAACCGAGTCATGAAGAGGACCCTCGGTGGGCAAGTCCGACTCGCACTTGTCCGGTTTTTTTTATATTTATATCAAACTAGCAACCCGCCCTTACACAATTTATAAAGTAAACCTTCCTCTTAAATCACTCTATATATTAAATAAAACCGCATCAAAATCCGTTGCGTAATTTTAAAGATCTAAGCATTCATACGGACAGACAGACAGCGGGAAGTGACTTTGTTTTATAACATAATTTATAGTGATGATATTTGCACATTCTGTAGGACCTGGTAACGTCAAGTCAATGTATGTCATACGAAAATATCGAACAAAAGTTGGGGGATATGAAAATGATCGTCTACTAAACGACATTCCACTAAAAGTGGAGAGCTCTTTCCGTAATGGCATGATAATTGCTGAAGTTAAATTTTTAACGCAAAGGAGGTAAATTAACAATTTAATACGGCCTTAAACGGGGGAAAAACGCTTTCATTTTTACCACAAAGCAAATTGGGTTAAGGACCGAGTTGCAATTAAATATTACACGTTTAAGCTTCCGTCCAGTGCCTTTACAATGAGTTACAATTACCGTACTCGCGAGCGATTCGAATGCTCTGTCCCTCGCACTCTATAACAATACTGCGAGGTTTGCGAGGGACAGAGCATTCGACTCGCTAGCGAGTACGGTAATTGTAACTCATGGTAAGGGTAGAGGAATCCGGTCTGTGAAATGCTTTATCCTGTTTCCTTTCGAGTTAGACCGCGAAATGTTTCGTGGTTTCCAAAAAGTGGAATTAAAAATAAAATACGGCCTTATTTTTATGTAAATGAACAAGGGAGCCAGCGCTAGAAATAATCATTAAAAAGGGCAGCTTTATGTAAAAGAGGATTTTTTGAAAAACGTTTCTCACTTTATCTTGGGTTAGGTCTAACAATTGGAACAAGACCGGGTGTGTTTCTTTTAAAAACACGGCCGGTCGAACGAGCGAGTGAATGTCGCAGCGGCGAGTTTAAGTAGTCCCGGCAGAGCGAACAAAACACTTTTCAGCGCGTTCATTTTCAATTTGGCATGGCTTCTTTCTATGAGATCGAACGTATAATTGAGAATGCGTTTTTGAGAGAATCACACCCCTGCAAGCTTGTAGATAATATACCGTTGTAGGTACTTCAGACCTTGGTTCATGGACATGAATGAACATGGAATATAAAAGAAACTCCGGTCCAGTTACGCTCATCGTTGCTCGTAATTCAAGATAGCACGGATGCAGCTAATAACGTTGGTTTACCCTTGTTTCACCGACACAAATTTCATAGAACGTATCGCTTCGCAGAATTTTTGTTTCCTAGAAAGCTGATTTCTGCTGACCCCGTGTCGATTTCAGGTTATTTTGTGATGGTTACAAGTGTAACTAACCTATTTACGTGTGTCATATTTGAGATCAGCTACAAATAGCACGCAGAATTTTCATTCATTGAAAGGCATTTCTCATCTTATGAATTATTATTTTTTGATTTTCATACGTCTAACCTAACCTACGTAATTAATGATAAAGATGTCCTGGGGTGTTATTCTCTTAAAAAACAACGGACGGTCGGACGAACGAACGAAATCGCAGCGGCGAGTTTAAGTAGGTCAGAAGGAACTAAACACATTTTAGCGCGTGCATTTTCAATTAAGCAGCCTTATACGTTCGATCCATCGGCAGAAACCATGCTGCTAAATTGAAAATGCACGCGCTATAATATGTTTTGTTTGCACTGACGGGACTACTTGAACTCGCCGCTTGAACATTCACTCGATCATCCGTCCGACTGTCGTTGTTGAGAGAATCACTACCCAGGAAACGTCATGGTTTCAGTAGGAAATAGCGTCCGATGAAATGATACAATCGATGAAGTCTACTTCGATGAAATAATAGTTAATCATATTTATTGTACGTAAATAAATGCTTAAATGAGAGATAATAATTATCATTCAACAAGATTATTTAACTTCATTAATTAATAATAAGTGTTACTGTTATAACTGGATAATAATTAACAACAGTATTCATTAACTGGAAAATATGTTTGGTCATTCCAAATGTTGGTTTTGTACACGTAATCCATAGTTTAATAATATAAACGTGAAAGTAACTTTATCTGTCTGTTACGCCTTCTTGGCTAAATAACTGAGCCGTTTTCGATGAAATTTTGTACGAAGGTAGCTGGAACCCCGAGGAAGGACATAGGGTACTTTTTACTTGCGGTAAAAGACTTCAAAGCGGATGGAGTCGCGGGCAACAGCTGGTTGTAATAATTAAAACAACAACAGTTACATACATACATACATAAACTCACGCCTTTATTCCCAGAGTGGGGTAGGCAGAGCTACAGAATTTCCAACAACTGAACACTACACACCTTTATTACCTTAGTCGGCTTTTACGACATCCACGGGAAGACTTGGAGTGGCACTATTCTAATCCGGCAACCACCCGAGGAACAACAGTTAAACACCTAATAATAGTCACACGTCCGATGTCAATACAATGTACATCCATACTCAATAAATGCGAAAGTGTGTCTGTCTGTCTGTCTGTTACCTCTTCACCGAACCGATTTAGGTGAAATTTGGTGCAAAGATAGTTTGAATCCTGGAAAAAGACAGGATAGTTTTTTTCCCGAAATTCACCCCTTAAGGGGGTTCACCCGTTCACCTATAGAGGGTGAAAATTTGTATACATAGAGCTACGATATAGACAAGTGCCAAACAGCAGTGTTCGCATTGTTGTGTTCCGGTTTGGGGATAAGACAGCCGGTGAAATGACTAGCATAGAGGCATTCCATCTTAGTCCTCAGGGTTGGCAACGCATTTGCAGTCTTAGGATTGCATCGCAGTCCTGTGAATGCGAATGTCTATGGGTCACAGTTTCCACTTACCATCAGGTGGCCTGTGTGCTCGTTTGTCTTCTCTATGACATAAAAAAAAAAAAAAAAAAAAGTGTGGACGGAGTCGCGGGCAGAAGCTAGTTGATATAAATATCAACTCAATAATAAATGTACATTTCCAGCTCCTTATATTCATCCATGAATTATAATGGATTATTCAATAAAACGCTTCTCAGCTGTTTGTTTTTTATTAAGTTCGACAAGTTTTAACTATACACTTTGAACCCATTTCTCCTCAATACCACCTATAGTATATGTAAGTCTAATTTAGTACGTATCCTGGTTCCTTGAGTCTGGCTCGTTCACACACACGCGTCTTCCCCTTGCACTCATGCAGCCTCTACTGCCACAGACTACACACCGCGCGCCATATTTGCCCGAGATAGGTATAGAACCTCTTTGTGTATAATAGGTACTATGTAATGCACCTTCATGGTCATTATTTATTTACATAATGGATACTACTTTACGTATACCGTTATTGTTTATACTCTAGACTGAAAAAGATGTCTTAAAGAAAAAATAAACACATTTGTACAGTCACGAACCGGGATTGTCGAGCCACCATTATTCGTAATTTAGCCGTGTATTCTCTCTGGCTGACAGCTATTCGATTTGCATTACACGGCCAAATTAGAAACATGGGTAAGTGGCTCATCTATCCCGGTTCGCGACTGTACCACCTTCAAAAGATTGTATTTTGTTTTTGTATGTCGTATAATTAATAATGTATACGTATAAAAATATTAATATGAATCAAATAGGGTACGCTTTCGTTTTAAGAATCATAATACTGTTACATGTTTTTGACGTTCTAATTTTTTTTGCTTATATTAATTTTGGGCTCGGATAGTCCATTAAATTCTGGAATATTTAAGCATAATCAAATGGCGGGTAGGTGCATGTTGACTAACGAGATTTGAAAGTATAATCTAGCGTAAGGGTAGCATATTACAGCTTATTCACCGTGTCAAAAAGCGCCCGTTTTAGGGCTCGTCATAATATTTATTGGAAATTGTGTTTTTTTCTGTAAGCTTGTCTCTTATTTGATCAAATAATACAAACTTCATACGCCTTGACGTTAATTTCAGGGTTCCGTGCCAGAAGGTAGCTCAACGGAACCCTATTAATATGCCTCCACTGTACGTCCGTCCGTCCGTCCGTCCTAACTTTAAACAGGTGTATCTTTTGGGCCATAAAAGGTAGATAAAGGGATAATCAACCCTTTATCTACCTTTTATGGCCCAAAAGATACAATATATATAATAGTATGTATGTAAAGTGAACATAGAACTAAAATATTCTGTGGATATTTCAAGCGTCTATTGGCGTTATTAATATCGAGCGAAAACTGAAACAGCACGTTTGTTGTATGGGAGCCCTTAAATATTCATTTTATTCTGTTTTTAGTATTGTTTGTTATAGCGCCAACAGAAATACATCATTTGTGAAAATTTCAAGTGTCTAGCTATAACAGTTCATGCGATACAGTCTGGTGACAGACAAACGGACAGACGGGTCGTTCTTAGCTTAAAGTGAAATAATAATGGACGGATCAAAAACGTTTTTTTCAACGTGTTTCATTTTTGCTGTATCGTATAAGCTGTAAAAAATACAAGTGTCAATTTTGATAATGATTGTGTTAAGAACCCTGAAGAAAACCCTCAGATTGCGAGTCCAGCTTGCTCTTGACCAGTTTCTTGTATGGTGACCCCCTTTATTATTTCACTATCTTTATTTTTTTATATTTGTTTGTAAATCCGCCGATACCATAATTGTCTAGAGCAAATAAATAAATTTCATGTCATTTTATATAATTTCAACGGTTCAAAAGCCACAGCTCTTTAAAAATAGCACAGACGGTCAAAATCCTAAAAACATAGCTATACCCGATGTAACTACGCCAATCTCAACCCCCCAAGTGACCACGCTGCCTCGTGATGATCTAATTCTTTGTACATCTCCACGTGGCCTAGACACGGCTATATTATGCATAAGCCGGCCACGCCGCCGTTTGAGGGATTCCTTGCATTAGTAAAACGGGATGAAACGTGAGGCTACATGATGCCCGACGTATTTCAAATTTCATGATGCGGTTTAAAGAGATTTCGAAGTTACAGGAGGCATCTTTAATGATGACCTAGACCCGAAAACCTCAAAACCGAGCAGATTTAAAAAAAATAATTAAAAGAATACGAGTTCACGGGCTACCTAACTTCTATTCCACCATCTTGACTGGTCATGTGACAGATGACAATGCGGTATACATTGCAAAGTCAACAAGCTGATTCATCACTGGGTTCAATATAAGCTGCGCCATGTAGACTGAAATGTCACCTGTCATAGTCAATGTGGTGAAATAGACCAAGCCTGTCGTTTGGCCAATTGGAAATATTTTTGGTACCTACCGAGTAATTGTCACATCACAAATTAATATATTTTTCAATATTTTTTTATATTGGTTTGTTTCCGGGATACCAAAACTACTGATAACGTTGGTAAGGTTAGGTTAGGTTAGGACCAACAAAAAAAAATTTCGAAGTAAAGTTGTTTTTTTTGGCAAATGAAAACTTGAGCAATGATATATTCCAATGAAAATAAATATCGCCCAAACGGTAAAGACTTGTTAGCAATGCCACAGACCTTTTCGGCCATCTTATAACAAGGAGCAATATGTAGAGGAGGGAAGTTCATTGCGTACAATACACAACTCAAAAGGGTCGTAATTCCGAATTGATCAAAATTCCGAATGCTCTCAATTCCGAATGCAATGTTTTTATAGGCTTTATTTCTTTAATAAGTATTGCTTATAATTCAAACCTAACCTTACCTACGTATAGCAATTAAATTATGCATTTAATGTGAACTTAAAATTCTGACAAATGACAATGCGAAAGAAAGTCATGGAAATTTTAAGATGTTACCTTTCATGTTCATTCCATAGGAAAAAAATACCTCGAAATGACCGAACTCGAATTCAATACTTTTCAATGCTGCACGAAAAAACTTTACAAGAATTTCTACGAAGTAGGAGGAAAGTAAAATTGAGCTATTTATAACTTAATCTATTCATAAAAACGTACATCAATAGACATAACTGTTAAGAAATACCGCACTAAAATGCTTCTCGTTAATGCCGTCCCTTAGTACAGCCAGCAGTAGAAACAGGTCAGTCGAAGACCTCCAAATTATTGTTACACGCTCCTATTCTCTAGACAATAGAATCGCGTATGGGTAATATTTAGCTCTTCGACTGTACATTTGGTGAATTGTATACTGTGAGTGGTTGGAACGTAATTACGACTGTATTACAGGAGGGTTCTTGGAACTGTTATTATGCTAGCAATGGTTTAGGGCAGCCGTTATTTGGTGCGGTACTAAACGAACACTTCGATGGTATAATTTCTTAGCCAAGTGCGGATATAAATGTTTTTCTTCTTCTTTTTCTAAGTCTATATGTACGTAGAGGTACAGTCACGAGATTAAATTTGGTACCCATCTTAGGTCTAAAGTCAATCTGACACTCTCCAACAATAAGGTTAAGTTTCCTAGAAGTTACAAATGACTTGACACCTCTAATGACATTGACGACTTCAAGCATATTTTTCTCGAAATGGGTCCCATAATTAACGCTCGTGACCGTACATACATAAACTCCTGCCTTCGTTAACAGAGTGGGGTAGGCAGAGCTACAGAGTTACCTACAACTCTAAAAACTTATCGATAATTTTGTAACCACATCACACAACACAATCAAGCTAACACAATTTTATTAGGCTAAGATGTTTGTACACGATAAAAAATGGAGCTTTGTTGGCATAATTGATCATTTTCCTACAGTAATTAAACGATTTGATCAAGTGAAATCACGAAATCGAGTCAATTCTAAAATCGCAATGGCAACTCGTTTTATTATTTCCCTAGGCGAGTTAAGTAATTTGATCAAATCCCTGAATTGCTTTAGGCTTTTGAATGTAATGAAGCGGGATAACGGGATTTGATTACAACACTGAACCAGTTCAGGGAATTCATTAATCACTTAATTTTTGCAGTGAAATGACCATATTATAATGTTGTCATTTTAACATAAAGTCGCCGTCAATATAACTTGCAAAAGATGTAAACAAAACCAAATTAACAAATTCACCGTACTCCAATGATTTATACACTAGATTAAAAACAACATTATGTGTCAAACAGTAGGTACTAATTTGTTTACATCGTTCGACGCTTGGGTTGAAAACGAATTTTCTCGAAGATGACACCTTTACAGATCGATTTTGTACCCTCGTAAACCTTTATCATAATCACTACATAGTATAAAACAAAGTCGCTTCCCGCTGTCTGTCCCTATGTATGCTTAGATCTTTAAAACTACGCAACGGATTTTGATACGGTTTTTTTTAATAGATAGAGTGATTCAAGAGGAAGGTTTTTGTGTATAATGAACTCTGTTTTATGTTACGGGTGTTACAGAAAACTCACATAAACCGAAGCGAAGCGAGGGCGGGTCGCTAGTTTATAATATAATAATCATATTTTGGTATTCACTCTAGCAATAGGAATTAACCCACTCTGGGAATGAAGGCGTGAAGGTAGAGGAGGACGATGTCAATGAATATTTAAGCATAGTATTGACTGGGTATCGTCCCTCTCTTTTTTTCGCATTCGGGCGAATTCTGGCTGTCTCATTTAAGCAACTGTTAGCTGCCGCTACCTTATCAATTGTTCGGTAATGCGATAGTAAGTCAAAACTCTTGCGCAATAGAGATTACACCAGCTTGAAACAGTTCGATTAAGTTTGAATAGGGTAGCAGACGATGGGGTATTGGGATAGAGTTAGCGCTTAGTCGACTTAGCTATCGTTTGGTTGCCCTGTCATTGAACTACGAGTCGACGATAGGCTTAGCGTATCCTTGGGGTTTGTCTATCAAATACCATATCGAAAACCGGTAAGCGGTTCCGGTCCCTGTACTAAACTATTGATTGGCGGTTTAACTGACTTTGTGTCCCCGGGGTTTGTTCGTTTACATCTATTTATGTACCTAAACAAATGGAATAATCTCAAAGGAGTTTAAAAACTTCTAAACAGTTCAGGGCTCAACTTTTCTCGGTAAAACCGTATTTTGTTTTTGATTGTCAACTTTATAATAGCTGTTATTTACTTGACAGTAATGGCCGCCGAGTTAAAAACTATATGATCATGTCATAAGCAATATGGTATTACCGAGTAAAAGGCCCTAATCCCGTCTCAAAACCCTACAAACTAGACGGATTTAGGGTGACCTTACTCCGTAGATATATCTGAATACAATGGCAACCGAAGTAAGAAAGTATAATGGTGTTTTAACGGAAGATATCCCGTAAAGGAAAGTTTCCTTTTCCGGATCTCTTCCGTAAAAGTACCATGGCAACGGTAAGGAACTTACGTCACTTATAAAAATATCTCAATTGCTAATGTTCCATTTTACCTTTCTCGGTCCGACTCCCACTTTGATATGCAATGGCAGATTTACATAAGGCTTTTTATTTCAACTTGAAAGAAGCGAAAGGAATTATTCATTGACGTTGAACATTTCAAGATAATAGTTTGTCCCCGAGATTTATTGGAAATCTTCAAAGACATTCAAATAAAGACAACTGTAAAGTAATAATATTGAAATCAAACGAAGAAACCATTTTGAAAAGCTGCTTACGAAAATGTTTTCAAGGGTAAAGAGTTGTAGGTTATTTAGGTTTTTTTTATTGAAGGTTTATTGAACGATAAAACCTTATTGCTTAAAAGCTATTTCAATACGCAAAAAAGTCATATTTTACGTTTACAATACACGTGTATAACGTTTTTAACACGTTCACGGACAGTACGTCGAGAGACGGAAACTGAGACCCTCGTGAAATGGCACTGCGGCTGTGGCCGGTGTTTTTAATTACACCAAAAACGGAACTCCGTCCACGGCCGGCCTTTTCCCATAGCATTTATAGGAAGCACGGACTCTGTGCCGTTTTAGGTTTTAACATAAGCCGCTAGTGTCACAGCAAAAAAGCTCTAGGGCAACCTCAACCTCATGCACTACCCTAAAAGGGGAACGACACGTGTTATGGCACATCACGGCTGTGGACGTAACGGCTGTGGACGAGCTGCCACAATAGGTAAGATTTTTTTGTACGACATTACATACATATTTATTCCTTCATAAAGTGACACAATGTTTGAAACAACGTTAAATGTGACAGTTCGTCCATGGCCGTAGAAAAAGTTGTATGGAATTTATTTGTGCCGTATCACGCAATTTTGAGGTTGGGCCTGTGTCCGTGAACGTGTTAAAATTGAAAATAAATCAGAGTCAGAAATAAAGCGTCCTTAATTAACTGAAGCCTTGTGATTTCTTTGAAATAAAATCAAGCCATACAAGCTTTTTATAAAAGTTTTACATGTTTGATTGGCGTTGAATTTTACAACGGTCTGCGTTACCATCTACAGAGGTACTTAACATAATAAGATACTTAGATAATCTCGAACAAATGATTTAAATTTTGATCCTTGATGTTTTTAATTTTATGTTATTTTGTGTTAAGTGTGTCACTTTCCGTCTCTTCACCAAGCGGTTCCAACGGAAGACCAGTGCTGGATTTACGGCTAGGGAATGCTGAGTTGGGACCGTTTCGCAACTGTTTCTGTGTCTTATTTTTTGTATCTATGTACCTAATGTTGTTTTGTATTGTTGCGAATAAATGTCTCTTTATCTTTATCTTTTATCTTTATCTTTAGTGAATTTTAGGATAAATTAAATAAAATTAAAAAATAAAATTATATTAAATTATGAAAACCCAAAATCGCAGAGGTGTTGGGATGACATAGTATGTAAATTGACTGTTGATTCCCTTATTAGCCAGTGCTGCGCAGCGGATCGTGCTAGAATTTTAGCAGTCGGTACAAGGGAGGCTGGATACTGGCTTCAAGCTCATCCCTCGCCAAGCACTGGTACTTTCCTAGACCCTAACACACTCCGACTTTCAGTTTGCCTTCGCCTTGGGGTCCCGGTCTGCGCTCCACATCGCTGCCCCTGCGGAAGTGACGTAGATCGGCTAGGACATCACGGACTTTCTTGCCAGAGAAGTGCTGGCCGCTTTTCCAGACACGCCGCACTCAACGACATCATTCGTCGGTCTCTTGCCTCAATAAAGGTCCCGGCTCTTTTAGAGCCGAGAGGCATTTCTAGAAATGATGGCAAGAGACCTGACGGAATGACTTTGGTCCCGTGGAATATGGGACGGGTGCTAGTGTGGGATGCAACCTGTGTAGACACGCTAGCCCCATCACATCTCCACCGGACCTCTAATAGGGCAGGTGCGGCAGCTGAAGCGGCCGAAAGCATGAAGGTAGTAAAATATAGTGGTCTCGGCCCAGAATATATGTTTATTCCATTCGGCGTCGAGACCCTTGGTCCGTGGGGTCCTAGCGCTCGGAGCCTCTTCAAAGAAGTTTCGAAGAGGCTCATTGACGTCACGGGAGACCGAAGAGCTGGCAGTTTCCTCGCTCAACGTATAAGTTTAACCATCCAGCGAGGAAATGCTGCCAGCATCTTTGGTACAATGCCGCAGGGGCCATTCTTAGATTTAATGTTTTAGTTAATTTATATATTTAGAGTTAGTTTTATTTAATTTTAGTTTTCTTTTTCAGTTATTGTGTTTTGTTGTATTTTTTTATGTTATTATTGTTGAATAAAATAAAATAGAGTTACTCGAAAATGGCTCGACCGATTAGAAATTAATGATGTGCCCAAGAAGCCCACCCTCCACTTTCTTCCATCGGTCGTCCAGCCGCCGGGACACTTACATCCGCATGAAGTAGAATTTCCAATGGTTCAAACGCATTGGTTTGCTGCGTTAATTCTTAGGCTTGTTTCACGCGTACCACAACCACACCAAAAGTGGTTGCGACAAAAAAAATATGGTTACCACTGACCGCAAAATGTCCGACCACTAGCAAAGCAATAAGGTTTCACCGTGTAGGATCTCAGCTAAGAATTAGTTGTCCGCTATTACCTCTATCTAATCCTGTCTTAGACCTCCCCTTGGGTATCCAAGAAATATTGCCCTCCAAATTTGAAGTTCCTAGGTTCAATTGTTTTGGCTGTACGTTGGCTGTCGGTCACGTAAGACTTATATGTATATAGATAAGATAGATAATCCTCTAGTTCTTGATTAACTTAAAACTCCCGCTTACCCAGCTCAAAATTCGTCTACCTTTCATTATTAAGGAATACTGAAAGATGTAACTTTTGAAGTCTTATTCACATTGTGACATGAGTGAAAAAGTACATATTTTAATTTCCTTGAGTGTACTCATACAGTCAACATGTCATTAATAGTGTATTATTTAATAAAACGTTAAATCAAATAGTTCAACATTTTTCAAATTTAGATAAAGGGAAATGATTGTCATTATGTTACACCTAACTACATTTTAATTTCTATTTCACCTTAAGGGTGACTGGTAGGAATACTTGTAGAATTATGTTTGCATGTACGTCATTTTAATTTTGTGTAATAAAGAATTAAAAAATTGTAAGTCACTGTAAAATATTGTCGCCGAAAGCCTATGTATTTTTCTTAAGGCTTATACATAGAAAGCAAACCAGCACACAAGGATCTGTAACCCAAAGACATTTGCATTCTTAAGACTACGATCTGAAAACTGCAATTCGAAGATTGCAAATGCGTTGCCAGCCTCAGACTGTGTTCATAATTACACATTAAGACTGCACCGAGCAAACGTCGAGCGTCCAGTGGCGCCCTCATTACTATTATTGTGTTTTCTAATTAACTAAAGAATTTCCTTGAAATCAGACGATAAACACAATTAATTATGAAATACGTAACAAACTTTAAATAACAATTACCCTTTGAGTGGTCTTCGCTTTTTACCGTTAAGTTGATAACTCGAAGGTGAATTGTTATTAAACTATGTGATATACCCTATAAGTTGTGTTTTCATTTTTATTACAAAAACATACCGTCTTATTTCAAGAAATTACTTTAGTTTATTAGAAAACACAATAAAAGTAATGAGGGCGCCACTGTACATCCGGCGTACGCTCGGCGCAGTCTTAAAAGTTTGTTTGAAAAAGATCATCACAATATAAATTATTACCTACTTATTTTTGGCCACCTATAAATCAGTCCTTAAGTCTAACCGTTATATTCAGGCGCTGAAGCCATTTTTATTCCGGAACAAAAAGCCACGTGAGTACAGAATTCGGAGGACTCAATTTTCTTTCTTTTCACCGGTCAATTCTGTCGGGTCAACGGTTTTCAATAGCCCTAATACATATCGATTCCAATTTACCGCATCTCAATTGACTTGAATTGACGTGATTTAGTATTTAGAATGAATGGTCGTATTAATAAACTGATGTGGATTGAACAAACACACACACTTTGGAAGAAACATGAATAAAACCGTTGTTTTTTTTAAAGAGGTTTGGGTAAGTGTTGACTGTTGTCATTCGTAAAAGTCGTGCATTTTCTAGGTGAGCGGCCTAGTAAAAATGGTAAATTATGATAGAATAATTCAAAATAAACATCGTTTTTTAAGTAATGTAATACTCTTAAGTGCATCGGAGCCGAGATATTTAATATTTTTACCTACTTACTTTTAGTACCAAAAACTGAACACCTAAATCTTAAATATCTCGGCTCCGATATTATTTAACACCATAACTTATATATATCTATGTGTATTTCGAGGTCCTCTAAATTACTATGTAAAAATCATCCGTGGCCGCTGAAAAAAAACTAACAATATTCTTCAAACAAATTTACCCAATGCCCTTTGTATCTTGACTTCTGTCTGTGACATCTAATGCAAATACTTACTTGAAAAAAGCCCAGACTACGATAAAGTTTTAAATAGAAGCCCAACAAAGCATCGCTTTATTCGCGAAGTAAAAGTGGTCAAGCTCTTCCAGTTCTTTGAAAATTTACCTGATTATTGCTCTGTCCAAGTTCTCGTTAAGACCAGGGTTAAATAATTTTGCCAAGTGTCCACCTAAATTGGCAAATAACTTCAGTCCAGGAGGTCCAGGTCCTGCTGTCCTATTGCCTAACGCACTCGTAATCGCCATCGACTTCAAAGCGGAACAATTTGTTTTCATTTTGTATGCAGACAAGCCTTCGATTTTCAAAATAAAGACTATGACGTTTGCGAGTGCGTTAGGCAATAGCCCCTCGGGTCAAAGATGATAATATGGTTTTTACCGCCAAGAATAAAGGAGCTATTGTTTGGTATATAGGGCTTCTCGGTGCGTACGTGTTTTTACTGTGACCATATCATCATTTGTTACGTAAATATATATTTTGGCACACAGCGCGATAGATTATGTGTTCATAAAAAATAACGAGGAGCTTAGGGTTGAATCACACAATGCCTCTGACATAAAATATTCAGATCTCGCAATATCGTTGAAGGGGGATTAATGGTATTGTCATTTCGCTGTTAAATAGGTAACTCATTCGTGGAGTTAGCCTTGTCAGTTTGATTTATTTTTTTATTAGAATGTATACTGTAATAGTATATCGATATTGTACAGGGTGTTAGGCGTATGGAAGGACAAATAAAATGGCTAATAAGTGGTGCCATGTCTACTTATTCAGTCCTAATAAAAAGGTCCTGCCTCGCGGTATTCTTATAGAATGCGAGGGACAGAGCATTCGACTCGCTAGCGAGTACGGTAATTGTAACCCATGGTAAGGGTATTGCTCCTAAGGCAAACCAGTTTTCAAAGCTTTCTCTTTGTCAGACTTGCTTGAGTTAATTTCCAATGATTCCACATTTGACCTCATTAAGTATTCTCGATTAAAACCCTTTCTCTTGGAACAATGTCAGTTGTTTAATTACTTACCCGACAGGGAAATGTCAGGACTCAGGCAACAGGTGGACGGGGCTCAGTTTAATGGAAATTAATTTATTCGCCGTATTTCACGACGTTGTCAAAATACGAGGGCCTCTATTTTAGGACGACAAACAATATTATCGTTTTGTCAACGTTTTGATAGCTCTTATCTTATCAAAAATACCTAATATTGTTTCACGTTTTATAATTAAGCTGGGTCTCGAACGCAGTAACACTATGTTGCTTGTGACGTGGTATGTAAAGCTCGGATGACGGGAGAAATTATGTGTTGCCGTCTCAATAGTGCTAGGACACACATTTTATAAGTGTCACGGCTTAGGTATTAAAAATGGGGTTACTATAGATCTATAAGAAGCCGTTGATAGAGACCCTATCCATGAAGCTAGACCTAAGTTCGAATCTAGGAAATAATTTTGAGATATTTTGCGAAATTTATAATGTTTTCGATAGTTTTTGGTAAGCTTCCTTAAGGTCTAGATTTAAATAAAAAAGATCTGATAGTATGTCGAGAGGAACAGTAACTGAGGTCATCTTTATTTTATTTATCAGATCTAAAACTAATCTTCGATGTCATGTTTAAAAATGACGGACTGTCGAGTTTCCTGCAGCTATTAACAAGCTTATTTTAGGAAGCGCTGGTAGATTTTTGATTTGTAAAAGTGCCCGTGCGGCCTTACTTACTTACTTACTTAATAAACACCTTTTATATTTTTTTGACACTTTTTCGACCTGTAAATACACTTACAAACTGTGATATATTTACAAAACTGTTCTTTTTTTTGGGTCAAAAGATATACTAGATTATCAAATGCCAGTACATATCCCATATTCCAAATCCAAATCACAACGATGTGACATTCTACATAGATTGTACTGGGAACAAATCCCTTTCGGCGCGGTACAGTCGGGTACAATATAGCTTATTAACCTGAGCAGTTATAATCCCGGGGTCGCCTCTGGGGGCTTAACTGTACCTTTGTTATTTACCCATGTCGTACTAAATACGGTCGGTTTATATTTCTGTACGTCCGAATGAAACGTTAAAATATAAATGTGTTCTTAAAAATATTGTTTAACTTTACAAAATTATAAAACCACTAGCGACCCGCCCCCGCTTCGCTTCGGTTTTTGAGTTTTCTGTAAGACCCGAATTTAAAACAAAATTTATTATACATTATAACTTATCTTTTGAATCACTCTGTCAATTAAAAAAAACCGCATCAGAATCCGTTGCGTAGCCTTTAAGATCTAAGCATACATATGGACAGACAGACAGCGGGAAGCGACTTTATTTTAAACTATGTAGTGATATTACTTTTAAACTATTACCGTAGTTTCAACGTTTGGCCACCTTTTCTCGTTAAGGTGACTACTCTGTTATTAAAGTTTGTTACGTATCCCATTAATTGTGTTTATACTTGCACTACAAAAATGCATCGTTTGGTTCTAAGGAAATTCTTTCGTTAATTAGAAAACACAATAATAGTAATGAGGGCGCTACTGGACGCTCGGCGTAGTCTTAAAGCACACTACAGTGTGTCCCTGGATAAAGTGCACAAACGAATAGGGATGAAACTAGACACAATTTTATCGACAAAAAAAATAATAAAAAAAATTACCACCTTTATTTATTTTTTTATGATTTTTAAAAAAAAGTCATAGTACGCAGAGGACCTCATCGGAACAAATCAAGATATTTTGGCTCCTGTGGGCTCTATTGATTTGAAACAAACGGAATTATAATCACAAAAGTTTATTTGTGTCAATGAAAATAGAAAAAAATGAGAAAAAATTACATAAACCCTAAAAATAATGACTTTTCCTATGAATTTTGTGTTTTTTTTTCTCGAATTTTTAGTATTTACTCGTTTTACTCAAAATTATGCCCATCTTACCTCATGTTATTTTTACCAGTAATGGTTGTGTATCTCATTGCCTTTTATTTAAAAAAATAACCAAGTGTCTCGCACAATTACAAGATCCTTAATGAGCGGCCAAACAAAGACATTGCGTTTACACTTAATTAGGTAGCCCGTCAGGTTGAAACCCTTAATGGAGGATTAGGATTACATTTTGGGTATGGGATTATAAAATCAAACGAATTATGGAATTTCATAATTACTTATTTAATGTAATAACTGTTCAAAATGCCCACCCCGCTCTTGCAAACACAATCCTGCACGTACTGCTATTTGTTGAGTTGCTCGACGTATCATTTCCGGGTTATTTTTTATGTAATTTACACAATGGACAATTCTGCCACGCAATTCCTCTTCTGTGTTGATAGGGACGCTGTATACCCTCTGTTTCATTGTGCCCCAAAGGAAATAATCCAGTGGTGTCATGTCTGGTGAGCGTGCTGGCCACGCCACTGGCCCTTGTCGGCCAATCCAACGATTAGCATAAGAGGCGTTGAGAAATCCCCTTACGTCAAGTGCGTAATGGGCCGGGCATCCATCCATTTGTAAATACATTGTTCTTCTAGTCTCCAAGGGCACATCCTCCAATTCAAGGGGCAGATCTTCTCTCAAAAGTTCTAAAAATCTGGGACCGTTCAAAGTTCTGGGGAGAAAAATAGGGCCAATGAACATGTCACCAATTAGTCCAGCCCACAGATTTATCGAAAACTGCACTTGAAATTTTGACGACCTTTTGAGGTGAGGATTTTCTCCCTTGGGGTTCCATTCATGTAGATTCCTGCAGTTTGTGATCCCATGTCGTGATTTTTGTGATTATAATTCCGTTTGTTTCAAATCAATAGAGCCCACAAGAGCCAAAATATCTTGATTTGTTCCGATGAGGTCCTCTGCGTACTATGACTTTTTTTAAAAAATCATAAAAAAATAAATAAAGGTGGTAATTTTTTTTTATTTTTTTTTTTGTCGATAAAATTGTGTCTAGTTTCATCCCTATTCGTTTGTGCACTTTATCCAGGGACACACTGTATAACTTTTGTACGTATACGAATTAGAGAGTTAACCTGCTTTGGTTTGTTAATTTTAGATACCACCTAAATATTGAATTAGTTGACGACGCATTGGCGTAGTTGATAGTGACCCTTCCTACGAAGCTTACGGTCCTGGGTTCAAATCCCGGTAAAGGGCAGATATTTGTTCCTGAGTCTTGGATGTTTTGTATGTATTTAAGTATATATTTGTCTATATAACTATTTATATCATTGTCTAGTACCCATAGTACCTACAAGCCTATGGTTTAGTTTGTGACTAGGTTAATTGGTGTGACATCGTCCTCTAATATTTAATCTTTTTGACATTATTATTCGACTTATTAGGACAGCAAAGCACCCTTAACTTTTTCATTCTATCAAGTAACCAAAACAACAAAATAATCAAAAAAATAGTTTGCCTTGCCACAGCCATACAGGCAAATAAGGTAACGTTATTAAATAAAAAATATCTTCCGTAAAAGCACGTATCTGTTTCTTTCTGGTCGCAAACCCATTTTAAACAGCAGCGTGCAGTATTGATTTCAGTGTCAAAGGAAATATCCGCTGAAATTGTAGTACGAAGCTTTGTTGAATCCGACCCAATGTTTTTAACATTGTTCGCTGGCTGTTTGTGTTTTCGATATTTATGTCAAAGCCCTTTCTCGCAACGAGAGGAATTTAACTGTCTTTACAGTCACAATACCAATTAGTTCAAAATACTTTTTTATTGTCCTGGGGGGTTATTATGACATAGCAACGCAGTTCTGTTTACGCTGAGAGAAAAGGACAGGGCTATATAACTGCTATAGGTCTGTCCTTTACGCTCAACGTAAAATGAACTGCATAGCTACGTCTTATAACCCCTCTGAACGTAATTTTATGATTGAATTTTCGATATTATAGCTAATTTACATTGGTCCAGTAGAAACATGTCAGTAGAAGTACATTGACGAGTTGGTTTTCACGTTTGAGGCGGCTGCTATTATAACGACGCAATGTACTTCTATATGTACTGGCATGCGTGTTGTGGACCAATGTAAATAAGCCATTAATAAATTCCTACCTGAATTGACTTGCATTAAATGGAAAATAGCTCTAGCATTAACATGTTTCTTGGACCACCTTTATTATTTCACTTTCTTTAATTTGTTAATAAATCCGCCGTAATAACCAGAGATTGAACAAAATAGGCGTCATTATTCGCAATAATGTGGACATAACTCCAAAGATTTTAATCAAACAAATTAAATTACATTAATTGAAGACTTGTTATTGTGTAGATTTATTAAAGCAAATAAACAATATTATTTATAAATTTTCCGTGGTTAGTTTATTCCTTTGAGATGAAAAAATCCTTTCGTAATCCACGCATGTTCATGGATTAAACTTAAGCAGATTAATATTAATGGCCAGTCCTCACGTCTTTGTATTATTTATTTATTACTATCTTGTAAAAGGTCAACAAATATATTTAGGGTAAATAATCAATTGGGTGAATTAACTTTTTGATGTTGTTATTCTCTCCCGTAAGCCAGGAGACAACAGTGATAGAGTTTCTTAAAAAGATGGTATAATGTACACTACTAATACGCTTGGAAGAAAACCCATAAGATAATACCCGCCCCGCCCGCCCTACCTTACCCGCTTCCTTAAAAAATGAGTCCAGTGACGAAACATTCAAGCGCCGATTGAAAAACCTTTTGTTAGATAATGCATTTTACTCTGTAAGTGAATTTATTGACACTGAATTTTGACTTTATAATACCTATACCTATATATAATTTTTGACATTGTTTATTGTACTACCATTTGTATATTTAACTTTGTGACTCGTTTTATTATTATTTGTGTTTTTTTTTTTTTTTTTTTTTTTTTTAATCCATTCATTTATGACATTGGCTTTTGCTAGATTACTTTTTTTTGCTTTTACTTCTTTGACGATCATAATATGAATTCTGTATAATTGACATGTGTGCAATATAACTGTATTTTATATTATGAAATAAATAAATCTAAAATCTATCTAAATCTAAATGGGATTGTAATTGCCACAAAAACTGATGTTTGCCGGATTTATATACTTTAAAATCGTGGTTTTCAACAGTGACCCAGGAGACGTAACCATGGCAACGAGCTACAAAGATAAGTGGATTGACGATTAAATGTTATTTAAACTGTTTAATTAAAATTTTCGGAGTGATGTCCACATTATTGCAAGTAATAAAGCCCATTTGTACGATTTCTGGTAATAACACATATTCTGAAAAAAATGCTATGTAGGTATTACGGAAAGCGGAATCATATTAACAGTCTCATTGGGCTCTCTCTTTCTAAAAATCGGTTGACCAATCAAAAGTTATATGCTCCAAAACGGCTTCGTGTCGTATTTTTCTTTCCAATTTATACAGTCACTCGGATCCGGGTAGCTCTTATTTTTATTAACAGTTGTTTTTCGAGCTGACCCGTCTACCTAATTGGAGAGTTTTTATGACGACCGTAAACGCTCTGCGGCTTAGAGTCGAATTTTATCACCCTGAAGTTTATTTAACTTTTTGGTGGCGTGAAATTTGGCGTGTTAGCTGTATGTTCCATTTTAAAACTTGGTGTTTAAGGTGCATAATCGATTTTAATTCGAGTTTAGCGTTATTGCACCGCAGTCGGGATTAGTGACAGGCTTGTTAGTTTCAAAAGTGAAAGGTTCACTTAAATTTCATGCGGTGTTTTAAAGTTACCATAGTGAAATTGTCGTTTAATTCCTGTTAATTTTTTGTTTGAAACGAAAATGAAATAAAATTTGCTTTTAGTATTTCATTTAGTACAGCGGTCTTTTTGCGGTTAAGGAAAGTTTTGTGATGTTTCTGAAATCGCCCATCACTACTCGAGATCTGAGTATTGTTACATCCGTACCAGACCATTATCCTAAATGAAAAAAATATTTCAAAAAAAGAACTAGGAGTTTGCCAACGAGCCATGGAGCGCAGTATCTTAAGCGTTAAAGTAACGGACCGTATCCGAAACACCACCTTGCGCTCCATGACTCAAATAGTCGACGTAACCCAGAAGGTACAAGCTGAAGTGGGACTGGGCTGGCCATGTCTGCCGCATGCCGAACAAGCTGTGGGCCAAAGTCACCACACAGTGGAAGCCCAACCACTCAAGACGGAAACGCGGCAGACCTCGTCGGCGATGGCGGGATGACTTGGATTCCTTTTTGAAGGACTGGCCAGAGACGGCAAAGAATAGAGACACATGGAAAAAGTGGGGGGAGGCCTTTGCCCAGCAGTGGGACAGATCCGGCTCTTAATAATAATAAATAGTAATTATAAAAATCAGGATGATTATATTAAAATGTTTCAAATATTTATTAAAAGTAAATTACATTATATTATTGAGAAAAAAAACGACTACTAGCTACTAAAAAAGAATAGGTTTCATGTTTGTTTGATCCAAACAACATATTAACGAATCATACCCGTTTTAAGCCGATACAATAACTACACCAATCCAAAAAAAAAACCGAACATTGCCATGCGTCAGTTTGACAAAAATTATCAGTATATCGTTCATTAAATACAAAACGGACACATTCCAAATTGAGTCAGTGTTGCATTTTAAAATTAAAAGCTGTTGGAAAACGATTTTTAATGGAAGAGCAAATTATTTTGGAATGTGTCCGTTTTGTATTCAATGAGCGATATCACAAATCTCAAAATACCTAAACTGAATACTTCTCAAATTAAATTAAATTTTATTTTATTCAGTTAGCGCAGTATTCTCCCGCGTTGTCAGTACAGTGTTAAAAATAACTCGATGGACGTTTCATGCATACTAAGTGAAAAGAGCTCTCTCCGTTTTAAGTGGTCTTAGTACATTATAATGGAATTCTCGTGTACATCTTAATTAAATACTAGACACCTATGTTGTTACTTAAATTGTTTGCACGATTATGGTACTTAATTTAAACTGTGCGAGTTTTCATCGTTATATTCTAAATTTAAATTTTGTTGTTATTTTTAATTAAGGTGTTTAATGTTGTAATCCTAAGGCTATTTTAAATTAATTTGGTAAATTTAATTATTACCTACTAGCGACTTACCCTCGCTTCGCTTCGGTTTATGTATGATATATAACCTATAGCCTTCCTCGATAAATGAGCTATCTAACATTGAAAGAATTTTTCAAATCGGACCAGTAGTTCCTGAGATTAGCGTGTTCAAGCAAACAAACAAACAATCTCTTCAGGTTTATAATAATAGTATAGATTATTATATCGAAACCAAGTTTAATATAAAAATTACTATAGGGTGAATATTCTATTTATACTTCTTCTATTTACATGTAAACCCGATCAAAGAACTCATCTGATGATGGAATCAGAAGATAGTGACAGGATCTCCGCTATACTTAAAGTAAACCCATCGTATTGGGACTCATTACTTTAGTCTTGATAAGAAGGTAATAAAATTGGCTACCCCTGCGAATTAGCAAGCTGAAATGGCAATAGACTGGTTATATTTGCCGTAGAACTGATGGCCGTTGGGGAAGACGAGTTCTAGAATGGAGACAACGAATTTGCAAATGTGGATAGGGCCCCCTCAGACTAGGGAGCGATGATACTAGCAAGGTAGCTGGTGGCAACTGGAGAAGAAGAGCTGAAGACCGAGCTCAGTGGCGTGCTATAGAAGAGGTCTATGTCCAGCAGTGGACTAATGTGGGCTGATGGTGATGAAGAAGGTAATGTTTTTGCAAAAACATTTAGCAATAAAAGCTTGGCCCAAAACAATATTTTTTTTCGTTGGCATGCTTCGATGGTTCGGTCATTTGGAAAGGATGGATGAAAGAAGATTGACGAAAGAGATATAGATACAGATCGAAAGTGAGTGGACGGTCGGAAGGGGCCGCCCTAGGCGTACTTTTTCGAGTCAAATCGGAGAAATAGTGGAAAGGGGCCGAATCTTAAGTACCCGAAACCGAGGTGCGTGCACGACTCGATGTATGAATGTGCAAGAAGCGAAAGAAATTTGTCAAGATCGTAGCAAATGGAAAGAAGTGGTATCTGCCTACCTCTACCTCTGGGAAACAGACGTGATTTAATGTATGTATGTATGTATGTACTCAGAGCTTTGTTTTTATTTTTTATTTTTCTTCTCGTTTTGTGTTAGTTTAATTATGTGTGTGTAACCTTCCGTGGTTTCACCTGATGGTTCCAACGGAAGACCAGCGCTGACTTTAATGCCACCATTACGCTGAGTTGGGACCATTTCGTGGCTACTTTCTTCTTGTATTTGTTAATCTGTTCTTTGTTATGCATGTCACGAATAAATGATTTTCTTTCTTTCTTTTCTTTTACTTATTATAATCTGTGGCCAAATGTACAAGTGTGGGACTTCAGTTAGTCGATTAATTCTATGTCGAATCCAAAAGTGAGTTGTTAACGTGAATAACATCCATGCACTGTGGCGGGTCAAACGATTGAAGTGAACCTATTTTTATCTCAACACGTTCAGTGAACGCGAAAACATACGTCACAACGAATTGGTTAGACTCGAGATGGTATTTGAGTTTTTAAATTAATTAATAGATCCAGAGAGTTCTTATTAAATAGTTTATCTTGACTATTTTCAACATTTTAAATAAATCCTTTTTAACTGCCGTGAACTGATTACCCTAGCTTTCATTTGGAGATTTTTGAATTTGGATTTTCTCTTGTCTGCCACTTAACACTTGAAGTTTTCTGTATGATATGAGTGATATGACATCGTGTATTATTATCTCGCTTTGATAATATTGATTTGTTATTTTGCCTCGGTGTTATTATGCCATTTTCTTTTGTACATGCATGAAGAGATTGATGAATGTAGAGGAAGCGAAAATTGTGTGTTTAGATCGGTGCACCTGGCGTTCCATAATCTCTGCCTACCGCATTGGGAGACAGGCATGAAGGTATGTATGTGTATGTGTTTCTTTTGACTAATTAAATGTTCAGTTGAAAATTACACTGGTATAATCTGTTATATCTGGTGCGCCATGCTAGTCATAACCCTTATCAAAGACCTGCAAAATGTAGGTTCAGTTGAAATAACGGCAAACTCAAACAGTTTATGGCGAAACGTTTGATTAAAATGTTAACCTAGTTTGAGACGAAAATGTTTATTAAAAAACAGTAATATATTCTAATCTTAAAAAGACAAAGTATAACGTCTCTTTACTTTCTCAACCTCGTATCTGATCGAATAGGTAGGTTCTATCATTTACGGTCAGTGGCTGGAACTTGGCAGGTTTTAACGCGTCAGTCACATCAACAAATCATCCCCGTATATTTCCAATCAGTTTCCAATACAGACAACATAAATAAATCCAGTCGCTATTGCATATTTCACACTGAGAGCTGGTTTGGTTTGGTATCGCATTGTTTACGTTATTTTAGGAAGGGATTGGAGATTTTAATTGAACAAAAAAAATATTTTTGTTCAATCTGGACGTTCTAAATTTAATGTTTGGTGTTTTAATACCCAGCGCTCTTGTTTATTTTTTATGGCGTCAGGAAAGCTTTATAACCAAAGGTCCGTTAGCCACCTGGGCCTAGATGTTACACAGTATACGTGAAAAACTTAAATAAATGACCTCTTGCATGTAGTTGTAACACATCTGTATAAACTGTTCGACATTCTATATTTGTTTTTTTTATTTCGACGATACGGAAACAGTATTATAGGTGAAAAACTATAGTAATAACCTCTTGTAGGTTATTCCCACCTGTTACCACCAATTTGTTAGCAGTGGTAACAGCTGGGTTTTTTTTCCCACCTGTTACCACTAAAGTACTCGGTGGTAACAAGGGGAAAAAAATCCCAGTAGTTAGTTACCAATAAAGAAATTGGTGGTAGTTGTTACCACCAATTAGTTTAGTGGTAACAGGTAGGAATAACCCTGCAAGAGGTCATAACTATAGTTTTTCACTTAAAATACTGTTTCACTACGTCAACGTTTCGATAGCTCTTATTTATTTGACAATAATGACGACCGAGTGAAAAACAATACCATAACAGATCAAAGAGAAAATTGTTTTACCCAGTGGAAGTGCAGATGGTAACTGATATCTGTGACCCATACTTTTACCCTTTTGCATTCTCAAGACTACAAATGCATTACCAACCCTGAAAACTAAAATAGAGGTATGCTACTAATTTCACCGGTTGTTTTAACCCTAGACCGGAACACAACAATGTTATGCAAGTACTGTTTCTTACTATCCTGGGCCCCTGTTAAATCTAGTAACAAAAGGAGTCAATGTCACACAAATTCTCTACATATTTGAAACTACCTGTAACTAATTTCAAAACTGTGTAACAGCCATTTGATAATGTAGTAACAATTTAACTTGTAACTCCGACCACACTGCCCTCTGACCCTTCGGGGTTAACTGACCAAAGTCCCCGAGGGAGGCTTAGGGCTTACCTACTTTGTTCTTCTCGCTTTTACGGACTTAAGGAAGTTTGAAGTAGGGTAGTGACGTTTCAACATAACTAAAGATGAAAAAGTAACATTGACTGCGCAAAGGTTAATGAGGATTTTTACTGATAAGTGTAAGCAATCCCTCGTGTGGTTACCGGGTTAGAATAGTGCCACTCCATGTCTTCCCGTGGATTTCGTAAGAGGCGACTAAGGGAATGTGGCAACCTGTCACTAATACGAGTTCGCTGGTAACATTTGTGCAAATTGTGGTTACTGAAAAAATTGTCAACAACTTTTTGAAGTTGTAATTCTGTATCCCTGCCTACCCCACTACATTACAGGCGTGAAGGTATGTATGTAAGTGTAAGCAATATATCACTCACTCGACTCAACCACTTTTTCCTATTTCTGGCGCTTACTATAGGAATTTGGAATGAGCTTCCTGCTGAGACTTTTCCAATGCGCTACAATATGTGGCTTTTTAAAAAGGGTATCAATTAGGGTAGGATATGAATTTTTTTCGCGTTTTTTTTTGGCGTTGCAAATGTCCATAGGCGGCGGTGACCACTTTCCATCAGGTGGGCTGTCTGCCAGTTTTCCCGTCAACGGCAATAAAAAAATATATAGGTATACAAAAGTCCCCGATGTAATGGCCATACCAATGGCCCGATAGAAACCCCGATACTTTCAGAGCTCAATACTCAATATTTTATTGCAATCATACATGTAATGTTTACAAAGATGGAAATATAATAAATGTCTCAATTAATAACCCTGTTGGACACAACACAGCAAACATATTCAGAGAGAGGGAGACTTCTTATCCTTTTAATAATATGAAAATACTTCAGTAATATTTGAATTTATAGTATATTTCTACAATTTAACTTTAAAGTTTAATTTAACAAATTTGTATGTTATTTATGTATGTATCTAAACACTAATAGACAAAAATATAACAGGAATGTACAAAGGCGAACTTATATTATTATAATTTATTATTAATTTATAATTTATAATTTGTTTTCTTTTAATTTGGAGTCTCAGTACTCATTCACTTTGTAGTAAGCTTTAGTAATTAGTAACTGTTTGAGTTTATTTAAATAAATACGCTGTTGAGTTGAGGCCCTATACCTACTTAATTAAATCACAAAACTTACTTTACTCTCTGCCATGGAGTTGGCCTTACGATGCCTTCAGATAATACAATAAAGGTACGTAAACATCTCTACTAATATATTAATATACTCAGTCAATATGACGTAAGACCGTGGATTGGCTGAGGTCTTTCGAGAATTCCTCCAGAGTACGCAATGTACGTTAATGTAGATTACGCTATTAATGAAAGAGCAACGTAAGATTCAGAGACGACTTTTAGAGACGATTATGCAAATTTATTATTGGCCGATTGTATAATTGACTTTATCCGCTTTGAGGGAAATTGTGGAAAGTCCGAAGGTTCAGTTTTGAAATATCTCATCTATTTCTATTCTTTTTTTATCCTTATCAGCCTTTTGCAAATTTATAACTGACTTGCGACTCGCCCTAGCTTCTCTTCTTTAAACAATATAAATCATTGCAAATAATGCATAACCTCTCATTTGTGGGCGACCTAGCCTTGTTTTTTCCAACCCAGACCTGCGGGAGACCCGATTTTGGCCTTATAAATTGTGCTAATTTAATTACTAGTTCAAAAATCGTCTTCATTGCATTCGGTGCACGACCAAACTCGAGTTCGACACATGCGCAAAAGTGGCCATGTTTATTCTCCACAGATGAGAGGTTATCATGTAAATAAATAAAAGTATAGTAAGTATAAAATTATAGCGGTAAACTAACAGACGGGAATAGAACCAATTTCTGGGAATTTCCACCAATAACATTAACTAAATATTATTTTATGAAAACATTTACAGAATTTCAAAAAACTTGGCTTGACTGTCCCTTATTAAACAATAGTGTGATCTCGATAAGTGACTGCAAAAAAGGTACAGTTGGCAATAAAAGCTTATCTCTAAATGTTTCAGAGGGCCCAGACAAGATGCACTAAGCTAGCTAGTTTCTCTTCGTTTAGTTTTTAAACCAATCGCGTCACTGGTAGATGACGTGATACGAAAAGTCCCGTGATGTGCCAGTGACGCGATTGGTTTAAAAACTAAACGAATAGAAACGATAGTTAGCGTAGGCCCTCTGACGTGACAACATCTTAAATCGATGAACACCGGCTGCACGCACGAAAGTGTCACGTTCCGCCTCAATGTCACGTTCCGCCTGAGCGGAGCGTGCAAGCGAGAGCGCGGAACAAGTGATAGAGAGGCATGATCAGCCTAAGCGTTCTGCTTGTGTGTTTTCTTATGACGTTATCATGATAAATTATCGTCCGTAAACCGACTTCACAGACAACCATTTTTTTAATTTAAGATTTTATATTACTCTGTACAAATGCCTCCGGCCAATCAGTTTCGCATCTCGTGACTACACTGATTCAATTACCGAGGCCGTTGCCATTAGAGAGATCATTACTGAACGATTAATTCACAAATTTCGCCCCAAAACTTTGAAATAGAACTGGTGACAATATTCGAGGATTTGAGGCACTTTGACATTATTAAAACAAACTACCCAATAGTGAGTCTAGAATCGCGAGTCCGTCTTAGGCCCGTATTAATAAACTAATCTCAACTCTAATGCTCGTCTCGAGATCTGTCAAAAATGACAGTGTTCTATGGTTTGACGTTTACTTTGACGTATCTTGTGACGGGCCTCTCAGCCAAGATGAGTTTTTTAATACGGGCCTTAGTGTAGGTAAGTTATGTAAAGAATTATATTTTATACGGGTAAGCGCTTAAAACAAAACTTGTGTTTTTTGTCTTTTGTTAATTTTAACATTTGTACGTGTTTTTTAGTAGTAAGCAGTCAATCATTTATTCACAACAACAATAACACACAGAGTAACAAAAAAAAGGGGGAAAAAAGAGGAAATGAGAGAGATAATTCATATCTTTATGAATTTGTTTCTTGTCGCTTGCCATGAGTCGATGATGGTCACTAGCGTTAAGTCGTCAATATCATTAGAGGTGTCAATTCATTTGTAAGTTTTAGGAAGCTCAGCCTTATTGTTATAGAATGTCAGATTGACTTTGGACCTAAGGTGGGTCCCAATTTAATCTCATGACTGTACCTATACATAGTTCTATGTTAGCCCTTAGGGTCTTTATTCGACTTTGTAAAACCATTTTGTATTGGATGTGTGGTGTTTTTTATAAATCGGTCGCCATTACTGTCAAGTAAATAAGAGCCATCAAAAAGTCGACAATACAGAAACATTCCAAAAACAATATGGTTTTGATGAGTAAGCCTTAAAAGATCATCTCATTTATATGGACTGTAGTTTTAGAATTAATTATAAATTTGTTTTGTTTCCAAATTGAAATTGAAAAACTTGAAAGGGTCTTTCATTCGTGAAATAGATTAGAATAGGGAGAAGGGTCGGTAATGTTGATTAGTTTTGGTAATTGTTTAGGTATTCGGGTGTTTACAACTAATTTATACGGTTCACACAATGTTTTCTTACTTGATCGTTGTTTGTTAAATTATGTAGAGCTACTATGTAAGCAGCAAACGAGTATTATAGTCCGCCGCTTAAATTAAAAAGCGCCATAAAACAAAAAAAAACAGATGTAGGTGCATTCCGAATTTAAATGCAACACAAACACTTTTGTATCTAAGCAACGGTGGTTGCCGGGTTAGAATAGTGCCACTCCATGTCTTCCCGTGGATGTCGTAAGAGACGACGAAGGGAATAAAGGCTTGTAGTACTGTTAGGCGATGGGCTTGCAACCTGTCACTAATACACTGGTAAACATCTTAGCCTAATTGTAAAAAATGTGGTTACAGAAATATCAACAAGTTTTAGAGTAGGTATGTTAGAATTCTGTAGCTTGCCCCACTCTGGGAATAAAGGTGTGAGCTTATGACATGTATGTATGTGTATGCAACGGCAAGCCTAGAGCTTAATTTGGGACTAATGTTGGTGTATAAACTAAACTAAACTAAATAAAATATTTATTTAACACCTATTTACTGATGGTAGGACGCAGGACCTTGTGCAAAGTTCGTCTGAATCTCTGCTGAAGTGTCCGCATCGTTGTGTTTCAATGTGTAGATAAAAAAAAACGAAAAAAATATTAGCAAAGAGGTTTTCCATCTTAGTTTTAGGCAACGTATTTGCAGTCTTATTGAAAGAAAGAAGGAAACAAAAGCATAAATTACGTAAATTAAACAAATACAATTTTACATAGTTGGACAGTCTGTTGTTGTAAAACGGTGCCAACTCAGCATGTGCCATTTGCATTGCAGATTGCGGTCGTTGTCTTGTCAATGCAAATATCTATGGTCACAGATCTTATATACCATCAGGTGACCAGGGGGGTGATCCCGTCAGAGCGAACAAAAACACATTTTAGCGCGAGCATTCTCAATTAGACAGCCATATACGTTCGATCTCATCGACAGAAGCCATGCCAAATTGAAAATGCACGCGCTAAAAAGTTATTTGTTCGCTTTGACGGGACTACTCAAACTCACCGCTGCGTCAATCACTCGTTCGTTCAACACAGCGCGTTTTTGAGACAATCACTCCCCTGATTGCTCGATGGCCTTCCCTAAAAAAGTATGGATACAATGCTGTATGGCGATAGTCGAAAGGAAAAAGTGTTAGCGATTCGAACGGACCCTACACCACTCCCACTAAAATAAGGATACATACATACATACATACATAAACTCACGCCTTTATTCCCAGAGTGGGGTAGGCAGAGCTACAGAATTACCAACAACTCTAAAAATTTGTTAATAATTTTGTAACCACATTTTGCACATTTAGGCTAAGATGTTTACCAGTGTATTAGTGACAGGTTGCAAGCCCATCGCCTAACAGTACTATACGCCTTTATTCCCTTAGCCGTCTCTTACGACATCCACGGGAAGATATGGAGTGGCACTATTCTAACCCGGCAACCACACGGGTAAAATAAGGATGTCAAATTAAAATTTGTCTCAACTTGAAGTGTTGACCTAAGCGATACTCGATACTTCATTTGATAGGATGTTTCAGTGAGACCACTTTCTTAGTGAACCCAACGTGTCGGAGTAAAGTGGCCACTCACGGCACTCACACATCAGTAACCTGACACTACATCACAAGAGCAAGGTAATTCTGTAACACCGTAATAGGCTATCCATCCACTAGTGTCCAATAACCGGAGACTGACAGGCCGGCCTAATAGGTGGGCGCACGTCACACCGTTAGTGTAAAAACAGATTTTTAACTAGATTTTGGAAGTAATTTTTATTTGCTTACAATGTTTTTAGCGTGATTTGTGCAAGAATTATAAAGGCACCTATATTTTTTTCGAAATACGTTTCAATGAAAGTACTCGTACCATTACGTACGCAGAATAGAAAATATGCATGAATTTAAAAAAAAAAAAGCATTTCATAACAATACATGAAAATACCGTAAAAGACATACCCAAAAGTGTTATTAAAATTAAAATCGGACAAGCAGTTTAACTGCTAATTAGAAAGAGAGATGCGAAGTGCACTGTGACGTCATTGTAGTTCGGCCATATAAACTCCATGTAAAATACTGTTTTGCTAAAAAGAGATAGGAACAAATCTTTGTTGGCTTTTATCTTGGTAATTTTTATAGCTATTGAAACAATGATTTTTCTCGCCTGTTTGTTACATGAATCAGATTTTTTAGAAGCTGTAAAAAAAACCCTAATTGAATTTCATGGAAAGGCATTTCTCACCAAGTGATTTTTTTTGGTATTCACAAGTTTAGTCTATCCTAACGTAATCTACGTATTTAATGTTTAATATATCCTGAAAAAACGTTTGATGTACCAGCGTTAGATGACATTAAATTGAAATGATACAATCGATGTTGCAGCGAAATTCGATAAAAAGATGAGTTACCGAACGATGATCATGTTTTTTTATTTTGCGGAACCTATACCCATGACCTATAGGCATTTGTAATCTCAAGATTACAATTCAAAGACTACAATTAGTGTGTTATCAACCTCTTCACAAAATTTACGGTTCTCCTTGTCAGCATAATGCTGAGCTAGTGGCTACCGCGAGGACACACTCCGTGCTGTTTCTGTCACATTGTTTTGTATCTTTCATTTGTCTATTTGTGTGTCTTCTGTGTAGTGAATAAAATGTATTTCTTCTTCTTCTTCTTCTTCATATCGATGTGTATTCGTATTGAAATGATTCAAATCTGCAATTTAAACTTCACTACCTGTGCAAACCTGTCCTCCAAACAAAGAAAATGCAAATATCAGATACGCAAGTTTAACTTACGTCTGAAAATATTTCTCGCGAAACACCGCCATTGTACAAGTTTCCAAATCAAATATAACTTTAATTTCGAACCGCCACCGCCACTGGCACTTGAAGTTACTGTGGATTGCTTGGATAAAATTCTGGAGTGCCTCCGCATTTCAAATCTCTACGGATATAGTGTAAAGCGAAACTTCTTATTTGTAAGAAGATTTAAAGTAGGTGAGCGATTGTGTTCGCTAGCACGTTGATAAAATATTTTAAAACAAGAAAGAATCACTGGATTTTGTTCCAGCTTCGACGCTACAACTTGTTTATTGTGGTTTCTTTAGGAATACGACACGTAAAGTATCGTTTGTAGTCACTTCACTCTTAATTCAAATTTCATACGCATTGGGATTGACCAAAAAAAATAACTCACGGTTTTTAGTTTCTCATTCGAAAGAGTAGGAAATTTTAAGACACCAATTTCATTAATTTTGTATTTGACCCAATAGTTTTTTTTTTATATCTTTATTAATTTAGCAGACATTTTATAGATGACATAATTTTTTAAAATTTGGTATGGAATTTTCTAATAAATTACAACAATTCAATGATATACAATGAAAAAAGTGATTGTAATAGTGTATTAAAACATACTATTTCAAGCTGTATTCGCCTAACCCGTAAGATACAAGCCGAAAACGAAAGTCAAACAAAAGGTTAAATATACTTTTGTCGAAATATCCAAAATAGATAAATATTTTAAAAACTTAATAATGCAGAACGGCTTTAAAACGCTATTCCTCGAAATGGTTTTCGAATTGGAGTAATTGTAAAAATATGAATAACCCTTATCTTCTGTAATTAAGAATCAAGTGTCCATCATTGGTCTTTGTCTATTACTGGTTCCGTCATCCTACTCCACGATCTTACTCCTCGAGGATGGCAACACATTTTTAGTCTTGATTGTAAAAAGTCTATGAGTCTCAGATGCCACTTATAATCAGGTGTTCTTGTGTGTTCGTTTGCCTTCGCCACATTAAAAAAGAAAAACATCGGTGAGCACGGGGTCGCGTGCAACAGCTAACAGTGTAAGATATACTGGTATACTGGGTAGTGATTCTCTGATTAACGACGGTCGGACGGACGGACGAGTGAATGTCTAAGTGGCGAGTTTAAGTAGTCCCGTGAGTGCGAACAAAACATATTTTAGCACGTGCAATTTAGCAGCATGGTTTCTGCCGATGGTTCGAACGTATAAGGCTGCTTAATTGAAAATGCACGCGCTAAAATGTGTTATGTTCGCTCTGACCGTTGTTTTTGAGAGAATAACATCCCTGGTTCAATCTACGATGATCTTTGCCCTTAATAATTTAAACACTGTCTGACCAAACAAAGAAAGACACCTAGTTTAGACACCTTTATATCAAGTTAAAGAACTTTCAAAAAATCTAGTGTTAAATTGTGTCAAATAGGAAGGTGCAATCAGCTATGCCATGGCAATCCTTGGTGTCGATTTTCAGTGGTTCCTTTTTAAACAATTTATATAACCTCAATGTTAAAACAAACTTGAACTCACAACATTTATTTCAGAATGACACATTGCAACACAACAGATACGATAATTTTGAGAGAAAAAAAAGAAAGAAAAAAAGAAGTAGGAGTAGGATTCAAAGTAGCGAATTTAGAGGTCAAAAAGGACTCAGCCCAACATATGCTGCAGCCGGAGCCATATATACCGTGCTTGAAAGTATAGTAAGTGTTTGACATTACGAAGTACGCCTGTTAAAGGGATAATCTTACAATGACCGAATCATAGTGTAGGAATGGTTTTTTTTTATATCGATAAGGTAACGGTGTAACAGTCAGTTAGGTAATCGATGGGTCAGCCATGTGCTGCTAGCATAGCACGTAATTCGGTACGGTCTGATTTATTAACCTCCCTACCAAAAAGAGGGGAGTTATGTTTAATGTATAAGTCTGTCTGACTAGGTCTCTGTTTGTAGCATCATAGCAGGAAGGCATAAACCGATGTCATAGATATTTTATTAACTCAAAGCTAGTTAAATTGGAACGATTATAATATAAGTTAGGTTTAATTAAAATCGTTTGGGGTGTTCTAGAATTACAGGGCAGTGATTGAACAACGACGGTCGGACGGACGGACGAGTGAATGTCCAAGCGGCGAGTTTAAGTAGTGAAAAAAACATATTTTAGCGCGTGCATATTCAATTTGGCAGCATGGTTTCTGCTGATGGATTTAATGTATTAGGCTGCTTAATTGAAAATGCACTCGCTAAAATGTGTTTGTTTGCTCTGACGGGACTACCTATAAACTCGCTGCTGCGATTTCGCTCGTTCGTCCGCCCGTCCGTTGTTTTTGAGAGAATAACACCCCTGCTCTGTAAGTAAATGTACAAATAATAATGAATTTTTTGGGAAATAAACTATTCTATGTCCTTTCCCAGGTTTCAAACTATCTTTGCTCCAAATTTCACCTAAATCCGTTCAGCGGTTTAAGCGTGAGGAGGTAACAGACAGACAGACACACTTTCGCATTTTTAATATTAGTATGGATAGCTATACACAGTGGGAAATTAAATTAAACGTTGTTATATCAAACATTTCACACACATTTTTTAAAAAAGAAAGACAATTTTCAAATAAATTGCGACAAACTTCTACGCGAACGCAAAAGCTTAGTATTTTCATTACCCATCTCCATTTATACACACATGAATGCCCGTTGGAGAACTCGCAAAGGCAAGAACATCGTTCAGCCTAATCACAGTGAAAAGCAGTGAGAAACAGTGAAAAACAGTGAAAAGCCTGCCTTTGACCTACATTTTGCGTGTCGACACGTAGAAATAGCTTATTTAGGGCGCCCTGAGAAAGTGCTCTCATTTTGTGGTATGTTTATTATTCTAACCGTGAGAGACAAGATACTAAACGATATCGTAAACTATTTTCGAAAAGTGCCAAAATGTATGGAGTTTACGTAAGCGATCGACGCGACTATCTGACAGCTTACGTCAGTCCTATACATTTTGGATAACCATAACGAATCCGAATGCACCTTATCTAGGGTCGAAGTCTTTTCTTAAATATCTCACTTGCCAATTTAATTCGACGAAATATTAAGCTGAAATATTGAAGGCGTAGTTGGCGTAGTTGATAGTAGAATGACTACGAAGCTTAAGGGCCGTTCGATTTTGGGTAGCGGCAAATATGTCGCTACTTTACAATTATAGTGACCTAATTCAAAATTTTCAGCGTTCGACTTTGAGTCATAAATTTATTACTGTAGAGACCTAACTCGAAATCCAAAATTTGCTAATTGGGTCACTATAATTCTAAAGATGCGATGTGTGCGAATATGTTTTTGTAATTTTTGTGCTGTCACCTAAGGTGTATTAAGTACTAGCGACCCGTCCTCGCTTCGCTTCGGTTTATGTGAGTGTGATATTATAGCCTATAGCCTTCCTTAATAAATATTATAGGCTATCTTGCAAATCGGAATCGGTAGTTCCTGAGATTAGCGCGTTCAAGCAAACAAACAAACTCTTCAGCTTTATAATATTAGTATATTTAGACTATTTAAACTTTATTTAAAATTATATGATTGGGTATTAAATACACAAAGTGAGTTTGGGTAAAATTGTCCTTCTCTTACCAATTTTATTATCCTTACGAACGAACGAGAAAAAGTAAATAAATCGATTCAATGCAAAATCATTTATTTCACGTTCCTCTAGATTTTTTGTAAAGTTCCTTATTGCCTATATTAGAAGAATTCATTATCAATTTTCAATTGAAAGACAAATGTGACAAACGATATAACGAAATAACTCGTTATTTTATAATACGTTAATGACGGTAGTAATCCTTTTTTTAACGTTTCGTTTAAAAACTTGGACGTTTTCTGTAATTGCTCATTCCTTATCCCTGGACTTTTTTAGGCCAAATCAAATTACAGATAATACTTTCGTTGATAGATACTAAAAGTAGTAATTGCTTTCAGGTTTGTTTGTAAAATTATTTTACAATGGGTATTTTAAATAATTTATTCAGTTCAGTCATTACTTGTGTTTTGATTGATTACTTACTCGTAAATGCCTTTTTATATTTTCCTTTACATAATTATGATTATTGTTGTTTAGTACGGTCACGAGCGTTAATTTGGGACCCATTTCAAGAAAAATATGCTTGTTGTCGTCAATGTCATTAGAGATGCCAAGTCATTAGTAACTTTTAGGAAATTCAACCTTATTGTTGTATAATGTCAGATTGACTTTGGACTTAAGTTGGGTACCAAATTAAATCTCGTGACTGTACATATACTTGGTACAATTTACAAGCCTAGAGTTTAGCTAGGGACTAGATTAATTCGTGTAACGTTCCATTGATAATTATCTATCTACACTAATATTATAAAGAGGAAAGATTTGATTGTTTGTTTGTTTGAATTGAATAGGCTCCGAAACTAGTGGATTGATTTGAAAAATTCACCATTAGAATCCTACTTTATCCCTGAGTAATACAAGGTGTTACAAAAATACCCGTAAAGCCGAAAGGAGCTAAAATGGTACTTTATAATAAGTCCATTTACAATATTTGAGAACCGTACTATCACCGCATGACTTACCGGCAAAAAAAATAAAACCATTATTGCTTTCATTGATCTGAAAACCCTATTTCAGTAAAATTAAAGAGTAAACTACGCAGAATGTTTATGTACATTTTTACCTAATTCGTGAAACGATCAAGAGACATACTAACAAAATGTACAGAATTCGATTAGATAGATATTACAAGTCGAGTTTTGGAAGATTTTAAAAGACCTAAACTACTTATGAAGAAACTTAAACTAGCACTTACTTTTTCGTAAAGAACGTCAAAATTACAGGAACGGCACAAAGTGAGCTCTGCCTTGTTCAATTCACAACCTCGCTCGTTGGGATATGGTTTTAAACTCATTTAAGTTGACAATTATTAAATTGGTAGGTAGGCCTCTCTGTAAAAATAATCTATGCTAACTCCGGTTCCCTGACATGACAGCTTATTAGGGTTGACAATATTTTAGGCTTAGATAATTTATTAGATTTTTTACGGGGTATTTTGTAACACGTTGTATAGGCTATAATTTTTTTTGACAGAATCGCGGACAACAGCTAGTTTGTTCATGCAGTTTTTTGTTCGTGAGCGTATAAATAGAAGTATGTATATAAATAATTACCACATACAAACAAAACGGACTAGACAAACTAGTATAGAGGTCCTTCTCATCAATAAACATGGCGGCAAGATGCCAAGACATTTTTCAAATACTCAAGGGTTGCGTAGTTCAGAGTCGGCCATCTTGGATTATGAAGCAGGGGGTGACTAACAGCGCCCTTAATAAATTTCGACCCTTGGCCGGTGAAATATAATTAATAAGGCAGAAAGACTTGAATCAGTGATGAATGCTTGGTGATACAGAGCTCGAGCCTTTATTGTGTAATTAGAAGATAAACATCAAAAACGTAGGGTATAAATTCATTTGCATTTTTTAAAGGTTTTTTGTTAAGTTACGGTTAGAAGAAATTGCGTGATATTTGTTTAGGGGCGCCGGTGGAAAGGCGTAGAGTTTTTTTTGACTAATTGGTACATGACAGGTTATTTATAATATCAGAACGGTTACTTAATTAACGATGTCTCGTTAGCTTTGTTGGTAGTTACCCTGCCTACGAAACTGGCAGTCCTGGGTTCGAATCAAAATTAGGTAATTTTTGTTTGATGTCTTTGTGTGTCACAATTTGACTCTATTTCAACGGTTACGTATCAGAACGCCTAAAATTAATAAGCCTAATGTATCATAATCCCTAAAAGTTCATATACCTAATGGTATTTTTTATTGAAACCGTACATTTTTCAGGATTGTTATAAAACTAACCTAACCTAACCTAATGAGCAGGGCTCGGACAAGTCATCGCAGAAACTGATATGGACATGGGACAAGACTATTATAGAGTCGCGACTTAAGATTATTATTTATTATTGTCTAAAGCTGAAATATTATTATTGTAATTTATAATTTAACATTTGACCTTTTTAGTCGCATATCTGTCATGGATTTGTCAAAAAGTTAGTTCCATCTAATGTAAACGAAATGTGACATGCAATAAATGATTTTGAATTTGAATTTGAATTTTGAAAGTGGCATGCTTCAAACAGTTTTGTGGTGACAAATTAAACTAATACAAATATTTGCTTAATTATGGTTATATCTAAATATTATAAATATGGTGCAAATAAATATAATTAATAAGTGGATTAAGGACTACCCCGAGCTCTGTTATCAGGAAAATGTCATTGAAAATGAAAAATATAATTTAAATAATATTGTACATAATGCGATTCTATTAATCTTGTTCTATTGCCGTCTTGCGATTGTTTTGCGATGACTTATCCGAGCCCTGCTAATGAGTTCTATAAAATGGCATTTTAAACAATCCTGAAAAGTTTTCGGTTTCTGTAAAAAAGACTATTAGGTATTATGAATTTTTAGGTGTTATGATACATTAGGCTTATTAATTTTAGGCGTTCTGATACGTAACCATTTCAACGCCATTAAGGTCCAAAAGTGACGAACCTTTTTTTAACGTGACTATAACTTGCGGTCCTATCGTGGAGTGCGGTCTTGACGAATTCATTGCCGATGACGCTGATCAATTCTTTTTTCCCTAACACAATGCCATAGACGCCAACCGGCGTCTTATTTTCACTAAGGACTCCATGGAATATGTCTCATAAATAAATATCGTGTTTTATCATTCAAAATAAAAATACTTTTTATATAAAAATTAGGATGCCAGTGACGCCCATCGGCGTCATGTTTGAGTTTAGCTGGGTGCCGTCTATTCATGCCTTTTCTACTAACTACTCTACTCGTAAATTTGACTGAGAAATCAACATTAATACGAACGCATTCGACTACAAAACGATGTTTTTATGTCTATTTACTACATATTTAGGTACTTATCTAATTATTGCTTTTTGATCTTTTCTAATATTTTAATCTCTTTGAATGAGGAGAGAATAATTCCCCCGTAATTAATTCCATGGAATAGAGACGTTTATTAAATTTGTTTATGAAATGAAGCAATAAATTAAAGCACGTAACACATAAATTAACTTAGGTACCTTGTTTAATGTTAATGTAAATTTATGTAGTGTGTTCAGACGTTTATTTGTAATAACCAACAAATATGTACCTATAGAAAGCTTTAGTGATTGACGAATATTCTGCCTGTTATGATAAATAAATAAAATAACTAAACACAAGGCAAACGGAAAACATCAACACCAGTATTACAAATCGTGAAGATATCAAGTATTTTACGAATAATTAATAGAATTTACAATTTTAAGACTACGAAGAAAAGTTGTTATGTAAAAGTTCAATTGATCGACTTGTACCAAATTGAAATTGAATAACAAGTAGAGTAGGGTAGGCAGAGCTACAGAATTACCAACCACTCCAAAATCCTGTTGACAACATTTTGTACAATCAGGCTAAGATGTTTACCAGTGTACCTATTAGTGACAGGTTGCAAGCCCATCGCCTAACAGTACTACACAGCCTTTATTCCCTTAGTCGTCGCTTGCGACATCCACGGAAGGACATGGAGTGGGACTATTCTAACCCGGCAACTACAGGGTATATTTTCTTAATTAAATGATGATGAGTAAATAACGCTTTCAGAACAATCTGCCTGTTTAGCAGCAACGATTCTACAGGAAGAAATACGTATACAACCACACATAATAACACGTAAAACGTATAACGCCGTTTCGTCGGTGGTTATAAACGCTCCGTATTATATTTGAAGCCTCCGCAAGCTACGAGCAGTCGAGCACGTACAAATCCTGTCCGCCCTTCTTTATCTTAAAGTAATTTAAAGAAAGGTTTAATTTACTCGATTGCGTTAGGTTTATTACATTTAGGTAGGTCGTCCGCAACTAGATTTGAAATGTTTTTTGAGCTAGCACTAAGTAAATTGGAATTGGTGACTTCAGCCTTTTTTTGTGGAAGTTCGTACCAAAATGTGAAAAAGGAAACATTAGCCCCCTTACTTACAAACGTGGAATAAGCTTTTAATAGTTTATGCCATGCTTTGTCCTTATCTGTAATTGTGACATTTACATCTGACAGAAAGTGATAAAGCATGGCATAAACTATTTATAAGTAACCCTTTACTTAGTAGCGGTCCAAAATTTTCAATACAAATTTATCTCTGGGCCATAAAATTTCTCACCGCTAAATCAAGTCTGATTGCCACGATTTTTGAATATGTTGTAGTTATAAGCATTAATAAGTAGGTTTTATATTTTCCTTTATTGAAAAGGAAAACGTACAGATCTATTATTAAACGTAAAAATCGTTTAAAAGAAGAGAAACACTATTTAATTTTTTATGGAAATTTTCACCTTTACAATCCATTTAATTGAACGTCAATCAGTATGTGGGCTATTTTCGTGTAAAATACACGAGGTTTACGTGGACGAGGTCACTATCAAATGTTAGTCTTTCATCTACAGATACAAAATTATTCTCTTCCGTGAGTGAGTAACTGAGAGAGTGAGTGAGTGAATGATTTCCAGACATCGTACAGCCTAAACCATTTAACCTACGGACTTGAAATTTGGAGGTGATCTTTCTAGGGAAGCACCAAAAAATAATAGGGGCCACTGAAAAACAGCGTTATGGGTCGTGGTCCGCCACGCCACGACATCATGCATCATGCTGTAACTTATTTGACAATATTTGATACTGTAAACCTAAAAGTTTTGTTTATTTTTTATTTATTTTTGTGTTATCTGTATTGTGTCAAATTTTGACAATAAATCTTCTACTCCAAAACATTATTTTTTTAATCAACCCCCCCCCCCCTCCTTCTGCAAGAAAAAGGAGAAACAGCAAACTAATGGTACGGGTACAAAGTCGCGCGTGTCCTCCAGCCATTTATAAAATAAATTAGCGTGGGGAGAGAGATAGTATTTTTTTCTTTGCAAACATGTCAAATATGATTCCGCATAATGTAATCTAAAACCTTTACAATACGTCCTATTTCTCCATGATAGGAGTATGGTAGCAATAAACTTTTGTTTGTGGTCTATAAATTATTACTTGAATCGTGCCACCGAGCGGATTGGTTTCCTATGATATACCGCCCCACTCAACCCAAAAGGACACATGTGTAGCTTAAATTCACGCAAATTTTACCTTTCTCAGTCGTTTACAAGGTCTCATTTGGGGGAAGTAGTTTTATAAAACATGTGTGTTTTTTCCAACGCGTTAAACGTCCTCGGTGCAAGCTCGTGCTTTAATACGGAACCATTTGTCAAAACTATCGTCCTTGAAACAGCTGTTAAACTGTTCTTGGGGTTATTTAGTCCCTTTCTAAACACTTTAAAACCTTTTAAAAGTGGTGGTTGGGTTTATAATGAGGTTTTACACGTCTTGTGTTGTAATATCAACTTTAAAGCGCGTGTTTTACGTACTTACAAGAGATACTTATTTATATCCAACAATTTGTAATACATATTCGACGGTGGAAAGGCAAAATCACTGAAGCGACATTTTTTGTGAAATTGAGTTATTATACTCGTTGAAATCAGCTTATTTTTTTTCGTCGTTTAAACTGGGTTTCGCGACGATCGGACGACTTTGATGGCGCTTAAGGTAACCGGAAATTGGACCTCAGTTTTAAAAAGTGTTATTTATGCGACACACAATTTCAATAAAATATAACCAATGTCACTTAACTCGCCACTTATTTATATACGTACCTGCTTAAAGTATTTTTAAAAACACTTGTGTTGTAAAATAATGGCATTAAAGGGTTTCTTCCAAGTACACAATTTGTGACTTAAGTTGCTTAAGCGTTTCTTCTGGAAATCATTATATTAAGTAATGTCGGTTAAATGAGCGTATCCCAATTAACCATATAATATAAAGTCCTTTAAGCGACACTCGTGATTTTGAGTTAAATGTCGCTTAAGGTAAAATAAAGACTGAAAACACAGACAAGACAGTAGCGAAATTAAAACAAAAGTACCTACCTAATAAAGACTTTGATTATTACAATCTATGTTTTTTATTTACTTCTTAATTTCAAATGGCCTTATAATATAATAATAATAATAATAAATCATTTATTTCGAGTAAATTTACACTCATATATTGTTAGTAGTTCCTTAATCCTAATTGTTAGTAACAAATTACAAATAACACTAATTATAAAGGGCATGTAGCCCACAACAATGGCGCATGTAAGGGCAGTCTACTCTGCTCCCTATCATGCTGAGGATGATATTGGGGCTTATCAGTTTTATAATTTAAAGTCAGTATTTTAACTCAAGTATTTTTGCTAACGCTGGAAATTCATATAATTCATAATTATAAACATTTATTAAGAAATCTAACTTAATTACTATTTCTTTCACATTAAAATTGGTGGTTCAATTAATATTCCCGGACCGAATTAGAAATAGTATGCCGTTTCATTGCTTTCTTCCTTGACTATTTTTTAGCAATATTCGTCGCATCAAGGTTTCTTCCGGGAACTTTCAAATGACAATTTTGGTGAAGCGACATTTATTTAAGAGACCGTCTTTTATTTAGAAATGACGTTATTTGTGTTCGGAAGCTATTAAAATTTTGAACAACTCGTGTAAAGAACCCATAGCTATATGTTTGATTGAAAAAAAGTTACGAATTTTTTTTCTTAAAAAAAAACTTTAACACGTTCTCCTGTAAAATTCGCAAAATGTCGCTTCAGTGATTCTGCCTTTCCACCGTCGATGCTAAATTTACTATTCATTTCACATAAATTATCTCATAATGATAAATCTGCATCAATGAATATTCTCATTTCATTCCACTGAATGCTAAATTTAATATTCATTTTACATAAGTTATCTAATATGATGAATCTGCATCAATGAATATTTGCATTTCGTTTCACTGAACATTACTCGTGAAATATGTGGAAATTTACAGTGCAAAATTAGGTATAAATATATGTATATTTACTGCAATTCTAGCTGCATGAAAATAGAGTAGCAAATTGTACGTACTTACGTCAATTCCTAAACCGCAAATCAACATATTAAATGCATTGCATACATCAGACAATAAACTGAAACGCGCTTTGAATTAGGGCCGCCAAATACATCGTGTCTGGGTTTTGTCTTTATATATTTGTGTTTGGCAACTGATTCCAATTAGTTTGGCTGAAACAACTAACAGAAGCGCGTGGAGCTAACCCTATGTGCTTCTGTTTTAATCCACAAGAGCAAATACTCCTTTACCGAACAATAGGGAATATTCGGGTCATTATTTGGGCGTTTGTTGGGTGAGGACCAAAAAGTTGAACCATAGTTTAACCATTTAAATAACAAAGTCGAAAAAAGTTCCGTTGTGCGACGAAAACTATCCCTACAATGTATGGCTAATTTTCGTGTCAAAACGGAAAAGTTTCATAAAAAATTTTAATGAGTGAGCCAAATCACTTTGGTGGTCTCATTTTTGTAGAAGTGGGTGCAGATTTCGATTTCGTTTCTGGTTAGGTCTCTAAGTTTACCGGACATCTATCCAATATCCAAAAACGGCAACTAAACAAACGCCCAGTGCTTCAAAAATATATGTCCACAAAAGTGAGGCAGTTAAGAACAACACTGATTACTTCACTAAAAAGTCCTCACTTAATAATAATTTGAGGGAAAAGTACAAATATAATTTATTGTGCCCAAAAGCCAACAACTTAATGTAATATAAAAGCACATTCGTTACGGCGCGATGCGCGTTTTTAATGTACTGCCTCATGATTTAAATATGTAAGAGGGCGATTATTTTAAGTTTAAGTTAAAAACTGGCCTGGCCTAAATATCTGCCCTTCCCGGGATTTGAACCCAGAACCGCTAGCTTCGTAGGCAGGGTCACTACCAACTAGGCCAGCGCGTCGTCAATTTGCCTACTCTGTCTTGTAAAAAAATGCTTTTCTTCGTTTTCTTCTAGTCAGATCTTGTCAAATCTAGATCTAGATGCCAACTTATCTAGTAATCGTTGTATTTTAATAACTTAGCTTTCTAACATCTTAATGAAGTAAGATTACAACCCAAGATAACACTGAAGCGACATCGTTTTGATAACGCTCTGTCTCGGAAAATCCCCAACAGGAATCTGTGTCCTTTGATTATCTCAAAGTATCTCAAGTGCTCTGAGTAAGTTGTTAACAGACAGTAGCAGTTGGTTCAAGTCCTTTAGATAGCTATCTAAAGGCCGCTACGCACGATCAGTTTTAACTGTCACGTTTAACTGTCAGTTTTAACTGATAAAAAAAAAATACTCGTATATACAAAGAAATTTACTTCTAAGTATAACCCTGTTAGGGTATTGCAACGTATGATTCAATCATTATAACACTACTCAGTGAGTAGGCTGCACGGAACTTTTACAAGTCGTAATCTACCAATACTTCCCAAGATGACACCACTGCTGAGAAAAAACGCCGTGAGAAACTAAACGATCAGTCTTTTTTTACTGTTTATTTCCAATAGTAGTACTCATGTCCTCGCAAAAAATAAAATATGTGTTTTACCCATAAAATAATGTTATAACCAGGGGTCGGATTTTTCATCGCATGGTGAGATGAAAGAAAACTGTGGAGTCGATATTAAAGCTAAGTTTGCCGCATGTTGTTGCTAGTTTCGTTGTCTGTGGTCATACGACTCTACTATTCAACATGTGAAGATTGTGTGTGTACGTCATCTTTTTACTTACTAACATTTGGAAACCAGTGAATTTTAATAAAGTACAGTCCACACAAATCTTTACACTTATCCGACAAAATAAACATGACGTCTATGCACTACAATAATGTAAGCAGAAACAGAGAAGGTTGTCATTATTTCTATAATGAAAAATGTGTCACTAATTCACATAAATCGAGAACCCTTCTAAATGCTCTAAATTGACAACATACATTTGATTAAAAACTACTCTGAAAATAATCTTGCTTACAGATTTAAGTTTACCTCAAAAGAAAACTTTTTTATGTTCATTATTTACTGGGGAAAAAATGCAAATGGCTGAAGTGTTACGCAAATTATGGTGTTTTCCACGTAACAGCTAATGCTAGAGAAAAAAAAACACTGTCACAAACAAAATTATCCATCAATTTTTTTTCAGATTTTTATTTCAAAAAAATCTTGTTGTCAGTTGTTATTAACATTACACAGATAAAATAATCATTCTTACAAAAGTTATACATATGAAGAAATATAAAAAAAACAGATAGCTTTCCAATAATAACATCGTAAAAAGAGCCCTTTTCACGAAGGAAATGAGATGTTTTAGATCCGATATCAGTCCGTATTAGATACAGGCGAAATACGTCCCAAAGACAGGATTTACAGGGACTTTACAAATCCTGATGAACGAATACAAAAGATTCCTGTTTGGGTAAGATGGTGGAACAAGTACGTACAAGATTAAAAAGGTATGTCATGTAAAATCGGACTACGTGCCTTGACCGGAATCGACAAATTCAAACGAGAAGGGAATTCTTTATTTAGGTCAACGTGTTAGAAAATGAAGCGGGTGAATCGGCACAAATAAAAATAAATAAATATCACAAGACAATCTCGAGCAAATTTACCTATGAAAAGTATTTCGATTACAGATAGGTAGTCTTTAAATTTATTTAATACTCAGTTACGCAATAGCAATACTCAATTTTCTTAGTTAGATTTCAATTATGTTATTATTATAATTCGTACTAAATTGTGACATCAAAATTATAAAATTGGGAATTTTTTGCCAATATTAAAGTTGATATGTAAATGTAGTCTACTAATATATGCAATAAAGAACCTTACTAGCTATTCTATGGGAAAACTTGAAATAAATATATATTTTTTGTTTTTTTTAATTATCCAAACAATAAATATGTATTTTGAGGTACGAAATCAGATATTTTTATTGGAATAAACCATAAAGAGGCCTTACAAACAATTTTACAAGTCCGAACTCTACCAGCAAGATGAAGAAAAAACCACTGCTGGGAAGAAGCGCAACAAGAAACTCTACAGTCAGTAAGTGTGGGTATAAAAAGTGATATTTTGACTTCTCAAACTCGAAAATAACCCAAGCATTTCCCAATAAACATTCAAGTTATTTTCATTTTATTTTTAACCGAAAACACGAGCCAGCCAATTCCACTCCATACTCTAAAAAAATAATATAACAGGAAATGTTTTTGAACAGCTGCAATCTCACTTTAATAAAAAATACTGCAGACCCAATCCATACTAATATTTATTAGCAATGCAAGAATGTTTGTTTATTATTTACTAAATTTTTAGGGTTCCTTACTCAAAGGGTGCGAAACGGAACCCTACTAAATCCTCGTCCGTCCACCCGGCCGTCCGTCCGTCCTAACTTTGACGAGCTGTATTTTTTGACCCGTAATAGATAAACTGTTTTTGTTAAAGAATGTGTTATAACGGCAGACTTCCTAAAATAAAATAAAAAAATACACACAATAATAAGTCCTATATAAAACCTATCGATGTTTCGAATTATTTTTATCCGCTGTTTCGTTTGTCCGTTTTTTAATTTCTCCGAAAATATTTTTTCTTTAAACTCATTAACATTTCAAACTAAAGATATATAACTTGTAAGTAAGGTTCGTTGTATAGTAACCCAGAAAAATTCAAAGCTTCAGAAAAATGATTTTCGAACAAACGAAACAGCGATCTTAAGATCGAATGAAAAAACTCAATATCTCAAAAACAGCTGAACCAATTTTGAAAAAACATGTCTAAAACCACCGCTAGAAAACCTGCTTTTAAATAGAAAAAAAAACATCCGAATCGATTCATCCTTTAAAGAGCTACGACGCTACAGACGGACACACACACACTTACACGTCAAACTTATAACACCCCTCTTTTTTGCGTCAAAGGTTAAATACCAAGATACTTACTTAAAACCGGGCAAGTGTAAGCCATGCTCGCGCTAACTACATAACATACAAATCTACATTATACATATAAAAGATAAAACTGACTGCCTGATCGATCAACGCACATACCGCTAGACCTAGGGACTTAACATGTGGAGGAAATATTCCTTGGATATCTTAAGACTGCGCCGAGCAAACGTCGAGCGTCCAGTGGCGCCCTCATCACTATTATTGTGTTTTCTAATAAACTAAAGTATTTTCTTGAAATTGGATGAAATGTTTTTGTATTACAAATGAAAACACAACTTATACGGTATATCATATAGTTTAATAACAATTCACTTTCGAGTTATTAACTTAACGGAAAAAGTGGCCACCTTTTCCCGTTAAGCTGACTGATAGGGTAATTGTTATTAAAATTTGTTACGTATCCCATAAATTGTGTTTTTACTTGCACTACAAAAACATTCGTCTGATTCCAAGGAAATTCTTTAGTTAATTAGAAAACACAATAATAGTAATGAGGGCGCCACTGGACGCTCGACGTTTGCTCGGTGCAGTCTTAAGGGATAAAGGATTTTTTGGAAATTCATCCCCTAAGGGGCTTAAATAGAGGGGGGATTGAAACTAATCCTAAGGGTATGAAATCGTGAGCGTCCTCTAGTTTAAATATATAAATAATGTGTGGACGGAACCCCCGGTGCGTGTGTCTACTTCGTGCTTGATCGGTGTTTTCGCTAGCAGCTTATATTTACAAACCTTTTCAAGTTGTTATATAAACCTGAGATGGCTTATTACCTTTATTATTTGCTCCCCAAATGTTAACGCTCCTGAATATGGTAAACAGAATCAAATAACGCACGTATGAGATAAGTAAAACGCCATTTATTATGTTTACGAGGGAAAACCGTAAATCATAACAGATTCAATTACGCGTAGATGTTTGGATTACATCAGTTACGCGGGATGTATCTTATGAACTGTTAAAGCTAGACACTTGTATACAGAATTTTTTATTGATGCTTTAACAGTCTATCCTAATATTATAAAGCTGAAGAGTTTGTTTGTTTGTTTGTTTGACCGCGCTAATCTCTGACACCACTGGCCTGATTTGAAAAATTCTTTCAGTGTTAGATAGCCCATTTTTTAAGGAAGGCTATAAGCTATATATCATACTCACATAAACCGAAACGAAGCGAGGGCGGGTCGCTTGTAAATAATAATAAAAAAAGGTAATGATATAAGTTTCCCGTGCTAGAAGCGACTTAAGATTTAAATTAAGATTCGCTTTAGGTCCAAAGATATTCTAACATTCTACAGCAATAAAGACCGATTTACATTGGTCAAGGACAGTGGCAAGGAAAGTGCAGTGAAAACATAGAAAGCCATTCTATTTAGATCCACTGGCACGGCAACTTGACTCGCTACTGTCTGACCGGCTTACACTACTGTACTGTCCACTGTCACTGTCCGCTGTCCACTGTCCTGGGCCCGGGCCCGGGGGGATGATTCAAGTGTTAGAATCCTGAGCGAGGCGATTCATGGCCCTCGATATAAATCCGTTTTATTCAAGAGCTGCATACTATACTTTATACCGTGACTTCGAGAAAAAGAAAGATTAAAAATGGCGCCAATTTACCTACTACAAATACAGCAAATAATACAAAACTTTTTTTAAATGCTCCTTGTCGTTAATGTCGACCAATCAAATCTCGAGTAGTTATTTGCACAAGGAGTTTGTATGTCGAGTTTGAATCGCGTCTTTTTTTCGCAAGGAGGTTGCAAAGCATTGAGGTGGATGTCGAATATATTGGTGTTCTAACATCAAACGCACTTTTAATCACAAGTTAATAAAAGTGTTTTTTATTCACTGTTTTCAGTGGATAAAATAAACTTTTTATAGGGGGAATGGTATAAATAAATTTATTGGTAGGTACACAACAGTAGACAATGTAGTAAAGTTTTTCTGCAGATGAAAATTTTAAAGTGCTAACCCTGTTAGCGCCATCGGCTTTTAAATATTAAAGTTTATTTTTATCAACACGGTAAAAGCATTATCGTTTTTAACCTGTTATTGTATGGTCAACGTTTTGATAGCTCTTAATTACTTCACAGTATTAGCGGCAGAGTTAAAAACGATACATTATTCTCTTTTGTTATTCTCTCAAAAACCACGGACGGTCGGACGAACGAGCGGAATCGCAGCGGCGAGTATAAGTAGTCCCGTCAGAGCGAACAAAACACATTTTAGCGCGTGCATTTTCAATTAAGCAGCCGGCTTATGGCACTTGTCCCACCAAGAGCGAGTAAGCGATAGCTATCGGCGATTTTCTCGCCAAAGAAACGAACAAAAGATAAGGATCCCGTGTTAGTAAAGGACACGTATACTAATCGTTCATCGCTGGCTGTTCACACTGCCGGCGAGAACTCTTTCCACTAGTGTGTCGGAACAAAAATTATAGATCCCGTGTCAATAAACGAGACAAAGATATTACTAGCTGACCGATGGCTGTAGTCGCTTCCCGCTCATCGTCGGCGGTGGGACGAGTGCCTATACGTTCGATCCATTGGCAGAAACCACGCTGCTAAATTGAACATGCACCCGCTAAAATATGTTGTCATCTGTAACCTATCAATGTCGAGATGCCCATTAAAAATACTTCGTTACCGACTTAAAAAAGAAGTTATTCAAGAAAAAAAAGCCCCAGAATCAAATAACATAAATAAATAACAAGCTATTACGTTTAGGTACGAGTGAAATATCATACATTATAACAAATTCAATTATACGTAGATGTTGTTTGGATTACGACTGGGAGGCTTTCAGAGTTATAATCGTGCGACGTTAAAAGCCAGCTTATATTTTCTGGCTTGTTCTTTTTACTGACTGGTTGATTTTTAGTTTCATAAATATGTGCAGACATTTTGTGGATAGTGCAGCGTGTAGTAATAGTTGTTTTAATTAAAAAACTATTATAGCAACTTTACAATATAGTGAAAATGTGAAAGTTGCTTTGTATACTTTAAATGTTTTGTACACACAAACACACACACAAAGATATACGCGCATACTCACACAAACACACACACACACACACATACACACACACACACATACACACATGAACACACAAAGATATACGGGCATACGCGCACACAGACACACGCGCACACGCACGCGAGTACACAAATGCGCTACCCACACAAACACACACACACACACGCGCGAGTACACAAATGCGCTACCCACACAAACACACACACACACACACACACACACACACACACACACACACACACACACACACACACACACACACACACACACACACGCGAGTACACAAATGCGCTACCCCCACAAACACACACACACACACATCCCGTATTTAGCCACTACAAAACACAGAACCCTTTCAATTCCGTTTTGGCATTCGTTTAAAAACAGTCGATACCCGTCTCCTTCCGCACGGAATATCCAGGGGTGTGATTCTGTAAATAAGCAAAGGTGAACGAATGCACGAGTGATACCAAGCGGCGAGATTAAGTAGTCCCGTCAGTGCGAACAAAATACATTGTAGCGCGTGCATTTTCAATAAAGCAGCCTTATACGTTCGACCTATCGTGCTGCTAAATTGAAAATGCACGCGCTATAATGTGTTTTGTTCGCACTGACGGGACTACTTAATCTCGCCGCTTGGTATCACTCGTGCATTCGTTCACCTTTGCTTATTTACAGAATCACACCCCAGAACGTGTGAATTTCGCGCCTCGTTTTTGTGTACATAAACATGGATTTACCGAAGCAAGGGGATTGTTTTTGGTGTGTTGCGGTGAATTTATCGTCTGATTCAAGTATCTGATTCCGCGGTGTATTTCGCTTATGTTGTTCTTAGCCATAATAAACCGTGGATTGAGTGAAATTCCTTCTTTCGACCTTCCTTGACGTGATAATTCGCATCATTCGTGGAGGAAGGACGTAAACTCTGGGGTTCTAGGTGACAAAGGGTATAAGTCGTTTGATGATCAAGTGAAAAAGGGTTTAAGTCTATTATACTCCGATCATGTAAATATCCTTTTTTATTAGGAGTTAAGACTTCGCCGAGCGTACGCCGGATGTACAGTGGCGCCCTCATTACTATTATTGTGTTTTCTAATAAACTAAAGTATTTTCTTGAAATTGGTCGGTAGGTTATTATACTAAAAATGAAAACACAACTTATAAGGTATATCATATAGTTTAATAACAATTCACCTTCGAGTAATCAACTTAACGGAAAAAAAAGGCCACCTTTTCCCGTTAAGCTGACTACTCAAAGGGTTATTGTTATTAAAGTTTGTTACGTAACCCATAAATTGTGTTTTTACTTGCGCTACAAAAACGTATCGTCTGATTGCAAGGAAATTCTTTAGTTAATTAGCAAACACAATAATAGTAATGAGGGCGCCACTGGACGCTCGACGTTTGCTCGGTGCAGTCTTAAGATAAAAAAAAAAGATAAAAGATGTTTATTCAGTAAGTAGGCCGCACGGGCACTTTTACACGTCAAAAATCTACCAGCGCTTCGCAAGAGACCACTGCGTCGGCTTAGTGCAAGAAGTCACTAAAGGCATAAAATCACTAAGTACAGGTACAAGCACAGGCGGATTCGCCGCGACTTACTCTTTCTAACGCACGAATCCATTTTTTTTTACATTGAATAATTTCGATGTTACAGCTTAAGCCAGCCATGACATTAAGTCATTAACTTAACTTTTTGCCTTATTGATTTGATGTAAATTGGTTTTAGACCATTACTAACTTTAAACAAAACAAATTTGTTATATTTTATCTTTTTATTTTGTTTAAACATTCACTTTTGTTACTTATCAACTTTACAAAATAAAACAATATGAATAAAGCTATGAAAGTATTTGAGCTAGAATTCATTATATGCATATAGTTACTTTTAGCAAACCGTAAAACAAAAATAAAAGTTATTATCATGCTTTAATGATTTTTAACAAAATGAGCATTGGATGCACATTACCACTTTTACTTTAGTATAAAATAACTAAAGCACTTTATAAAGTTTAAAAAAACTAGGAGACAGCATTAATGGCAATCAGAATGAATTTGTAAAGTAATTAATGATATTTATCGATTTTCGTTATGTCCAAAGACATGTAATTCACGTGATTAAATTATGGTTAGTGACTTTTGGCAAATAACTTGTATGAATTTGAACACCTTGAGTGAAATATTTTTGCACAACAGTTCATATTTCAACTCATTTATACCTTCAAGTACGTCTTGCTCTCGCGGTAACGGGGGTCCGGTCACCGCGATCGAAGTCATACCGTTGCGGCTGCGACCGGGGATGGACGTTACGCGAGAAGTTAGTGATTTCTTACAAAATTAAGCGAAATGGTATTAAATTTAAGGCAGGACGAGGATCTTTGATGTTAGAAAAGATTCTAAATAAGGTGAATGAAGATCACAGCGTAACTACCTTTGTCATTTATTTATAATAAGATACGTGCAAATTACTTTATGCTGTTAAGTTGTAGGTATTTTGTCCTTAGGGAGAGATTTCGTATAGGTACCTAGGTTTTGGTTTTGACTTTTTGACTGATAAGATCAGTGATATTGACGATAATGAATTGGAAACAAAAGCACGCAAAAAAATTAAAAACAACAAGGTGGCACAAAAAAAATGAAAAGTCCGAAACAAGCAAAAAAATTGTAAATCACTGTGATTTACCGTACAAAAATTATAAAAAAAGTTATTGCCAGGAAAAGCCCCCAAGCCGGGAGGTTGTCAATGCAAGCTTAACTGCCCACTAAATTTACAATAAAACCAAACAAGATGATAGAGATTTTATAAAACAACACATCGAATCATTCCTTACAATGGAATCGCACTATTGCCGAAAAACATCGTCAAAATCAAAACTCTATTTAGATGGCACGCTATCTATTTCAAGAATGTACGAACTTTATACAGAGGAATGCAAAAAAGCGTCTCGGACTTCTGTTACTATAAACGTGTACAGAAATGTATATGGAACTCAATATACTTAATTTGGATTTCCACAAACCAAAAAAAGACCAATGTCTAACATGTCATAAGTATAACAGTATCAAAAATACAAACGGACCCGTTCTTGAATCTTGGAAACAAAAATATGTCTTACACATACAAAAGACATATAAAAGAACAAAGTCGAGAAGCCAAAAAATTGGACAAAATTCGTGTTAATGAAGATGAAAGCTTTAATTCAATAACCTTAGATTTACAAAAGGTACTTCATATCCCAAATGGAACTGTTTCTATTCTTTATTACCTACGCAAATTGAATGTGTACAATGCTACCATTGATGAAGCTCGCACTCCCAATGACGGCTTTTGTTACCTCTGGTCTGAGTTGGATGGCAAAAAAGGAAGCGATGAGGTGGGTACGGCTTTGTATCTATGGATAAAACGTCTCCTATCTACTGTAAAAGAGATTTCCATATTCACTAACACCTGTGGAGGCCAAAATCGTAATCAATTCCTTTTAAGCCTGCAGTTGTATTTAGTTCAGACAACTCATCTCGAGGTAATAGAACATAAATATTTAGAGTCTGGTCATACACATATGGAGGTAGATAGCATGCACAGTGCGATTGAGAACCAATTGCGTTTAATGCCAGTGTACTCAATGATAGACTTCTGTATTGTTATTCGATTAGCAAGAACAAACAGAAAAAATAAGAAAAATGAAACCCTGAAAAAACCGTACGAACCGATAGTTATGAATCACACAGATATTTTGAACCTAAACGACTTGAGAGATATCTTGATGCAGAGTCGATCGATTAACGTCAATGGAGAAAAACTGCGATGGCTTAAAGTGAAATCTTTTCGACTTTAGAAAAAAAGGCCGAATGTTGTTTTACACAGATACGATTTCAAATCTGAGTATAAAGAATTTCACGTATTAAAAAGTAATACATTCCAATCTATGGCCCCAATAAAACAACTGCGAAAACGTAAGCTTGAAAAACCCATACAGGGTTTCAATTATAACACTTGAGAAAAGCTTACAACCAAAAACTGCCAATCACTCTAGCTAAAAAAAGGACTTACTAAAAATGTGCAATGAAAAAATTATACCCGCGGAACTTCACCACTGGTACCAGAACTTGCCAGCCAAAGAAAATCGTGATTATGTACCTGAAGAAATGTCTTCAAACTCAGAAGACGAAGAGTAAAAAAGATGGATGACTAGGTTTTTTAACTCTTTTTCGTACTTACAGTATTAGTTCAAAATCAAAGGCTGATCTTTTTATTTTAATACTTTTAGAAGTTTTTATGTTTTATAACAGTAAGTAAGTAGTGCTTGCTGCGAGTGTCTGGGATTATAATATAATATTAAGATCCTGTATAAAAAAAATTTTTTTTAGTTATTTTAGTTTGGAGTTATTTAAATACAATAACGCCATTTTGAGAATTTTATGTTATTGTTGTGGTTTTGTTGAGTTTATATCTGTGAAGTAGAGTTTTTGAAACTGTTTATGCGTTGTTAATTAGTAAATAATGTTCATAAAGTTTCTAAGATAATAATTAAGACTGATGAAACCAAATTTCTCGTTTAAAACTGTGTTTCTCGATTTAATTGTGATTAAAATAAAAAATAACTAATTGTAAGTTCCCTTAAAGCTAGAAAGACAAAAAGTCACTAACTACATATTTAGGCTTTTAAAAAAGTTATTAGGAATTATTGTACAAAGTTTTTAATTGGTTTTGATACTAAATATATTTAGCTAACCACTTGTGTTTAATTTTTAAATCTAGACCCGAACCTACAACAATAATGTTCATTTGACTAAGTTAAAACTTTGGGCCCGTTTTTCTCTGACTTGACTTTTTGTGGGTTAATGACTTCTTGCACTAAGCCGACGACTGCTGAGAAGAAGCACCGCAAGAAACTCAACAGTTAGTCGTTTTTTAAATATACAATTATAAAACTTAACCTAGCATTATATAAAATAATGAATCTAACATACGATAAGAAATAAATGTATTCACGCGTAGTTGAGCAGGAAAATGTGTCAAATCTCTGAATTTTCTCCAGAACTAATTAGTAGTAAGTAATAGAAAAATAATTATGAAAATTATACTTAATTATGATGGTGTAATACAACTACATAAAAAGTTTCGATACATTCTCCTACAGAAACCGTGTCCCCTAGACAATGTACAATGTTTACATATTTCTTACGATTAAGTTATTATTAAGTCGACTTGTACCGTTTTTCACTAGGACCTCGGAATTTGAGTAACTTGTTTCTGCCATTATTTCACTCATGGTAAAGGATTAAAAAATACATACCTAACCTGTTTCGCTTATGCTGTTCTTAGCCATAATAAACCAGTGGATCGACTGAAATTCCTTTTTTTTTTAAATTCCTTAGCATGATATGCTGTTTTTGATTATAACGCAGTTTTTATGAATTTGAAACCACATAAAAAGAGACTAGAGGACGCCTGCGTAGAACTATTTTGCGCTAATCCCCCCCTATTTCTTCCCATTAGGGATAGATTTTTGAAAAACCTTTGTATTACCCTAGGGTACCCAAACACTTTTTCCTTCGTCCGTTTTTTTGTTCGTCAGTCAAGTACAGAAAGTTTAAAAAAAAAACTACAAGAAACAGTTTTAATACCTACCAATAAACTTAATTGTTAATTAAATCCAGTAGTTTTTTTTATAGAAGGCTTCATCTTTTTATTTATTGTATGGCTATAGAAAAGGAATCAAAACAATTGAATGCTGTGATCCAATAATAAGAAGGCTTTTAGGGTTTTGTTTTTCAACCAAAACAAAAACAAAAATCGTACAAACATGAAAAATATTTATTAAATTGTTCATAATAATTGACTTACTTTTAAAAATGCATTCTTTTGTTGAAATTTTAGGTACGACCAAGTTAAAAAAAAAACAAGCCCTAAAAATCTTACTATTAAATATTACTAAAATTTTAAACAGGGCTGTGGCATAGTGCCAATAATACTGGAAGCATTTCCTCGCTGAAAAATCAATCGTCGGTCATACTGCAAAACCGCAGAACCAACAAATTTATTATAGAACAATATAAACCGAAAAAAAAAAACTCAAAGTCTTAGAAAAATGGTGCATTCTGCTCCTCATTAAAAATGTTACTTACGCGGTTTTGCAGTTTCACTGACGCAATGCTAATACGTTAAGTGAGGCAGCTATTGTCCATTTTCCTCGAACATGACGTTAAAAAAATATTTAAAAAACTGTGGTCTCGACACCCAAACTAACAAATTTCCAGACAAAAAAAACTTACGTCTTGTCCAGCAGTATCCAAGTTGTGTTATATCTGAAACATCAATGAAATATGTTAGAAACGTTAACTTATGTATATAAAATGAGTCGCACTACATGATTTCGAAGAGTCATAATTAGTAATTGATCAAAAAGGTCGAAAAGGGGGATCGATCGATCGATGGATTGTGTGTAAGCAGGTTAAAACAAAGAAAATTGTGGTAGATCTAGCGAATACTTAAATTAATAGGTAATTAAAACGTCAAAATCGGTCAAACTCTTCGAGCTCTGATAGTCACAGGCTTGAAGCTACACGTCAATACTCCACAGAAAAAGAAACAAAATCAATCGGTTTCAAAAAAAATGAAGAATTTACAACAACACGTAACTGTCAACCTATTTTATAGCTTTCATTTCGTTAAAACGCCTTAAAAACAACACGAAAACACAATAACTAACACGTAATTAAATTTCCTACTTTAATGGAGTTTCGTTGAAAATTTAAACAGCCCATTGGAATGCGGATGGAGTCCATTTTACACCGGCTGGTTCCAAATACGATTGCCGTAAATTTTTTCCCCAGCCCTACAATTTTCCGCCGTATTGGAATCTTAATCGATTTCTTGCAATAGTTTTTAATAAGATTGTAGTAATGAATCGTTACGATGGAATAGCAAATGCTCAGGTATATAAAGAAAAAATGATTTGTGTTGATTGACAAATATTCACAGATTGCTCAAAGTGCATCAAAATTATTCTAAATAAACAACATTCAAATTTAAAAGAAAGCTTCACAATATTTGTTACATTTAGAATAATAACTACATTTAAAGAACTATTTATAGTATTAACTACAAAAAATAAAACATCTACACTGAAATTTTCAGCATTTTTTTATTTTTATATTATGTCGATGGTAAAAAAAAAAAAAAAAGTTTAAACTGTTTATTTCAGTAATGTCCAAATTAAAACGGCAATTGGCGTATAGGACAATTTTACAGTACAATTTAGATGTCCTTTACGCCCATTGTCTTTAAGACAATTTTACAGTACAATTTAGCTGTCCTTTACGCCAATTGTCTTTAGGAAAATTTTACAGTAGAAATATTTTAGTTGTCCTTTACGCCAATATCGATGTTGTATTTTGGCCAAACGACTTGTTGTAATTTTCATTAAATAAACAATAAATAAAAATAACAGCGTTGTTATAACCCCTAAACGACCTTCACTATTATAAATTACATTCAACTTTCTTCCAAGTATATTGGCGTAAATCTAAATAGAAAATCACAAACGGTAATGAGTCTGTCCAGGTCATATCAATCAGCGCTCGGTGTGTCATGTTTGATGGATGGCGCCACGTTACATCATATTAGGGGCTGTCAAGTGAAATAGGGAGCGTTTTTGGATGGCTTAGAATTTGTTTTCCATTTTTATTTTTAAAGTATATCCTATCATTAAATATAATATCTTTTCATTACCAATCTCATTATTAGAACTTTAGATGAGCAGTTTTTTTTGAAGAACCCAATAATTGCAAATAAGAGAGAAACTAAACTTAATCTATGATAAAAACACTTAACTTGAAATTTTGTTATAAAGAATTGCATAAGTTGGAATCATCATCATTTTAAAATGATGTCGAGGAATAAAACGGAAGGAAAGGTAAATAACCTTTAGATTCTTTTTACCGTGTTAAAACTGTTTAACTTTAGATACTACTATAAAGTACATAAATCCGATTTGTTTCTTTATCTCTTCATAGTATGTGTATAAAACAAAGTAACTTTTTGCTTCAGTCTGTCTGTCTGTACGTTCACTAACTCCTTCTAAACCAGACAACGAATTTTGATGCAGTTTTAACCATCAGTTACATCATTTTTCACGTTATTTTCCATGTTTTATAAATTCTGGTTATGTTCCATAAAGGACTTTAAATGTTGATCCATCATAGAACGTTGTCATTATGACAAGGTCAAGTGACGAGATAGAAATTACATGGGAATTAATCATTGGTTTCATGCGACAAGGTTCATCAATAAAAGCCTGAATCAACTTATATAAACCGGAGCAAAGCAAAGGCCGAATCGCTAGTACAGAATAAAAATAAATAAAAATATGAACTTTGTTGGTTTTAGGACCTAAAAGCCATCAACAAGTCGGAACTTGATTCCGAATTCTGTCCACGCTCCAGATCTCCTTACGAATTCGTCTCAGGCCATTTGGAATTTCTCTACTGTAATTCTTATTTTTAAAAGGAAAATTAAATTGCTATGTTCTCGTTTCCGTCTTTATTTGACGAAGATTTTGAAGACTTAATTACGTTAATAAAAAAAGAATAGGAACAGAAAATTTACAAAAACAGAAATAAGTGTTTAATCGAATAACGGACATAGTTAGCTGTGATTCGCTGCAATTTTTATAAATCGATCAATGGTTCGAACTAAGACGACGTTTGGCCTAGTTTGTATTGATCTTGCCTGCCAATGGCAGTCCTGGGTTCGGTTCCCGAGAAGGGTAAAACTACATTTTATGTGATGAGTGCGAGTATTTTTTGGTCTTGAAGGTTTTCTACGTATTTAAGCATATATTTATCTAAATAAGTACCTATGTTTATTGTTGTTTATTTATTACCCATGATAAGAGCGTCGGTGGCCTAGTGGCGTAGGAGGTGGACTCTTAATCTTAAGGTACCGGGTTGGAACCCCCGCGGTCACCATGTACCAATAAGTGTTTCTAAGTTATGTACATTACCCGATGCTCTTACGGTAAAGGAAAAATATCGTGAGGAAACCTGCACATTCAAACAACTGAGTATACATACATACACATACATATACCTTCACGCCTGTCTCCCAATGGGGTAGGCAGAGATTATGGAACGCCAGGTGCACCGATCTAAACACACAATTTTCGCTTCCTCTACATTCATCAATCTCTTCATGCACGTACGGCGGTTTCGGGTGCTTTTGATTTGGCCCTTAATCAGTACATCGCGAATCTGATCACTGTAGGTCCGTCTAGGACAACTGAGTATGTAAGGGTAATTGCACAAAATATCCTAAAGGGTCGAAGTATATCCGAAAGGGTCCATCTGTAAGATAAGACCCATTGTTAGCAACATAACTAGACCTTAGTTTTGTACTAGGTCATTTTGTGCGTGTAAGGGCGTAAAGAATAATTAGTGTGGTTTTCGTATTTATAACATTAGTATGAACTCAAATTAATCAAAATGGTAACTACAGCAACAAAAAATATTAATAAATTTCGCCGGTTACACCAAAAAACTCGTGAAAAAGTAAGCGCAGTCGAGTTTTTATAGTAACGAGCTTGATGATAAAGCATAACCGCGTAACTACCAAATCCTTTAAAAGTTAAAATACACCTATCAAATAAGTCGGTAAGGTGCACATTGCAACTTATGGAAGTTGTCACGATAATAATAATAGTAACACTACCAAGGACGGAAGATTTCAGATTTTTCAATAGAAGCAAATGCCATTCCAGGTCAGCTGTCAAAGAAGTCTCCGAATACATCGATGTTGTCGCTAAGACAAGTTTGAGAAAAGAAATGTGATACGGCTTGTCTTTGAAGCTCGGTGGAGTGATGTTAAACCCCACCCTATCCGTCACGACCCCTTCAAGAAAAGATAGGGGTTGCCTGATGGATATATTAAGATACTGTAAGATTCTTCGTACAATGAGGATGTTGACTCGTGTTGAACTTATTGTGATAGTTATGGATTGAAAAAGCAGAAAATATAGTAACAAAGTGACAACAAGCCAAAAATATCAATTTGATTTAAGATTATGTGAAACCTCAAAGTGATTTTTTTGTCGTCATGATGTATGATTCAATGGTATTATTATCTTGTTAATTTAACCTTTAGTGCACAAAAAAAAAATTAATGGCGAACTTAATGCTTAATGGCATTCTCTACCAGTCAACTACACACAGCCTTATCTATCTGCTTTTCTATCTGTGACATTTTGCATCTGACTGAACGTGACAAAACATACTTTAACTAAAATAGATTTATGCATAGTGCGTTAGTGTGTACGTTATAGTAAGCGACAAAGGACCAACGTCCTATTTCTATTTGTAGCGAGTAAATGAATTAGGTAAGGTCAATGCCGCAGTAAATTATATATCAGTACACCAGAGCCTATCGAAATGCCAACGAAAATTAAACATGAAAATACCTCTTGCGTTGTGGGTACTTACGTATGTTTTGTTATTTTTTATTTTGTATTTTTTTTATTCAGCAAAGTTTATTTAATTATACAAAGTACGAGTAAAACTTTCGCATTAATTCAGTGACAGTGAGACTAGGGTCTCTAATTCTACTCGATAAAGCCATATTGCTAAAGCCATATCGTAATGTCAACGTTACGATAGTTCTTATTTACTTGACAGTGACGGCGGCTGAGTTCAAAGTAATTAAACAATAAATAAACAATTTTTATGATATTTGTGATTACATTTTTGTACGCAAATCAATGATTGACAACTATTGACTGTAAAAAATCTAATATAATAAATCAGCGACCCGCCCTCGCTTTGCTTCAGATAAGTGGGATTTCTTTTTATTAACCAGAATTTATTGTACATTATAAATCTTCCTCTTGAATTACTCTATGTATTGCTGAAAACTGCATTAAAATATGTTGCGTAGGTTAAAAGATCTAAGCGAACAGACAGCGGGAGCAACTTTGTTTTATCACTACATAGTATAAAACAAAGTCGCTTCCCGCTGTCTGTCCCTATGTATGCTTAGATCTTAAAAACTACGCAACGGATTTTGATGCGGTTTTTTTGAGTAGATAGAGTGATTCAAGAGGAAGGTTTTTATGTATAATAAATTTTGTTTTATGTACGTGTGTTATAGAAAACTCAAATAAACCGAAGCGAAGCGAGGGCGGGTCGCTAGTACTATGTAAAGTAGAGGCGTAGTTTTGGTTTAGAGACAAAAGTGAAAAGGACAGCGCTATTATCAGTTATACATCTTTGTTCCGTTCACAATCTGGAATGTGGCAGATCATGACATTCCGCACATAATCCTCTGCACATTGGCATACTGCATAACATTCCACTGCGTTCCAGGAATATAGTCCTATACTACTTAAGTCAATAATTTTCCTTTTAACGCTGTACTTCCTTCCGCGTATTTACCTATACATTAACTATTTTCCCGAACGCCGTGACGTCATTGGGTCAATATTTCCTTTTCGTCGTAAATCGTCGTAGGCCTGCTTTTATTTATAGGGCTGTTCGCTTTTATGGAATGTACAAAGTAGAATGCTTTAAGGTGCTTTTCCACAAAGGCGAGGAGATTCTATTGAAGGGAGTTTTAATGTGTATGTATGTATGTAAACTCTTTATTGCACATAAACAATTACAAGACATGTTTGCATCAATATAAATAATGTACATAGGCGAACTTATCACATATGGGATCTCTTCCAGTTAACCTTGGAGTAGAATAAGCAAGGACAATGCCAAAGGATAGACAAATAGGATGATGATGGATAGGATGTGTACCTGGGAACTTCAAACGGTATTAAGACTACAATCTTAGGACTGCAATCCTAAGACTGTAATTGTGTTGTTAACACTGAGGATTAAAATGGAATGCTTCTATGCTAGCTAATTTCACCGGTAATCTTATTCCGAAAACGGATCACCACAATGCGAACACCGCTGCTTTGATATAGGTTTTTTTGTTTTCGCCTTTAGGGCCAAAGACTTAAATCCTTGCTTTTCTTAGCAAGATATTGAAAATTACATTTGAAAGGGGGAAAGATAAAAATCCCTTCCAGAGACTTAGGAATGGAAGGCCCAGGTACTGCCGGGCTCGCACCGGCTGAAAATATTTATTTATTTATTTAAAAATAATTACACAGCATAACAGCACTGTGAATTACATACTAAATATAAATTACCAACGACAATCAAATTAATAATAAAAGCATAATATTAAGACATGACAATATAGATATTATTTACACCGAAGAATGCGGGCATCCATCTTCTCGCATATCTTCAAACATTCAATACACACAACCTTCCATCCACTGGCAAATACATCACAATCAGGGGCACACTCGACAAGCGTGTTCACCAAATGCAAGGCGTGAACCAGTGGCGACTTGGAGTGAGCTAGAGTGCGCGACGCAGGCGCTGCCAGTAGGTGGCGGCAACGTGGACGGAAGTCAAATTATGTCATCGAGGGGACGAAAAGAATCTCCTCGCAATATACCGCTAACAAAAGTCAGCAGTCCATAATTTCGCCTCACCTCAACAGAGATATACCCTAAGACGCCAAGCAAGAATTTCGTAGGGTACAAAAAAGGATAGTACCCATATGTTTTCTTATGCAAAAACCGCAAGAACGCCTTCTGAATTAGCACTCCATAGCAAGGGGCATTGGTGTTTTTAGCCGGCTGTAGGTATTATGGATCTTGCTACCCATATTGAGGATTGTGTGTAAATTCACTAGTTTTTCCTCGCCTTATCAGTGAAAAAGCAACTTTAGGCTATGCAAATTTTTGCTAGCTTGTAGGATTTAGGACAACGTCTGCGCTTTACATTGTCTTGGCAATAAACTTTTGTTGCCTGGAAATTGCACGAGACAATGTAAAATTCAGACGCTGACTTTTACTCGGGTGGGGAACACGTTTGAAGTATTTTTACTGGTTCCTACAATTTACTTTGTCGTCTATTCTTTGGTTTCTTAGGAAATACTAGTTTTGTGTCGACAAAAGCCTTATTGTGCAATTATTTTGAGGTGCTCTCGGTAAGTTCGAAGACTAGAATTCTTTATGTTGTAAGGATAAATAAAGTTCTCACTTATTTTATATCGTTCTGAGAATATGGATATTGATCTTAGGGATCTGCTTAAAATATTTTAAAGTAACTCATGTCAGACGTAGTCATGCTCAATTTGTATTCTGGTAACTTTTTCAATTGTTTTTTTTCCGAAATAGCCAAAATCTGTCTGGTTGTTCTTCAGTGATGTGCTTACCATAGAACATCATTTCATTTTTAGAGTACCGTACCTAAAGGGAGTCAAATGGATCCCTGTAACGCCTAAGCTGTCCGTCTGTTCGGACGTCCGTCCATCTGCCCTAACGTCAAAAAGCTGTATTTTTTTATCCTAAAGAGATGGCAGGTTGATAATTTTTGCAGAATATGTGTTATTTCTGCAGATTTCCAAACAAACAAAAATGTATAAGAAAGTTAAAAAATAAAGAGGATCCTCATATTCCTCATACAACCCTTGACATCATATCGCTAAAGTAGACTTATTAATATTCATTTTCTCTAGTGCTCCAGCTTCTTCTTTGCCACAACTAAAACGATTTTACAAATGAAATTCAGAGGCACGACCCTAGGTTATTTATTTGTCCATTTATATCGTCTATCTAAGAAACTAATTGTATTTGCTAAATCAGCAAACTAAGGGATTCAGACATTGAGTATTTTTTTTTCACTTGATTGCTTGTATTTGCGGCCTCATTGGGAAGGGATAATGGTTTTATATAAAAAAACTAACTAAGAAAAAGTTTAATCATTTAATTGGAGTAATTTTTTTGATAGTTTTTGCATGTTATCTTTTGTTTATGACGTAAAATTAGTTTTTTATAAGCAATTCAAGAATCAAAAATTGATTATTTTTGTGGTACGTTCAATATCGAAAAATTATGATATTTTTGACAAAAAAACTTTTTTTACAACAGGTACTTTTTTTTAAAATACCTAGTACTTACCTAAAATCTAACCACTTTACTTATAAACGTTGGGGTAGCTAAACCATGATTTGTCCTTGTTTGTCATTGTGATATTTGAATTTGACAGATAAGGACAAAGCATGGTTTAGCTACCCCACGGTTATTCCACGTTTATAAGTATGGCGGTAAGTACGAATACGTTAAGACAGGCTAAACTACCAGAGTTTTTTAAAACAACTTTTTCATAACAAAAATACTGAGAGAATAATAAAATTCAAACAAAGAACTAACGTACTACACATATTTATATTTATAAATCATACGATTGTTTTAAAAGGCCACATGGCATAAAAACAAAAGCCAGCCAATGTACGCATATCACAACACTGAAATATGACGTCATTTTTCGAGCGAAGGTACGCTGCGTGATTCATTTGTTTCCCCCTTTACAAGCGTTTGCGTGCCGCGCTTTTCGCACGGCTACGTTACACAAGGTCATGGGCCCCGTAAATCAAAAGGGGAACATCAAAATATTCTATTAAATCTTTGTTCTATTTATAAATTTACTAGCTATTGCCCCCGACTCGTAAAAAAGAAAGATAAGGGATGTTTATTCAGTAAGTAGGCCGCAGGGACACTACACGTCTAAAATCTACCTGCGCTTCCCAAAACGAGACAATAGGGCCCCAAAACATATTGTTTTTGACCTGTTATCGACGTTATCGTATTATCGTGTTGTATGTTGTCTGTTGTCTGTTGTCATTGTTGTGTGTTGTCGTATAGTTTTTCTTGACAGTAATTGCGGCCAGGTTATAGTAAATTGTTAATCAAGGGATGAAAGTGACCAATTGCAGCCCGAGATATTTAGGCTGCACGAGCAATAGCGAGTGCGCCTATAATTCGAGGGAATTGATACTTTTCCCCGAATTAAACAATTCTTATCATTTCGATTATGAGGAAAATAAAAGGAAAAGGTAATAACAGTTTAGAGAAAAAAATAAAACGTCAAATACTAGGAGTGCATAAACATGAAATAGTACATTGTGTATTAAATGTGTAAAAAATATGTACATACATATATATGTACATTGTGTAAAAAATATGATCTTTTGTCTGATTTTATTTCATTTCCTCGCAATTGTGATGAAAAACATTGTATGTTACACGGGTGGTAAAGGAAATACAAAGCTCGAGTCATTAAAGCCCTCAGCCTACGGCTTCGGGCTTCTAATAGACTCTCGTTTGTAATTCTTTCTTTACCACCCGTGTAACATACAATGTTTTTCATCACAATTGCGAGGAAATGAAATAAAATCAGACAAAAGATCATATTTTTAACTTATTAGCGGCAGACTACATCATTGTCTGTGACTTACCACAGATAATGTCAAACGTGTTCGGAGTCCGATTCTAGTGACATATGAGATCAATAGTTTATTATGCGAGATTGTTAGGAAATAGTATTCAACTGACATTTCATCTCGAATGAAACTTCATATCGAATGGCACAAGAATTGGGGTCCTGACGTATTGTGATAGTTTGAGTCCACGTATAACATTTAAAAAAAAAAGCTATTACGCACTTAAGTAACGTAATGGTAAAAAAAAGGCCCGCGGGTATTATTTTGGATTTACGGTCGATTTTTCTAGCATGTTAGGACACTATTTACGAGCAAGTGTGATGAAAAGTACATTGCAGCTGTGACGTGTGGGAGACATCCGCGCTGTGTCGTGTGCGCCCGCCCGCCGGTGCGCCGCACCGCCTGCGATCTAAATTGCGCTACGCACCTCCTAACTACCGCTGCGCTCCTGGTACTTTAGTTAAACATGCAATTACTTTTCTTCCCGCTTCTAAGATAAATTATGGTATTTTCAGAGTATGAGACATGAAAAAAACATTACCATAATAGGACAAATGCGATTTGGATTGTACCGTCCTAGAATAGAAGCGCTGCTTAGAGGAAAGCCGCAAGCAACTCAACAGAAATCTGAACTTAAAGTAATTTATCGCTGTTCCTTTTGATACTATTCAATTTTCCGAAATGATAATTACCCTATTTCGTTTTTCAGACCTACCTATACAGACACATACTTCAAACTTACACACACATAGGTTAAAAATTTAAGTCACCAGCTATAAACAAAATGGTCGAAGATTATATTGCCTCCCAAGGAAGAAAGGCTGTTTCTTCCCCCTTGTTTACAGTTCACTTTAATAGCCTCGTATTTGTTACACAAACTGTGGCTGGACTCTAAAATATTACGACAGTAGCTTGCGACCTATAAAACACAAGGACCTTTATTTTGATTTGTTTAAGGCCTTCTTGCTTTTATATTATAAAAAAATAGATAAAACAACTGAAACCAATCAAACCGCTGCTGTTTACGTGTGTGGTAGTATATTATATTATATCTATGTATGTATCTTATTAAAAATATTTTATTTTCTTCCTGTCCCTCTGTTGTATACTATTTTTTATTTCCTGAAATTTTGTTAATTTGTCTATCCTTTGGCATTGTCCTTGCTTATTCTACTCCAAGGTTAACTGGAAGACTTCCCATATGGGATAAGTTTGCCTACTTACATTATTTATATTGATGCAAACATGTCTTGTAATAAAGAGTTTACATACATACAAACGACTTTTTCTTACTACTCTACTCTTCAATCTTACCACTTTAAGAACCAAATTGAGCTAACCATCTATAGTTCTCGGAAAAATGATATAGCCTTTGTTTTGATAGCTCTTAATTACTTGACAGATAGCCTAATTCAAAACGATACGATAACTTTATCAAAGGCAATAATGGTTCGTGGTAGAATAGGCTCTAGGCCTCTATTCAACTCGGTCGAGTATATTGTTCATTGAATACAAAACGGACACATTCCAAAATGAGTCAGTGTTGCATTTTAAAATTAGAACCTATTCGTATAAGATTTTTAATGCAAGAGCAAATTATTTTGGAATGTGTCCGTTTTGTATTCAATGAGCGAATATTGCCTTTGACGTGTTATGTTAACTCGGCCGTCATTGTGGAATAAATAAGAGCTACCAAAACGATGACCATACGGAAAGACATACTTACGCCCCAGCCAAGATGCAAATGCTACTAACGTTTTTCTTTTCACTCAAAATGCATCAGCACCCCTGCCATGAGTTACAATTACCGTACTCGCTAGCGAGTCGAATGCTCTGTCCCTCGCACTCTATAAGAATACTGCGAGGTTTGCGAGTATCAGAGCATTCGACTCGCTAGCGAGTATGGTAATTGTAACTCATGGTAAGGGTTCAGATGACAGTTGACCACGTGGTTTATCGCAACGCACAGAAATCCGATACATTTTGAGAGAGAATAGAAAAACGTTTTAGCATTTTGCATCTTGGCCAGGCCGTCATACAGACCCCGTTATCTTTGACGTAGCAAATTGGCGTCAGACAGTTGTCAGTGACATGACAAAATGTGTTAAATGTTTTTTTTTTATGCAATCAATATAATGATATTTAAAAAAATCTAAAGTGAAAGAAGTAGACTGCGTCACTGGAAAAAACCATTTAGGCGAGAAAAATATATATATTATATATATTGGATTATGTTTAGGTATTTTATATATTGATATTTATAGAAATTGCTTTTAGTGTTGTACTTATTTGGCTATTCGTTGTAAATTAATTATTTCTCAATCGCTCAAAGGTTAACTGGAAGAGATCCCTTAAAGGGATAAGTTCGCCTTTGTACATCCCTGTTATATTTTTGTCTATTTTATAATTGTTATCTCTTGTTTGTGCAATAAAGTGTTTACATACCTACATACATACATACATACTATTCCTAACTTAGTAGCCTATCAGCATATTTCGTGTAATAAATTAACATTCTAGACGTGTGATTTATGTGTTTTCATAAGCTCCCTATTTTTCTGCTTCGCTTGGTGACATTTCGCGCTCGTTTGCCTCGTAAATATTCGTGCTTCAGGAAATACACGAATAAAAGGTATCCATATACTCTAGCTTTTGTGTGAAAGGGTATAAGTCTTCTGAAGTCCAAGTGAAAAAGGCTATAAGTCTAGTGTACTCTGTGTATGATTTATGCCGTTTTTATTACGAGCTAAGTCGACTTATCCGTTTTTGTTAGAGCTACATCTTTGAAGGTGAGGTATGAGTATTTTTTGTTAAAAAAGGCACCTTATTGCACGGGAATAATAACGTAGCTTTCAGTTCAGGAAGACAGACAATCTTCAGCTTATTTTGCATATTTTTCCATTTGGAGTTGTAGTTTATGACTTTTTTTTTTTTTTTTTTTTTTTTTTTTTATTGCATCGAGTAGACAACCGAGCACACAGACCACCTGATGGTAAGTGGAAACTGTGACCCATAGACATTCGCAATCACAAGACTGCAATGCAATCCTAAGACTGCAAATGCGTTGCCAACCCTGAGGCTAAGATGGAATGCCTCTATGCTAGTCATTTCACCGGCTGTCTTATCCCCAAACCGGAACACAACAATGCGAACACTGCTGTTTGGCGGTAGGTTAATGGATAAGAAAAAAAAAGGATGCATGATGATGATGATGATGATGATGATGATGATGGATGGATGGATGGATGGAAGGGGCAAAGGATGATGAAATTCTGGATTCTAAAAATATACGAAACGGGTTCCTACCGCGGTATCTATTCTTAGCCTAGGTTTCAGTATTTAGATCTGTCAGGATGTCTAAGGCCTGTATTAATAAACTAATCTCAACTCTAATGCTCGTCTTAAGATGTGTCAAAAATGACAGTGCTCTATGGTTTGACGTTTACTTTGACGTATCTTGTGACGCGCATCTCAGCCAAGATGAGTTTATTAATACGGGCCTAAGTATGTTGGTAGTTTAACATTAAGGATCACCGTATCGGTCTACTTTCGTTCTTGTATTTTTATTTATAATTCGTTTTTTATGGCAAAAGACAGCCTCACAGGCCATCTGTGAGGTTATTATGACATCCCTCTGCAATTAATTTCACGCTAAGAGAAAAGAACAGAGTTATGTAACTCTGTCCTTTACGCTCACCGTAAAATGAACTGCATAGCCATGTCATAATAACCCCTTGATAGTCAATAAAATCTGAGACTCATAGACGTTTGTATTCTTAAGAGTACAATATCTCTCTCTCTGGGGTAGGTCCCTCATATCTGAGGATCGTGGGCAGCATCAGGGTTGCATCTGGAGCGGATGATCTGCCTCCACCGGTTTCGGTGCAGCGCGTCACTTACAACCGTGTCGAATTTGGGAGATGGCAATTGTGTCACCTGATCGGTCCTTCTTGTTGGTGGACACTTTTGACGACGCGATAGCCTAGTTGGTAGTGACCCTGCCTACGAAGCTAGAGGTCCTGGGTTCAAATCCCGGTAAGGGCAGTTCTTTGTGTGATGAGCGCAAATATTTGTTCCTGAGTCTTGGATGTTTTCTATGTATTTAAGTATATATTTCTCTATATAAGTACCTACCCATAGTACAAGCCTAGAGCTTAGTTTGGGACTAGGTCAATTGCTGTGAAATTGTCCCCTGATATTTATTTATTTATTTTATTTATTTTATTTACTCTTTGGTTTTCGGTGTTCCCAACCACAATCAGTTTTTCCTGATATTTTTTCCGCTTTAGTGGTACTATTCCAATTCTCCATATTATTTTGTACAACATTTTTATTTGATATTAGTATGTAAAAATATATTTTGTTCTTGTATTTATAACAAACGATACAGTCTTTAGTTATTGATCCACGTAGTTACCACAATTACTTATTTTAAAATTGCACGCATGCGTACATTTCATAGTACGAGTATCTAATACTAATATTATAAAGCTGAAGAGTTTGTTTCTTTCTTTGTTTGCTTGAACACGCTAATCTCAGGAATGAACGGTCCGATTTAAAAAAATATTTTATTGTTAGATAGCCTATTTATCGAGGAAGGCTATATATTATACTCACATAAACCGAAGCGAAGCGAGGGCGGATCGCTAGTGTGTGATAAATCTAAAAATGATATAAAAATAATTTCAGTTCCTCATGATTTTAGGTGATAAATAAATTGATAAAGGCAGAAAAAATACAAGCTTATTTTCCTTAAAATTCAACAAGTGTCTACAATCTCACGAAGAACTCGTAAACATCATCTCGTATCACATCTTCGTAATGCTCCCTCCGTACGAAGTAAATTGTATTCACCAAATCAAGTGAAGCAGATAAAGTAGAGTTATAACTCTTGTCAGGAATAAGACACAACGTGTCATGTGTCGTTTTAAGGACTAGGTTTGGGATTGGTTATTTATTGGGTTTGTTATGGAAAAAGTACATTTTAAGAATATCGAAGCCGCTTGCTAGTTCTATTAGGTTAGATTACACTTAGTGACTACATGAAAAAAAAAGAACTGCGACGGGTTTTTTTTTCTGAGATAAAAATTTGTCAAATGATACATCAAATACTTTTGTGACCAATTAAATATTTTGGCCAAACAGAATAGACCCATAGAGCCTCAGGTTTAGGTAAACAATAAGATACGTACGTTAATATAATACTGTGTTTGTACATCAATAAATATAGGTATTCCGTAATATAAATTATTTTGATTACAGCGTTATTAATATTAAATGAGGCGAGATTACACAGAGCGGTAGCGGTTATTCTTTGATACAGTAAAGGCGAGTTTATATTCGTACAACAATCCATATTTATACCCCCTCAAAAACAAAGACTGGTATAAGACAAACCCTTAATTTGGCAATGTTCCATACTATAATGACCACTATTTTTGTTCGGATTGTGTTTTTATTTTTTTTCTGATTCAAAGTGAAAAAGGGATTGAATTTAAGAGCTAAACATACATACATAAACTCACGCCTTTATTCCCAGAGTGGGGTAGGCAGAGCTACAGAATTTCCAACAACTATAAAAACTTTTTGATAATTCTGTAACCACATTTTGCACACTTAGGCGAAGATGTTTACCAGTGTATTAGTGACAGGTTGCAAGCCCATCGCCTAACAGTACTACACGCCTTTATTACCTTAGTCGGCTTTTACGACATCCACGGAAAGATACGGAGTGGCACTATTCTAATCCGGCTACCACACGGGGACTAAGAGCTAACCAGTGTCGAGTAAATAAAAACTATCATAACGTTGATAATACGATAAAATATCAAATGCAATATAGTTTTACCGAGTGAAATAGAACCCCTAACATAATAACTCCGCAACGGTGGAGTGGTTTGCCAGTCAATTACGATACTGCCTAATAACGCGTAATATTGCTTGCACTGCTGTTTGAACTAATACCGCATATTAAATTGGTTTGCTCGGATTATTTGATTTATCTGTTCCATAATACTTATCCAGCTATGCATGTCACTAACAGATATTGTGTTATTTTGTAGAATGGTTCAGTTTAGATATTAATTTAACGTTTTATATCATAATTTGTTGTTATTCTGTTTTCAATGTTATAAGTAATGCTTAGACAGGGCATCGCAAAACAATCGCAACACAGTAATAGAAGAAGATAATTAGAGCCGTATTTTGTAAATTATTATTCAATTACAATTTTAAAGGTTACCCAAAATTTACCATGTTTTCGATGGTATTTCGGTATTTCCATTGACATAAATCGATGTGAAAAGTATCATAAGACGTCTCTGGTACCGGTAGCTATTTTAGAAAACTAACAATGTCTAAAGATAGGCAATAGTGTGTGCATTACACACCCACGTGTACTACTTGCATTAAGTATTACACAAGTATTTCGGCAAAGGCAATTCTCATTATTCGGGATAATCTAACGGATAAGCCTATACGTCACGATGTTGTGCTGCATCACCGCGTATAACGGCTTTCCGGTCAACTCTACGGCAATCTGCAATTTGGCTGAGTGGATTTCCTTTGCCGTCGTTTAGTCAAGCTAATTTTAATAATACGTGGGTTAAAGGGCTTCCTTGTTTTTTCATCTGTATTACATTTGCACCAGTTGTAACAAGTCTATAAAAAACAAGCGTTTTAAAACTGACCGTTGCTAGCCAACTTTAAACGATTTAAATTCTAAATATCATTTAAATGAAAACTATGAAAGAAACCTAAACATGGTTTCTAAATACCTATTCAATGATACCCCACTTGTCATAGTTCGTCTTTCTTTTTTACAATACCAGTATGGCGTCTGGTTGCCGCCATATTGTCATTACCTTTGGTGTAACACATAAGATTTAAATAAATCGATTGACATAAAAAACATTATTTTAATCAATTTTTGCGTTTAGTTTAGTTTCGTTTAGGGCATTTGGAAAGGATGGATGAAAGAAGATTGACGAAAGAGATATACAGATCAAAATTGAGTGGACGGGTCGGAAGGGACCGCCCTAGGCGTACTTTTTCGAGTCAAATCGGAGAAATATTGGAAAAGGGCCGAATCTTAAGTACCCGAAACCGACGTGCGTGCATGACTCGATGTATGAATGTGGAAGAAGAGAAAGAAATTTGTCAAGATCGTAGCAAGTGGAAAGAAGTGGTCGCTGCCTACCCCTCTGGGAAACAGGCGTGATTTAATGTATGTATGTATGTATGTATGTATGCGTTTAGTTTCCAGAGTGCGGCAAACATACATACATAGATATATGTATATATAGGCTTATAATTACATTAGACTGCCCAATGGGGAAGTCTAATATAATTATAAGCCTATACTACCTTAACGCTGTTTGTTTAGGAAGATTGCTTCCTAAGGCACTAGTCTGCTCTACAAAACCATATTACTTCTTACATGTTATCGTATTGTTATTAACCTGACCGTCATTACTGTCAAGTAAATAAGAGATTGATAATATTGTTTTACCTACCGAGAAATTGAAATTATTTACCTACATAATTACAAGAAAGTATTACACAACCGAAACAAAAACAACACTTGTAGGCACACAAACTAGGCGTCTGTTCTCAGCGGTAAAATCTATAATCGTCGTTGCCCAGGGGATTCTCTCAAAAACAACGGACGGTCGGACGGACGAGCGAAAGTGCAGCGACGAGTTTAAGTAGTCCTGTCAGAGCGAACAAAACACATTTAACCGCGTGCATTTTCAATAAGGCAGCCTTATACGCTCGATCCATCGGCAGAAACCATGCTGCTAAATTGAAAATGCATACGCATATGTTTTGTTCGCAGTGACGGGACTACTTAAACTCGCCGCTTGGACATTCACTCGTTCGTCCGTTCGACCGTCGTTGAGAGAATCAAGCACTACCTGTTTTCATATTGTCAACGTTTTGATAGCTCTTATTTACTTCACAGTAATGGCGGCTGACGTCAAAACAATACAGCAACAGGTCAAATACGATATGGTTTTTACCTCCGGGAATAGAGACCCAGTACCCTTACCATGAGTTACAATTACCGTATTCGCAAGCGAATGCTCTGTCCCTCGCAGGCCTCGCAGTATTCTTATAGAGTGCGAGGGACAGAGCATTCGACTCACTTGCGAGTACGGTAATTGTAACTCATGGTAAACAAGACCCCTTTTCGCCTAGAATACCGGCCTTGTTATTTTGCGCCATTATTCAACTCGGTAAAATAATACTTTTGAAGGTTTTTATTTATTTATTTATTTATTATAGGAAAACCAACAGCTGATAAATTACCTTAAATATAACATAAGACACATAAAGCCAATTACAAATTTTCACAGATAGAGCTAGAATATAATGAAAGGAACAAAGAGAAACACTTCCTTCAAGAATTTTGCATTACATGCGACAAATCACTCGAGCGGAAACTACACAGTAAAAACAAAGCTTAAATGACAGCAAAAGGATAAAGGAAAAATGTTACAAAATTAATACAAATTAATTCAATTAAAAGGAACCATTAAACACTTTAAGACACTTATTAAACTATACTAAAACTATAATTAAAATTAAAACGTACAAAATAAAATTAGAAATAGATAAAAATAAATATACATATATGGCACAAAATAATAATAATTAAAATACACATACACACAACACAATTAAAATACTTTTGAAGTGTCATATTACTGTTTTTAAGTCGATCGCCATTACTATCAAATAAATAATTATCCAAACGTTTATAATACAGAAATATGTGAAAAGCAATAAGCTTTTACTGGGTTGAATAGAGGCGTGAATATCACTCCAATACTGCATTTTAAAATAATTTTATTGGTAAACCGCGGTCAAACAAATGCGGTGCTTTTACTAAAACCCCCTTTGTCTGAAACAAGGTTATAATAATCCGTTCAACCACAGAAGCAGTAATATTCGTATGCAGAAACATCGTGCAAAATATTTTCAATTAATTGCATTGCAAATGTACACTTTATTGAATACTGAATACATTCATTAAGTTAATTAACAAACTGTTTCATTATTAAAATTATTACTTATTTCAATTAATTGAATAAATATAACGAATACTTAAGCAAACAAGGTTTGAGATTATCAGTGGAGATATCGAAATAAATTAATTGTTGTTTGTAGTCGTAAAAAGGACAATTAAAGGAAGGAGGAAGGTTTTTAGGGTAATTGACGTTCGTGTAACGTTTTTATGTATTCTGGAGCTAATAAAAAAAAGGCTGATGTTTTTTCAAATATTTATATTTTAAAGAAAATAACTTCGTTCCGCAGCATTTTTTTATGATCACAAGTCTGAATTAAACCCAAAAGTAGCACCCATTAAAAAGAAGAACTGAAATCTAATCAGAAATTTTGAATTTGTCAGAAATCATAAAAAGTATACCTTAAGGAGTGTTTAGTCCCACTTACCACCATTACTTCGCCTGTACTTCTATACCATAAAACCAGCCAAGGATGTGTTGGACTCGAACGCGTAGGATTCCGTACCATTACACTATTAAAAACGTTTCCTGCATGCATAATTTATAATTTTATAATTTGTTGTTATAGCGGCAGCAGGTTACCGGTTCATGAGATACAGCTTGCTGACAGACAGATGGACTGTTAGTTGAGGCTTACTAATGGGGTCCATACGGAACCCTTAAAAGCACTCATTTCTTATGATAAACTGACTGAACTGATAAACTGGTAACATCTAAACTATAAATTAGCGGATGCAGGGTCCGTCCGGATCGCTACCGCCAAACATCAGTGTTCGCATTGTTGTGTTCCGGTTTGGGGATAAGACAGCCGTTGAAATTACTAGCATAGAGGCATTTTATCTTAGTCCCTCAGGGTTGGCAACGCATTTGCAGTCTTGGGATTGGATTGCAGTCTAGTGAACGCGAATGTCTATGGGTCACAGTTTCCGCTTACCATCAGGTGGCCTGTGTGCTCGTTTGTCTTCTCTATGCCATAAAAAAAAACTTTTTCCCACACCGGTGCCAAAAACGAAAAGAAACCGCCAAAAACCTTTTCAAGGGCACCCCTATTACACAAGGAAAAAGCTCCGAATGTTTTATTATCAAATAAAAATTCCAGCGAATCTGTTCCAGCATAAACTTAGTGCAGGCACTTCCTTGGCACGTTGTCAACTAGTTATGTAACTTTTTCTCGCCGGTGACGTCATAGTTATTTTATTACAATCAGGGGTGTGATTCTCTTAAAAACTTGGTAGGTCGAACGAACGAGAGAATGTCGCAGCGGCGCGTCTCAATAAGGCAGCCTTTTACGTTCGATCTTATTGACAGAAGCTATGCTGCCAAATTAAAAATGCATGATACCCTTATAGCATGGCCAACCTTAGGCCGGTGGACGATGCGTAACTACTCCTTAAAAAAAAGTTAGAACGGTGTCATACACATAGCGCCTTAACCACACAGAATAGAAGCTCCGAATATTGGGAGAGTGCAAAGCGGGTGGAGGGGGCAGCCTAAACGATCACAGCGCTCGCTACGGCTAAAATTGTCATTTTTGTCGCTGACTTGAGCTGTCAAATCCATATTGCAGTAAACATTTTCTAATCGTTTTTGAGATAAAAATATGGTCCTAGTAAGATGTGTTGTTTTTATTGTGTAATATAGTTAAATAACACAAAATTTCATTAATATTTTTCACAATATTTACTTACTTCTTGTTTGACAGCGGTGACAATATTGTCCATAATGGCCGCCTGTCACGTGGCGCTGTCGTCGCGCTCGGTCCCAATACGACATAATTATTACGTGTCTAAAAGTGCGACCACACCGCTGCTTAGAATACGGCGACGGTACAGAAACGCAGTGAGTGTCGTATCCATACCGTTTTTGACGCATGCTCCACACACCGCTGCTTAAAATACAGCGACGGTACGGAAACGCAGTGACGCGTCGTATCAGTACCGTTTTCGACGCATGCTCCACACACCGCTGCTTAAAATACGGCGACGGTACGGAAACGCAGTGACGCGTCGTACCAGTACCGTTTTTGACGCATGCTCCACACACCGCTGCTTAAAATACGGCGACGGTACGGAAACGCAGTGACGCGTCGTACCAGTACCGTTTTTGACGCATGCTCCACACACCGCTGCTTAAAATACGGCGACGGTACGAAACGCAGTGACGCGTCGTATCCGTACCGTTTTTGACGCATGCTCCACACACCGCTGCTTAAAATCAACTGCGATTCCGTGTCGTGACCGTTTTTTAAGTATTGGTGTGGAGGACATGCGTCAAAAACGGTACGGATACGACGCGTCACTGCGATTCCGTACCGTCACCGTTTTTTAAGCATTGGTGTGGGCGTAACTTAACCCGGTTCCATTTTAGTATGGCAGTTTTTCTTTCCCATCCGCAATCAACACCATAATACTTTGTATTATCTATCTCTTAGATAAATTAACTGGTGTGTTATTCACTAAGATATATTACATTTTGTATTATTAGGTTTCGAGGGCGTCTGTGGTTTATGGAACCAATATCAACTAAGTTTCAATAGAAGTTATTATAGTTATTAACAAAATTTGTTGAGGTTTTAATAGCGCTTATGTTACTGTTTACCAAGGTTAAATTTCTTATAGCTGCTGGCTTTAATTATAGCAGAATTAACAGCCCATTTAAGGGCCGAATCTTAAGTACCCGGAACCGACGTGCGTGCATGACTCGATGTATGAATGTGGAAGAAGCGAATGAGTTTTGTCAGGATCGTAGCAAGTGGGAAGAAGTGGTCTCTGCCTACCCCTCTGGAAAACTGGCGTGATTTAATGTATGTATGTATGTAGATTACCAGCTGTTATTTTTACGGTGACATGTGGCAAGAATCGTTGCTTAGAACAAATAACATACCCCAAATTTACGGCTTTGTTGGAAGGGGAAGGCCAAGGCGAACGTTCCACGATCAGATCGGGGACGTATCAAGAAAGGGCCAGGTCAGGAGACTAAACCAACGTACGTGCATGAAAAGACTTATGAGTGTGGAGGAAGCGAGGGATGGTTAATCGGGATTATATGTATGTATTAATGAAGCACTTTCTTACTAGAGCAACATTATTGAACCTTCCAAAAAAAATATGTTTTATCGCAACTTAAATTATCGTACCTATATAAATATGTATTACAAGACCACCATACTAGACGACGTCTATCTCGTGGGGTCAGAACAGTGTTACCAATTTCATATTTCCTTAGCTTACGCTGGTTGAGATAACCGGCAATTTTATTTTATTTTTAAACTAGCTGTCCGTGCCCGGCGCCGCTCGGTTGTTTTTTTTTTCCATAAAGACCTTGTCCTGATAATTACGAACACCACCAAAATTATTGAAATCGGTCGACCCATTCTCGAGTTATGGAAATGATTAATTTTTATATACAGATGGGCCAAAAAAAATTGCAAATTAGCAAGAGTACCATACATACCGTCACGCTTTCATCCCAGAGTGGGGTAGGCAGAGCTACAGAATTACTTACCGACAACTCTGACAACTACTTAATTCTATAACTACATTTTGCACAAACATGTTTACTTACCATGTTTATCAAGAGTAAAATCTAGTAAAAATGCAAATATTTCTTGCCTCTATTATAAACTATAAGGGTCAAAATTAAGTTTTTTGAGTGATCATCCAATTTTGAAGCTAATTACATATTTTACTTCAAGGAAGCAAAATAAACGGAGGAATTTTAGAATATGCTGGAGTCGAATCGAAATCAAGGTTCGAATTTCGGCAAATCACATCAAACCCTCTATGCCCGGTCACCTGCAAGTCACTATCGATGATCTCTTAACCCGGCTTCAACCAACGGCTCAAATTTGGGTCACCCATTTCTATCCTCATATTCAAACACGCAGTTTTTTCTGTTTCCGAAAGTATTTAGATCGAAGATAATTTATCTAAATTTCTTGAAACCCTCTACAATACACCGCTATATTATAAGCAAGATGCTAACCCAAGAACAAAATAAAGAAATTAGGTAAATTAAAAAAAAACCCTTATTGTATCATACATAGCGGACAATCTCAACAAAAAGCTCATTCCATATCCTTAATTGTAGCTTAAAAAACGTTCTTGAGAAATGCTAAGTAGATGAGCGCAGGGACTCAAGGAAAGGGGGTGAATAGCCCCCACCACTTAATGTACGAGTACTTATCCTTAATTGCGGAATTAGCAATGCAGAATATTCAAAATTAATTGGAAATTTTCAGGAAATTATAGAAAGCAATGAGAATGTTCTCTTCAATTAACTGATAAAATAGCAGAAAAGTTTCACAATTCGGGAAGTTTTTTAGCAAATATAATGCAGAATTCAGCGAGTTTTCGAGAATTCAAGTACTTAAAAGTAGAAAATAAGGTTCACATTCACTCTCGAACGATAATTGTCGTTTTTTATTACCTTTTAAAATCACTAGAGCGTTAAATAAATAATTCTAGTAATAAGTCCTATTTAAAATAGCGACCTTTTCGACGGGTTTTGCAGCAAGCCATTTTAAAACAACTTTTACAACCATTCTTAATCCTCGGATTCATTATAATGTAATTTAATTTATGGCTGGCCTACTAATCTTTGTTCTGTCAGTGCAGATTACTTCGTAATGTTTTATCTTAATTATGAACCGTTTTCGCTGGGATGTAGTTTTGTTTTTCTTTCTAAAAGCCTCTGTTGATCTATCGACGGTGGATTTGATTTATTGACGTTTAGAAAATAAATGATAGGGATCGAGTGTTCTTGATACTTGTTTTTTATCTTACATGATTTTCAAAAAGTATTTTCTTATACACCAGCGAATCTTATGCTAAGTGCAGTGGCTGAGAAATAGTGAAAAAGATAGACGTAAAGGAGATAATAGAATGAAAGAAGTGGATAAAGAAACTCTTTTTATTATAATCGGGTTTTACGCAGATTATAGAGTCACGGGTTGATCAAGGTGTAATTCTAATAAAAACAGCTGTCAGACGGTCGACCGATTGAGCGAAGTCGTAGAAGTTTGCTCACACGATGAGTAAAGCGGATAAGCAATAACTTTATTTCTTGCAACCTGTCATTAATATACACTGGTTAACATCTTAGCTTCATTGTGCAAAATATGGTTACAAAATGAACAATTTTTTTTAGAGTCGTTGGTATTTCTGTAGCTCTACCTACCCTACTCTGGGAATGAAGGCGTAAGTGTATGTATGTGTATGTTAAAAATGTGAAAGGTTTTGTTTGAAAAAATTCGATGTAAATTTTAATTGGGGCTTAATTGCGTAAACACAATACGTTATAATTACCTCGACGCTTCGAACATGACGCAACGACCGTGGTTACGAGCAGACTTCAGGATCGAAACATCTAGGTCATTATAATAATTATGTGTTTAAAGTATTAAATGGGCAAATTGCAGAATATTTCGTAAATTTAGAATATATCACAAATATATTGAAAACACTTTTTGAAGATATTTGAAAATTGTCACTTTCCATACAAAAACTAGTAATATTTTTTGAAATTACTGAGAATTTCTACAATGGTGTTAAGTTCTACTTGTTTTTTATCGCGACAAAACTTATTTTAATTCAAGTCTAGTATCAATAAGCCAATTTTTTTTTTTAATTTTAATACTTAAGCTTTTATTTAACGTGCACTATTCGTATAATATGTAAGTAAGTTGTCCGTTCCAAATGTTGCTAGTAAATTTTGAACTAATTTCCGTTTATGGAATGGCCTAAAATTTAGGCCTCATATGAAAACCTAATGACAATGCAATATTATGGTATCTAAAAGTTGGTCTGATCATCGTGTTGAAAAGTTTGACATTACTATGGTCTTGATAAGCATTCATCTTTGCAAAAAAAGTACCTACAGTCGGCAGCAAAAGCTAGTCCAATTAATGTGATTTTTGACCTAAACATATTTTGTTATTGCCGAAAGTAAAAAGTTTTGTACCTCAAAGGGTTGTACAGCTGTTAAGAAGTATGAGCCAAGTTGAGGAAGATTCATTAATAATGTGCGTCTTGCTCAACCGCACCAACTAAAAGGTCGCTACCAGAATAACAAGAGTCAATCGCCGGCGGCCATCTTTGGGCCAACTTACGTAACATGCAAAGTTAAAAGCAAGTTTACTGGATCCCTGTTAATATTAGATACAAAAGGGTTGTCTTGCGTCATGAGAAAACAAAATCGGTACCACAAAGTGTTAATTAATTACGTAACTGTTTTGATAACTGATAAAAATCCCAGATATAATGGCGATTCCTGAAATGGACGACGTGTTGGCCTAATGGTAGTGACGCTGCGTACGAAGCTAGAGGTCCTTTATATTCCGTTAAGGGCACATCTTTGTGTGATAAGGAAAGAAATAATAAAAAAAAACATTTATTCACTATACGCACAAGACACACAGAACATACTTATAAACAGAAAACAGCAATAAACAAGTACTGTGTGTCTTCGCGGCAGTGAATCGGACACTGGCTCAGCATAATGCTGAGGTGTTAGACACCTGCAGCGCTGATTTTCAGCCAGCTCCGAGTATGACAGACGGACGGTACGCTAAACGAATAATTATATATATATGTACATATATATACTATTAAACAAATATGTGCTAATATTTAGTGGCAAAATAAATACAAAAACTACATGCAAATACCTTACATAAACATATTTAAAGTAGAAATACCTACTTAGCCAGTACACAGCATCGACAATCGTTAGATTTACTTATTACATCACTCTATACTCGTAAGAAGCAAAAATTGCTAACACTACTCTGCGAGGTCGAAGGACCTCGTAGAGTATCTACGTGTTAAGACCGGAGTTACTCTGAGGGTCGAGTGGTTGGAGCCCCGCCACAAGGTTAATTTACTTTTGTGGTGAGAGTACCGACCAAAGATCTGTCGACCTTTTTAAAGAAAGATTTCTGTCTGAAGGGTGTCATATTTCGGCGATTTCGTGGCCGCCGGCCAGCTGACACCGCGATACTTTTTTATTAGTTATGTTTTAATACGAGTAGTATGTTAGTATGAAAGGAATTTATAAATATATTATTGACCGAAATAAAGTCTATTTTAATTTATAACAAGTCGGAAGACTGACATGTTGGAAGACCTACTAGTACGAGTAACTACCCATGTGTCTTTTACTGTAACATTTTGTTGTTTTTCGAAACAAAGGAGCACATTTAAAACTAAATTTAGTTATTTCTGGGGTAAAAACCAGTCAGTATTTGATTTAACTTTAATGATAGTTACAGTTATTGATTAATGATTTGGGGCAAATCCCTTGCAATCAAAAGAAACTGAAAGTTTTCATCCCTAAGGAATACCCATGATAAACGAGCGTTCTTATTGAATAAAAATAAATTGCCACATGTATGACGAAGCATTTCTTGGGAACGGTATTGGCTTTTTTTTGTTGTGTTCTTAATTCTCATTTCATCGAAAGGAATTTCACGCCGCGTGGGTTATTTTGCTAGTCACTAGTCTAACCTAACCTACGTAATTGATATCCTGAAAACATTATGGTTTCAGCAGAAAATAGCGTTCGATGTAATGATACAATCGATGAAGTGAAATGCGATAAAATGATAGATTACCATTGTACTCGTATCTTTAGTATGCTTTCATTTTTCATTATTTCATTTGCCATAATGGTCACTGGCTATAACATTCATTTTCCCTAATATCACATACCATAATTTTTGAATGCCATAATAGTCTAGTGTCATAATGTTCAGCCTCCCTAATATCAGATACCAAAATATTTTTTTCCATAACATTTACTTTCAATGTTCATAATCCCTAATATTATATGCCATAACACTTCATTTGCCATAATTTCGGAAAAAGCAGACCCAGACTGTATCAGTGTGTTTCAGTGGTTATAATGAAGTACTGGTATATAGTCTGGATTACGTACTATACTATTATAATAACTTACCTATTATAACCTACCTACTGTAAGTAAGGTCTCCGTTAGGTACGACGACGAGCGAAGCGAGGAGGAGTGTTAGGTAAAACTGCGTTAAGAAACCTTTCTGGGAGCAATAAGGACGAGGATAATAGATTATTCTGGTCTCAGAGGTCGATGCCTTACTGAATATAATTTATACCCAGGTAAGCTTAGGCATGGTAGTACGTGTTTTTGTCGGATACATAAATACATAATCTAAGAAGGTTTTTTCACAGCTTCCGCATGAAAAGATAAATCCATTGAAAACAAGATTCTTAACGTAAAATTGATCTATGGGCCTTTCTCTGTAAGCTTGCACAGGACCCATATAAATGCTGTCCTGGCAATTATTATTATTATTTGACATAAACCAGAGTTCTATTTAGAAGAAAATCAACTATTATTTCACTTAGGCAAGGAAGCCCACTGAATCTATACATATTTTCCGAGTTATTAGCGATTTTCCAAAAAATCATGACAGGGGACTGTTTGAGACATCAGGGGACTGTTTTGAACGTGTCAGGGGATTGTGTAGTGAGGTAGAGGACTGTTTTACTTAGAAAAAAGACAATTTACATTAATCAATCATTTATTATTTTTATGGCATATTTGCGTTTTACCAATCAACAAAAGTTTCTTTAGAAAATATCAACTAAAAACATAACATTCTTCAAACATCCATATCAAAAATTAGCCTTAAGTACTAGAAACATTTTGTACTCACTGAGATCAATAGTCTTATTATTATAATATCAATCTGTAAATGCTTTATGCAGTATTCGTTGAAATAATTACTATTATTAGTATAATTATTAGAAAAGTCTTTCAAATACTTAGTTCAACTGAGATCTTCATTTAAATCCTAAGGATTTTCCTTAATCAAATAAGGCACATAATAAAGTTTTTTAAATCACAATCAACTTAAATTTTACAATACTACCAGCAATAACTTTTTTAAAGATTTGTCTCTCTTTGGTACGTTTCAATGTGGAATAATTTTCTTTTAACTGCTTACTAATGACGTCACCAAACAAAGCTTTCTTAACTATTTCTCTTCTTTGATCAGGCTCGTCTAACATTTTCAAAATCTTTGTCTTAGGTGTATCATCGACTTTCTTTGTTTTTACTCATAAATCTTGCTAACTTTTTTTTGTACTTCTCAACTTTTTTTTCTAAACTTGCGATCTTTTCGTTCCTTTCCATGTTAAACTCCTTTCGTCTCTTTAAAGCTTCTTTTTTTCGTTGCTCTAGACTAGCACTAGAAACGGCTGGGCTTGGAGCTGGAGGTACCTGAACTGGAACTGGAGTGGTAGGTCTTAATGTCATTTAAAATGTAAAGTGTCAGGATACAGATACCTATGTCTTTATTATTTGAACCGGTCTTATTCCCTACACAATATAACCATCTTCTGTCGCCAGATAATAAAGACATATCTGTATCCTGACACTTTACATTTTAACCTACTGACTAAGAGGATAGGGTTGATAATTCTATGGACATTCAATGTAGTTCTAACTTTTTTGTATGTAATCGGCTTGCGGTTACGGACACAAAGAAAGATAATAGTATTGTACACAAACAATGGCCTTTGTGTAGAAGATCGGCTCGCTAGAAATAATAAAGACTATACCTATGTTTAAAATAAATGAAAAGTATTAATTCAAAATTAAATGAAGTCAAACTTCGTCGCCCACATATTAAAATCCATTTTAAAAATGAAAATTTGAGTAGCGTTGAAAATAACTGGTAAAATACATAATAATATCTTTTTAACACCTTTGTATTTTTCAATAAAATACAGAATCTTTCCCTGCGGATCTTCGGTTGAATCTTTCGCAAGTTTAAGTTTTTTACGTGTATTTTACGATGTTTTTTTCGCATTATATATTATTATAATAAGATGGTATGATGAGGGTAAATTTATAGTTTTGTTTTAAAGAATATATTTGTTTTTTTTTCAATAACTCACACTAACTTTGTATCTTTTGTGTCAACCGAGACATTGATTGAATTTGAAAAATACACAGCATAAAACAAGTTTACTCGTAAAACACAACAATTTGTTGTTTTTTTGGAAATTACAAGTTTTTATAGGAAAGACACAAAGTTTCGAAGAAAACAAAATGTATCTTTCGAAAGTTTCATTACTGCTTCAGAGTTGATTATTGGGTGAATTTTTAGAGACGTTTTTTAGCTGTCCCAAGGCTTTAAAAAAAAAACTAGTGAACAAACTACGATAAATATATTTTTAATACATTAAACAGGATAAAATACGACGAGGCATAATATTATAAACACTCTTGTTTTAAACAATAGCTGGAAAAAAAATAACGAAATTTCAGATTACTAGGAGCAGCAAGTCTGTGAGGCTTGTCCCACTCGCGATTTCCTCCACTTAAATTATTATAACTTTACTTCAAGTCAACTTATTGATAAGTTATATACATTATTAGAAAGAAGAATAAACAACGCATTTAAATAAATATTACTCATTGCTAATATTTCTTTATTCAAAATTATTTAGACCATTTTGTCTTTGTCCCACGATTAGCAACAAATTCGTAACGTTCAAACACCTGCTGTTACCTGATTGGTCGACTAACCTACCGCTATCTTTGCGATCCTATTGAGTCGACCGTTAGTTGTGCTTCGGCCATTGTGTGGAGCGGACACGCTGTTGCCAAGGATTCCGACTCTGTTGAGGTAAGTCCTTCACACGATCTATTTGGTTCTCTTAAACGTCATTTCCGTGGATTATTGTATAAGGATGTACAATGTCTTATTTCAGTTCATATTTTTATATTTAATAGGAAACGTTGTTATCATTTATGAGAATTTGGTGTATATTTTTTTGCTTTATTTTTTTAGTAGTTATTTTAAAAATACTTAGTTGTCGTCATCTTGGTGGCACTATTTCGGTGGCATTTTCATCCACCGAAATGACGAATTTGGCACCGAAATGACGATTGACGTTATAATATGTACAAAATGCACTTAAATGCATTATTACCACTGTTAAAATTATTATCACTGTAAATAGTGATATGTTAGTGTCACCATGATATCCAAAACACGTCTAATGGGCATAGCCCTGTTTCAGAAATCATTACGATTGCTCCTGTGCTAGCACCAAACTATCCCTTCTATATAAAAACGAAAGTTTATTGGTTTTGGTTCGTCTGTCTGTCTGCCTTAATAACTGTTTAATACTTATCATAATATAAAATCAAAAAAATATACGATTACAGAATTCATAACATTAAATATGTAAAACTTTAATTTGGGCTGAAATGGGGTAGATTTATTAATTCAACAATTCATTATATTTTTTAAGGTAAAACAAGAAAAATGGCTAAGACAAAGAAAGACAGAAAGGAGCAGTTGGAAAAAAAGAAACTTGCTGAGAGAATTAGAAAGGCTAAAATAAAAAATAATCCCGAAAAGTAAGAACAATATTTAAAAAAAGACAGACATGCAAGATCCTTTGGGTTCTACAGCAGATGCATTGCCACCGCAGTCTGAATGTATACAAACTGATCTCAATAATCCACAAATATCTAAGTCTGATTTGATGGTTAATAGTTTACACAAAGTAGAACAATCAGCCTCAGGTTCTAGAGTTGTGACTAGAAATCTGCGTTCAAATTCACGATCAATTTCAACGACTCCGGTAACTCATGTCTTGTCTAGATCTCGAGCAACAATTCCCAAGACACTTAAATTTAACGCAGAACTTTTAAGATCTCCAACACCATCGACATGCAGTGCGTTATCAAGTGACAATTCAAGCGCAACTAGTATTTCTGAAAATCAAGCACCTAAGAAGTCACAAATGCTGAGAAAATATAGGTACAGAATAAATAAAGAGTATAAAATTTTACATAAGCGGATTGAAGAACTGACTCAATTAAACACAAAGTATAGAAAACAAGTTTTCAGACTACAAAAAAATATAAATGACGCGCGTAAATCATCAAAAGATACAGATGCCGTAAATTCTGATTCAAGTTGTACTGAAGAGTTCCGCAATGGTAAAATTTGTAAATTACAGCTAGAAGAAATCATTCGTAATTTCTATTTGGATGACGAAAACAGCCGCATGTGTCCTGGTAAAAAAGAGCATATTACTAAAAACAAAATTAAAAAACAGAAAAGATATTTATCGGAGACAGTACTAAACTTACATAAAAAATTTAATGTCACCCATCCACACTTGAAAGTTAGTTACTCACATTTTTGGAAGTTGAAACCGTTTTGGGTAATCGCACCTAATCTTAACATAAGAGACACGTGCCTGTGTAAGAAGCATGAAAACATGGAATTGCTAGTAAATTCATTGCGGAAAAATGGTATATTAAATGAAAAAACATCCAGAGATGTTCTGACGTCCCTGTGCTGCAATATTTATGATCCGAAGTGTTTAAGCAGGAAATGCAAAACATGTAAAAATAAATTGATAACTTACAAAGAATTTGACAATTCTGAAGTCATTTATTACTGGGAATGGAAAAATGTTACAAAACAGTACGTTAAAGATGGACAAACAAAATCAGCTATACAGTGTGCTAAAACCAAAGTTTCTGCAACTCCAAAAAATGCTATTCTTGTATTTGAAAATACGCTAAACCCGTATTTACAACACTGCTCAAATATTGTCTCCCAGAGTGATTATATAAAAAAAATTAAACAAAATTTGACGGAAATGGAGGCCGTTGTACACTGCGACTTCAGTGAGAACTACAATATGAAGTATGCAAATGAAATCCAGGCAATGCATTTTGGCGGCAGCCGCCAACAAATTACCTTGCATACTGTCGTGATATACTTTGTTTTAAATGGAAATTCTCAAAGTCAAGCATTTTGCACTGTGAGTAAATGTCTTCGACATGACGCAGTAGCAATCTGGGCGCATTTGTTACCTATTCTGAAATTTATAGAAGACAATGCTCCAAAAGTGGACGTTATTCACTTTGTATCAGACTCTCCGTCAGGACAATATAGAAATCGTAAACTATTTTATGTTATTTCTAAGCTACATTGGCACTACCCAATCTTGAGATTTGTCACGTGGAATTAGTACTCTGAAGCAGGACATGGAAAAGGAGCGCCCGACGGTGTCGGAGCCATCCTAAAACGTACCGCAGATCAAACTGTTGCACGGGGTCATGATATTCCAGATTTGGAGACTTGGTTGCTTCAATTGAAATCAAGAGTTCCTGGAGTCGTAACTGAAGTTATTACCGAATCCGACATTTTAGAAAAAGATTTACTGATTCCTACTTTGGGCATGTTTCGGGGCACTATGCAAGTGCATCAAGTTGTATGGGATGCGAATAACAAATATATTCTTGCATTGAGAAAACTCAGCTGTGGTTTGGATGAATGTGCTACAACTTCTACCCAATGCAAGCATGGTTATCATATAGGATTTTTCAATATTGGAACGCAAACAGATCATACAAAACAAGAGAATGCACCAATAGAAGCCGTTCATAAAAATCACCAGACTGAGCCTATCAATATACCTGTATACGAGTCGGTAAAGGAATCAGCTACTTGTTCCTCGATACACGATCTACAAACTTTACAAGCATCCCGAAGTGTAGATAAAAGTGCTAAAATACTAGTTCATCGTCCCTTAACAGCCCCAAAAAAGTCTGCCCTGAGACCTATAATACCAAGAAAATCATCAAAAACCACATCATTTAACCATACTGCAAACGTAGCACAAACTTCGAAAGAAACAACAAAAAGTTACTACTTTTCTAAAGACAAGGCAAATATTTTAATTCATGGACCTCAGAAAGTTTCAAAAAGTTTTAACACATTTGGCAACACCCAAAGCTCCGAAAACGTAGTGGAAATATTATCAAACGAACTGATCAACTCCAGTACTCCACTCCAGAGTACAAAAGATATACTCAAAAATGTACAGTTGTCCAAACGTGTTGATTTACCAAAGAACAAGTTTAAAAAAACCTTCAATACGTCATTAGTGAAAGGCTCGGAGAAGAAAGTTAAAACACTGCCAAAAGATCTACAAGCATCAAAATTACATCAAAAAAAAACTAACAAGGAAGGTGCTTCCGGCAGTTCAATTATATCATCTGATGATAGTTTTTGGGCAACAGTACCATCAATAGATGAAATGGCATTAACACCGACTGTGGGCCACGCAATCTTGTCTACTCTTGTTGATACAGATGAATCTGATGAAGACTATAATATTTTCTAAAGGAGTTGACAGGGAGATTTTACTTATATGGAAGTCATAATCATGGTCATCTGATTTTTTAAGTTACTTATCAATAATTAATGTTTAGAGAAACCAAAATGTCTGATTATGCATGTGATACTATACTATACGAGTACTTTGCTTGAAGCAATTTTTTTAGACTAAGTTTAAAAATATACTTGTAGTTTAAGTGTAACGATCTATAAACTTGCATCACAATTACTTAATTGTGTTACAATAATAAGATCAAAGTGATTAATTACCTAAGAACTGTTATTTTATGGTTATTTACAAATAATAATTAAAAACAAGTTTTTTAATAAAAAGAAGAGAGTTATTATAATTTTGTTCATTTCAAGGAGCTACAATTATTAAAGTTTCCTTAGTTTAGTGCAGATTTTGTAGTTAAAAAGAGTATATAATTTTATTTTTTTGGTTATAGTTAATTAAGAGATCAGAGGTTGTTTTTTGATTAAAATCTTTTATTACAATTCGTTGTTTTATTGGTTAATATAATGAATACAAGCATTAAAATAATTATTTTGATATAAAATGCTAACTGTCGAGTTTCTTACGAATTAACTTTTTCAGAAATGCTCAGTTAACTTATTAATGTACTCAATAGGCCTTCTTACATAATATATTCGCGATTATACTTATAAATCAGTTTGTGATGTATAATTTCACATTGATTTTCTAAGCAGCCGTCATTTCGGTGCCACTGCCATCATTTCGGTGGAGGTTTTTAAAAAAAAAATTAATTTCTACTAAATTACTGACCTGAAATGGGTGCCTCATGTATATTTATCATTCTTAATTGAATCTTTAACCTCTTAAATTATAATTATCATCAAAAACTAAAAAAAAAAATTGCCACCGAAATGACGAAAAACGATGGCTTCAAAAATCCACCCTTTTATCTCTTAAATAGTCCAACCGCTTTTCATAAAACCTAATACACCATCCCGATTCAAATAGCTTCCTTTTAAAAAGATCCGCGTCCAAATTAGTCCACTTATTAGAGCCCTACCGATGCCTGTAATTCACAATTTATTTAGGAGAAATTTCGAAGAAATTTCTTGAGAGGATTTCCAAATCTAAATTTTGTGTGTTTTAGTTGTAAAAGGTCCGTCTGGATCGATACCACCATTTTATCCTTTAACCCTAGTCTAAACACACGTTTAACTTAACCTATAACCCTTATTTTAATATCAGGGGTGAAATATAACGTAAATTTTGTGGATTTTGCTGCTTAATCCAATTATAAAAGTTACGATATCGCGTTTCCTTGACAGACCCAATTATGTTGCCGTATTTGCCTTTTTAAGTCAATACCAAATATTTATAGTCCCAGCTAATTTCAGCACCTGTTGCTTTTGCGTTCGTGTTTACCTGTGTACACTACCCTTGCTTTAATCAGTTCATGTGTACACGGCTTGTTGACATAGTACAGTCGGCCAAAAATGTGGTCTACCACCCTAGGTTGAAGTTCATTTGCACATCAATACACACATATATACAGAGAGACACACATAGATACAACAAGTTCGATTTTATCTTAACATAATATAATGACAGTGACAATTTTGACGACGCGCTGGCCTGGTGGGTAGTGGCCCTGCCTACGAAGCTAGCGGGCCTGGGTTCGAATCCCGGTAAGGGCAGATATTTGTGTGATGAGCGCGAATATTTGTTCCTGAGTCATGGATGTTTTCTAATGTATTTAAGTATATATTTATCTATATAAGTATTTATATCGTTGTCTAGTACCTATAGTACAAGCCTAGAGCTTAGTTTGGGACTAGGTCAATTGGTGTGAGATTGTCCCCTTATATTTATTTATTTATTTTTAAGTGTCATCTTAAGCAATAATTAGATCTCACGGAAACTTTTGTCAAAACTGATAGACCCTTTCTTGGCCGACGATACCGCATTCAGAGTAGCTATGTACAAGTTGCAGAACATTCCTTGTTTTATTTTTCTGGTGACCTGATGGGGGTTTGGTTCAGGTGGACTTAGTTGCATTTTGCCTTGGTAACCAAAACGTCTTAGGTGTATTTGGTCTTGATGTGCAAAACGCCGGTATTGCAATATTCCAAAGTAGGCGAAAGGGCTTAGTTGTAAAACGTCTATGTCATTATGACTTAATAAGCAAAAGGTCCAACTGATCATAAAATCCAACCTGGCAGAATGTTAGTAGCATAAAAACTAAATAGGTAGGTAGTCAAAATGTCTAATGTAAAAAAGGTTCAAGTAGCAAATCGTCTAGATTGTACAAGACTACAAACTAACTACCTATTGCAATCCCATGACCGCGAATGTGTTGCCAACCCTGAGGACCAAGATGGAATGCCTTTATGCTAGTCATTTTACCAGTCGTCTTATCCCCAGACCGGAACACAACAATGTAAACTCTGCTGCTTGGCAGTAGATTAAAATACTTATCACTTTGCACAGGGTCTTATCACCACTAAAATATCAAAAGCATTTTTTTTACCGTGTAATAAGCCTTTGTTCAACAAAATCAATACACTACCACAATATTACGATAAAGGAAAATTTTACTCATTCAAATGTCAAATTTATTTTAAATATTTTAAGCGCTTAAATCTCAATTTAAAGATGGGCGCCTTAAATAACGTTTTATTGGAAAACTGAGCTGTAGCATCATATTACGTTGTTACTCGTATTATGAAAAAAGTATATTTCTATGAAAGGATTGACGTTATATATAACGGTTGATAATAATTATGGGATTCCTAGTTTTTGATATAATTATCAAGAGATAATTATAAAGTTTATAATACACGGTAGCATTAAATTTAGCTGAGTTCAATTGGGTCTTGTTGCATCACTACATAGTATAAAACAAAGCCGCTTCCCGCTGTCTGTCCCTATGTATGCTTAGATCTATAAAACTACGCAACGGATTTTGATGCGGTTTTTTTTAATACATAGAGTGATTCAAGAGGAAGGTTTTTATGTATAATTAATTCTGTTTTATTTACGGGTTTTACAGAAAACTCATGTAAACTGAAGCGAAGCGAGGGCGGGTCGCTAGTTTCATTATAATTTAATTGTTTGACTGTTGTTAGAGTTGTTTTTTGGCTAACGAACAAGTTGGGCTCACGCTGCGCTGATACGATCTCAAATCAAATTCAAATTGGAATATAATAATACGGAACCATCGGTCCGACTCGCTCTTGACCATTTTTTTGTCAGCGGCGATACATTCAAATTTCCTACATACATACATAAAATCAGCCCTCTTTCCCGTAGGGATAGGCAGAGACCACCTCTTTCCACTTGCTACGATGCAAACAAACTTCCCTCGCTTCCTCCACTCTCATAAGTCTCTTCATACACGTGCGTTGGTTTAGAGTCTCCTGACCTGGCCCTTTCTTAATACGTCCCCGATCTGGGTAGTGATTCTCTGTACAACGACGGTCGGACGGACGAGTCCAAGCGGCGAGTTTAAGTAGTCCCGTCAGTGCGAACAAAACATATTTTAGCGCGCGCATTTTCAATTTAACAGCATGGTTTCTGCCGATGGATCGAACGTCTAAGGCTGCTTAATTCAAATCAAATCAAATCAAATCAAATCATTTATTCTGTAAGTAGGCCCTGTAGGCACTTTTACAAGTCTGAGTCTACCAGCGCTTCCAAAGAGACCACTGTTGAGAAGAAGCGCCGCAAGAAACTCAACAGTAAGCCGTTTTTTAAAAATAAATCACTTATTACAATACTAAACTTAAGCTACATAATTTAAATGTCATAGGGATGTACAGGTCCCAGTAGTAATAATAATTAAATACATCAAAATGTCAGATTAAAATAAATAATACAATTTCGGAGATGTAAACAGGCTCCAGGTAATATAGGGTGAATCTACCAGCGCTTCGGACGAGACCATCATTGCGGAGAAGAAGCGCGAAACTAAGTTACATTAAGTAAAGTAAGTTACATTAGGTAATAAAGTAATAAATAATAATTTCTTAAAACTACCAAAAATAAAATCATTACAAATGTAAGGTCAATAAACCTTAAATAAAAACAAACAAACAATAAAACACTATGAGAACAACACGACGAGGTCTCTACGTCAAAAGCCATAACTAGAATAATTTATTTAACAAAAAGTCCTTGCAAACGTGAACAGACCGGACCCCACAAACAGCACCCGTTCACGAGTATGACGCGTATCTCAGCCATCGCCTCTCTCAACCATTATGTTCGGGAAAGTGGCGACCCGATCAACGACGCCGCCGTAAGCAAAGACCTTTGAGCGAGCGTGACATGCTCATGCTGCCGGACAACATAAAAGTAATATTGTGTGAAGCAGCTGTCCGGCGAGAAACATCACAGTGTGTTCTTAATTAAAAGCGTCTTGTACACACAAGAACTAGAAAAGATAAAATACAAATAGTAAACATAACATTGATTGCTTGAATACACAGTTTGCTTAAAGGCTATGCTTATCAAGGTACCTAGAAAAATTCTACGAGTAAATATACCTGACACTATTTAAAGACATCTTGGTCACCAATGAAGTCATTTACAGTGTAATATGCCCTACCCAACAAGCAGCGCTTGATGTGGGACTTAAATTTATTGAACGGCATATTGACGATATCAGAAGGTATCTTGTTGTAAAAACGTATACAGTTCCCCACAAACGAAGTGCTTACTTTACGGAGACGGTGACCTGGAAGAGCGAGCTTATCCCTATTTCTAGTATTTAAGTTATGAACGTCGCGGTTATGCCTAAAATCATGTATGTTTTTGCGTACATACATGATATTCTCAAAGATATATTGAGACGCGACTGTAAGAATGTTGATTTCTTTAAATTTATCCCTAAGTGAAACACGAGACCCCAATTGATAAATCGCACGTACAGCCCTTTTCTGTAGTACAAAGATAATTTGGATGTCAGCCGCTCTTCCCCACAGCAAAATTCCGTAGCTCATAACACTATGGAAATAACTATAGTACACCAGTCTCGCCGTCTCGACGTCAGTAAGTTGTCGAATTCGCTTTACCGCATAAGCCGCCGAACTTAGTTTACCTGCAAGTGTGGATATATGCGCACTCCATTGCAGTTTCGAGTCAAGAGTGACACCTAAAAATACTGTTCTATCTTCGAATTCCAGTGGCTCATCCTTCAGTCTTATTCTATCCACATTCATACTTTTCACGTTGGAAAGAGAAAATTTAATGCACTTGGTTTTCTTGGCATTTAAAAGTAAGTTGTTGGCTGTAAACCAGTCAACAATTGTAGACAACGCAACATTGATGTCATTATAATTATCCCGTTTCCTATCCACTTTGAATATAAGTGACGTATCGTCAGCAAACAAGACTATTTCAAGTTTATCGCGCACTACATACGGGAGATCGTTAATATAGATTAAAAATAAGAACGGGCCCAGGATAGAGCCTTGAGGCACTCCCATAGCAACAGATGACCCAGAAGATTGTGTTCTGTTAATGTCTACCCGCTGAGTTCTATGAGCAAGGTAAGATGTAAGAAGATCAAGGGCACCGTTTTTGATGCCATAGTAGCTTAACTTCCGCACTAACGTAACATGATCAACACAATCAAATGCCTTGGACAGATCACAAAACACTCCAATTATATCCAATGATTTCTCCCAGGCATCAAAGATATGTTTTACCAAAGTTGAACCGGCATCGGTAGTAGATCGTCCTTTGGTAAATCCGAATTGACTGCTATGAAGTAGCTTGTATTGATTAAAGTGTGAGGATATTTGATTAAGAATTAATTTCTCAAAAACTTTACTTGAAAATGCACGCGCTAAAATGTGTTTTGTTCGCTCTGACGGGACTAGTTAAACCTACCGCTGCGATTTCGCTCGTTCGTCCGCCCGTCCGTTGTTTTTGAGAGAATAACACTCCCTGATCGTGGAACGTTCCCCTTGGCTTTCCCTTTCCAACAATCGCATTTAATCTTGCCTCATTTAACTGTATTGTTACTCTCACTTCATCCATTCTCTCTTCATGACCAAAACACTTCAGCATTCCTTTATTAACCCTTGCCACTATATCTCATTTTAAACCAAATTTAATTTTACAAGCTTTACTTTAAATTGCAATATGTATGTATATGTATGTATGTCAGGGTCAAATCTTGCAAGTTAAATCTGACCCACTTCCCTGTTTCCGATGAAGCTGAAAATTTGCATACGCCTTTAGTTCAGATGACAATACAATAATATAGTACCATCGAGCTGGTCTGATGATGGAGACTCAGAGATGGCCATAGAAACTCGTCATGTTAGGCCTTGTTATTTTATTCTTGACAAGTAGATGACGACTGTGCAAAAAAATGTACAGTCGGCAACAAACGCTCGTCCCGAAAATTAATTTTTTGTCAGAAACTTATTTCAAAGTTCCTTATTTGTTTTTTTAACCTGTTTTTGTGTAGGGTGTAAAAAGCCGGCCCATTATCGACTTTACCTTGAAGAAGACAATGAACAGGCTGCATTGGTTACGAGATCCAACGCACCGATAACCTAGTTAGCTAACACGCTTGACCCCTGTACAAATCAGTCAGGAACCACCAAAACACCATGCAAAGTTGATGCTTTAATATTTCTAGTGAGCCATGAGCATTATAAATACACTACACTCTTACCAACTTATTGTCAAATTACCATGTCAAAAAGACGAAGTTGTAAATGGTCGGAAGACGTATAGCATATGGTTTTTTTTTTAATTGTTTAATGAATGTGTGAAACTTGTACAATTTTATTGCCATCTTCATGCGAAATAAACTTATTTGCAAGTTTTTTTAAATAACTTTCAATGTTTGTATTTAGGTCAAGGCAAACAGTGTTATACGTTTTATGTGTGTGTGTGTGTGTGTGTGTATTTGTCTGTGGCACCGTAACTCCTAAACGTATGGACCGATTTCAACGCATATAATATTTTGTTTTTTTTATGTTTGTAAAATCTTATGTCTGTTCGCTTAGATCTTTTAAATTTCACAGCGGATTTTAATGCGGTTTTCATCAATAGGTAAAGTAATTAAAGAAGAAAGTTGTTAAGTATCATAAATTTTATTCTGGTTTATGTACGGGTGCTACTGAAAACTCACATAAACTAAAGCAAAGCGAGGGCATATCACTAGTCAGCAATAAAATTATGTTTTGTTTTTTTAATTGTTATCCTTTTTTTTTTCTGTGCAACCACTCAACAACTATGTAAATTTCTGATTGGTTATTTGATTGACTGGTAGAGAATGCCATTTAGGCAATAGGTCCGCCATTAAGTACTTGTTTGAATACTATAAAGGTGATCATAGACATATATCAAAACTAGAAGTAGAAAGTTAAATTTTCCTTTGCGGTAAGACTTGTTTGGGTTAAAAGTTAAAAACAAACAATACTAAGTAGAAGTATAAACCCATTTATCATGAGAGAACCTCTCAAGTTCGCAAGTTTAAGTCAACATCCTGCACTTGGGTAAGGTCTCAAGATATCGTCGGGTCTCAGTAAATATTATATCTATGTTGAAGTTTTATTAGATTATGTATTGGAACTCAATAAATGTTTTTCTTCTCTCGTTTATCATTGTTCTCTTAATAAACTGATCAAGTGCATGTAGCATTTACTTACGATGTAGGTATTTGTTTGAGATATTAGATTGGAAACACAATAAAGTTCAGTCAGGTATTTTTTTTCTTTTATGTGAAATATGGGTGCACTTCGCATGGTCTAAAATTATGTGCTAAATTTTTTGGTCGAAAATGTTTGATATAACATTAAATATTATACTTGTTTTTTAGCATAAAGATTTGTTTTGCATAGGTACTTACATATTTTTTGTTCTAAAGCACGTTTGATCTAAAATTGTAAAGTCTAAATCCGTCTGAACGGATGCCAAGTTCTTTAGCATTTTGCTAAATAATAACTTTTATTAGTGTTTTAATTTCCCGAAGTCGCGCCCCACTTTATAATTTTATTTCTTTTGACGCAACTTTTTAAGGTTAATCAAAATGATTCCAAGATCTTTAGATCAGGTAGAATTCCTTTTATGCTGTAAATAAAAAAGGTACCTATTATTTCATCGAAACACGTTTCAACAAATGTAGGTATCATTACGCAGAAATCTCATTTCATCAAAATTTCTCGACATGAGTAATGTTTTTTCGTTAGTCACTAGTCTAACCTAACCTTACCTACGTAATGAACGTTTTAGATGTGCTTAAAATGTCATAGCGCCATAAGAAAATAGCGTTAGATAAAATGACGGGATTCCAAATTTAAAAAAAAACTAGCGCTTGATTTTGTTTTTACTTTTTATCCGGCAGAATATCCAGTAACTTACATGTACGATAACTAATAGCTATTAAAGGTAATCGCCTTAGTGGGGACGAAATAATTGCGTTAGCCTTCCCCTTAGGTGTAAAAGTGACCGGTACGGTAGGCGATGTAAGCACCCGTAACTCTAACCATGAGTTACAATTACCGTACTCTCTTCTCTTATAGAGTGCGAGGGGATAGTATGGTAATTGTAACTGATGGTAAAGGTACTACCAGTACTCTTTTGTGATTTGTCACTTAAAGGGCTGACCGTGTGGTTGCCGGGTTAGAATAGTGCCACTCCATATCTTCCCGTGGATGTCGTAAGAGACGACTAAGGGAATAAAGGCGTATAGTACTGTTAGGCGATGGGCTTGCAACCTGTCACTAATACACTGGTAAACATCTTAGCCTAAAAGTGCAAAATGTGGTTACAGAATTGTTAACAAATTATTGGAGTTGTTGGTAATTCTGTAGCTCTGCCTACCCCACTCTGGGAATAAAGGCGTGAGTTTATGTATGTATGTATGTAGAGCTGACTGCTGATATCGTGCCACGCTCAAACGAGAATAAAAAGGGATGGGAAGGGAAGGTATGGCGGTTCCGCGCGAAGAACGTGAGATGGAGATAGTACGCGCGCGCCCTGATGGCGCTTTCAAATTCATTAGTTGCTGTTTACTTTAAAGCAAAGGTTCCCAAACTCTTTTGTTTCATAGACCACTTTCAAAATTTTGCTGGATCCGGTGGACCCCCTGCAGCTACATTACAACCGATTTCTAAAACTCGAAAAAATCTATCTATGGAAACTTGCGTTGTTGCTGAGTTTCAACGACGAATTAACAGTTTTCGAAAAAAAAAGGTTAGAGTTGACTGCTTGATAGGGCTAATTATCACTACATAGTATAAAACAAAGTCGCTTCCCGCTGTCTGTCCCTATGTATGCTTAGATCTTTAAAACTACGCAACGGATTTTGATGAGGTTTTTTTTAGTACATAGAGTGATTCAAGAGAAAGGTTTTTATGTATAATAAATTTTGTTTTATGTACGTGTGTTATAGAAAACTCAAATAAACCGAAGCGAAGCGAGGGCGGGTCGCTAGTGTAATAATAAAGTCGACTACGTGTTGTACTGAATATGGAACATGCAAATTATTACAAGTAACAGTCGCTGAACTTCTTAAAATATTATCTGCCTATCTATATTGATAGGATAAATCAAGCTAACATTTTAGTTCTTCACCATCGAACCCAAATTAATTTTCATGCACCCCCACTTACGATTGTGGAACCCCATTTTTGTCTCCCCCAACGTAGACCCCGAGTCTCCCGTGGACGTGGGGGTCCACCTGGACCACTTTGGGAATCACTGCTTTAAAGTCACAACATTTATTGAAAGGTTGGATAATATATTGTTACTGGTGACTGTACCACAGTAAAAAACAGTACTCCGTCCTCAAACAAAGGTATTTCACACGGCTTGCATGTGTGCGTGTCTCGCCTGTACACGCCGTGAGCCACCACAAGCAAACTCAACAGGATGGACCGAGGCGGATGGGGCTGCGCCGTCACCACCGCGTTTTATTAAGTTTGCGGGTGGTAGGACCTTGTGCAGGGTCCGTCCGGATCGCTACCACCATCTTATCCATTAACCTACCGCCAAACAGCAGTGTTGGCATTGTTGTGTTCCGGTTTGGGGATAAGACAGCCGGTGAAATGACTAGCATAGAGGCATTCCATCTTAGCCTCAGGGTTGGCAACGCATTTGCAGTCTTAGGATTGCATTGCAGTCTTGTGATTGCGAATGTCTATGGGTCACAGTTTCCACTTACCATCAGGTGGCCTATGTGCTCGTTTGTCTACTCGACGCCATAAAAAAAAAAAAAAAAAAAGACGCGCATCGAAACAATCTTAGCGCTTGAGCGACAATAGGTATCAGAAACTCCTTACGGGCCAGAGACGGACTAATTTTACAATGTTTTGATTCGCATTTTCCTCAAGAAGGATGATGGTTTTCAGTTATATGACTGTATTATTATAGACGGCCTTCTAAGTAGCTGCACATTCCCGCACCTTATCGCTTTAACACCTTTGACAGATTAGTGCAGCAGTTCAAACGTGACGTTAAACTCACAAAGTACTAAAGTGTGCAGCGTCTTATGACCATACGTATCAACGTGAGTGTCTAAAGTGACTATAAACAAAAGCGTACTCGTGTTCAATTCCGATTAAGGTCAAATTTCTGTGTATTGAGCGCGTGTAATTTGCACCTGAAACGTTCGAGGTATTCCAGATATTTTTAATAATTGAATACCATACCGGTTGAATACTTTCATAACTCTCATATCATCGTTCTATTTTTATGTTTCGGAAATGTACTGGAGGTAGCAATGTACAAGTTGCAGAATATTCTCAGAAGTTAAGAAATCTTCTCAAGAAATGACCGAGAATATTATGGGAAACATTTGAGAGCATTGAGAATGTTCTCTTTCCATACAAAGTTTAAGAATATTCTTGGAAATTTCCGAGAATTTCTCATAAGAAACTTTCATATTTTGAGAAGTTACTTTTCGGTACAATGCTAACTGGAGGTAATGGATGGGAGTTTCTGACTAATAATCGTTAGTAACCCATTAACAAGTGAACAAATCAAAAGTGTTTTTTTGTTATTTTGACGGCATATCGAATGCAGTCGAATACACGGTACACCAGCGGGCCTAATATGGCTGTGTTTATCGCGTGACAAAATGTGGATAAAACATCCGTCACATTCTGACACGTACGAGAACGACGGATGCTATATCCACATTTTGTCACGTCGTGATAAACGCAACCATATGAGACCCGCAGATGGTAAGGGCCCTTTGCCACGGCAACATACCATTTTTTTGCAGGTACATTTTTTTACAGGATCCCGTGACAGCCAGTATTAAAACTCATACACTACAAAACGGGATCCTGCAGTACCTGCAAAAAACCTGGTAAAGTGTTGCCGTGGGAAAGGATGGTATGAATTCGAAAATTTGGATGCCCCATCCCTCTCACTCATTATTCGTGGCTAAATCGATAGAAAGTGACGAAGTTTACGTACCGCGCCGGGTTGAAAACTGGGTATGCTCTTGCCTATGCTAGCAGTAGTGTCACTATTGGTCGACCCGCTCTGGCCTAGTTGGTAGTGACCCTGCCTACGATGCTAGCGGTCCTGGGTTCAAATACCAGTAATAGCAGATGTTTTGTATGATGAGCGGGAATATCTAGGGACACCTGTATAACAATTTTTTTTTTTCGCATAATGTATCATTTCGCATAAAATCGTTTGGCATAACACACTTTTAGGCTGACATTGCAGAATTTAATAAACGTCTATTGGTTAGATTAGGTTAGGTTAGGTTAGTTTTTAATAATAATTAAAATAAATCCCTTTCTATTGTAAAAAACCGTTTTAGGACAAACGATTTTATGCGAAAAGATACATTATGCGAAAAAAACATAATGGAAACCGATATGGACCCGAATATTTGTTCCTGAGGCTCCCGCGGGTATTTATCGATATAAATATATCGTTGTCTAGGTACCCATAGTACAAGCCTCGAGCTTAGTTTGGGAATAGATCAATTGGACATTGTCCTCGGTTTTATTTATTTATCACTGCCAAAAGAATGTGTAGGTTCTCGAATAACATGTACATGGACCTACACACATACATACATACATAAACTCACGCCTTTATTCCCAGAGTGGGGTAGGCAGAACTACAGAATTTCCAAAAACTCTAAAAACTTTTTGATAATTCTGTAACCACATTTTGCACACTTAGGCGAAGATGTTTACCAGTGTATTAGTGACAGGTTGCAAGCCCATCGCCTAACAGTACTACACGCCTTTACACGGACCTACCTACTGATGAATCGTAGCCGTCTTTACAACTGATCCTATTTAGAGATAAAGTGGCACTTTCTATGGCCCTTATCGGCAAGTGCACTCAATAACCGATCTATAAAACAGTACGGGTAACTGGCTATTCATTATATTGTTATATTGATAACACAAGTGCCCTTCATATTTGTAGCAAAATAAGTATTGTGTTTTCTGCTGCCGGCAATTCTTAGTATGATATTTATAAGTGCCTCTGTGCTATATGGAAGTGTGGAATTATTGTTAATGTTTCTTGGAAAATTTGTTTTCAGACTATCGCTGGATTTTATGCCGTGTGCTACTCTACTGAATTGAGCCTTGACTTAAAAACATACACATACATAACTTCACGCGTTCATTCCCAGAGTGAATTACCTACAACTTCAAAAACTTGTTGATAATTCTGTAACCACATTTTGCATAAATAGGCTAAAATGTTTACCAGCGTATTAGTGACAGGTTGCAAGCCTATCGCTTAGCAGTACTACAAGCCTATCTATATTCCCTTAGTGGCCTCTTACTAAAAAGTAATGGTTTTTTTATGTTTGTATCACAACATTATACGTATAGAGTACCTAGGTCTAGATTAATACTAATGAAAATTTAAGCTCAAATAAAAGCATTTTACGTCCACTTATAAGAACATAAATTTAAAAAGTGTGTAAAGATCGTGTATTTTATTCAACGCTTGAGTTTAAGTAGTCTACTTAATAAAGCCTTGACCTAAAAACTTATTGATTTTTTTGTATCTACTTTGTATTACCATTACATTATGGATGCGCTTCAATCAGTCTAAGAACATTTTGCATAATTTCATTTAACTAACTACGAAAAGCATAATGAACGTTTAGCATAAAAACCAATTGTATAATTTTATCAGGCATACGATCAAAATAACAAAATACTCATTTATCATATGGATTATTTTCTTGTTATTATGCATTTTAAGTAAATTTCTCCTTACAGGGTTAGGTAGGTTAGAACTATTACCACATTAATAGTAGTCAAACACGTTAGAAATGTTTACTTTATAACCTGTGAACATTATGATTTATAAAATTATGCATTTCGTTGTTATGCATAATAATTAGTCGTAATCGTTCGTATGTATGTTTGTAACTTGACCGTCAAAATTTGAAATTTGGACCACGTATGACAATGCCATAATTATGGTATCAAAGAGCTGAGGGCCCAGACAAGATGCATTACGCTGACTATCGTTTCTATTCGTTTAGTTTTTAAACCAATCGCATCACTGGCACATCACGTGACTTTTCGTAGCACGTCATCTACCAGTGACGCGATTGGTTTAAAAACGAAACGTAGAGAAACGCTAGCTAGCGTAGTGCATCTTGTCTGGACCCTCTGATCTGATGATGGAGTTGGAAGGTGGCGACAGGATCTATGCTTTACTAAACGTAGAGCCACCGTATTAGGACTTATTTGTATTTGATCTTGATAAGCAGATAATGACTTTACAAAGCAAAAGAAGGTACAGTCGGCAACAAAAGATCGTCGCAAGTTTTTTTTGACAGACTTATTTTATTTTTAAATTACCATTTAATCGACGAAGAGTTGTCCTTGTCTACGAAGCTAGCGAACCCAGATTCGATTCCTGCAACAAGCAAACATTCTATTACAATGTTAAATTATTAATTTATATACACATGTATGTAAATCATGCTCTAGTTCCTTAACTACGAGTCTAAACCTTAGTTAACTTCTAGTTCAATTCGTGCCAGCTCTGATATTATAGCATTATAAATTCTATGCAAATACGTCACGTGACCTCCTGGCGGGAATATTACTGCATGCCAGGAAGAGGGATAAACCGGGATGAAGTGGGAAATGAAAAGTTATAGACATTCCGCTGGAGTACGTACGTAACCATTAAACTTTAACCTTCGAAATCGGGAGCAGTTCTATAGAACGACATTTTCATTATCGTTTTTAGTATTTCGCAGCGAAATAAAAAGGGTAATAGCTAAATTAAATTATGTTCATCTGTCTGTATGTATTAAATATCGAAATACTAAAATGTAAATTTAGTTTTAAACGGTTTTGCATTGTAAAAAGTAATAACATACAATTTGGCGTTTTCTTCGAAACAATGTTATTTTAATGCTAATGAGAACATAATTTTCTTTATATTTCTCAGGTCAGTGAGGCTAGACTTGGTTTTTTTTCTACACGGTAAAAACCATTATTGCGTTTGACATGTTATCGTATTGTCAACGCTCTCATAGATCTTACTTAATTGACAGTAATGACGGCCGAGTTAAAACGTCATAACCAGGGAGCGAAATTTTGATGCCGGTGATGTCATTATGACGCAAATTGACATAATTATAGGGTGTTTTTATAAAAAATACACTACATATTAAAATAGTGACAAAGATGATTCATATTATTATTATGAATACCTAACTTTCGTTCTCGGTAAAATCGTGTTCATCGTATCAATAAATTTGGAACCGAATTATACGTCTTCAAATACGGATGCATAGATTCCATGGCGACTATGGTCAAGCGATGCCTACAACGTGTAGTTATAACAATTCACAGGTCTTAAATTCACGAATAAAAAATACTATTTCAACAAATATACTTTATTATTGTCTCAGACAATTTTCTGATTACTGTGTCACTTTTTAAAAGTACTGGCCATCTCAAGTGTCACTAAAATATCCGTAAACTAAAGAGGCCAATAAGTTGTTAGTGATTATCTATAATGTATGTAGATAAAAACACTCTGTATGAAGCTTGACGTCATACGGCTGTCACCGGCATCAAAGTTTCGCTCCCTGGTCATAACACGTCAAAGGCAATATGGTGTAAACACCATAATTGCCTAATAAAATAGCGGACCAAATACATAAATACGTACCGCTAAAGTTAACGAGTTTCGAAAACTATCAAAATTTATAGAATTAACACACCTAAGTGCTCCACGTGACCGTCCGTCTTATACATTTTCGATAAAGATAACTTTCTTCGAAAGCATCTTGTCTGACGCCACTCTTTTGCTAATGTCAATATGCCTTGCAAGCCTTAAAGCTTACGATAATATGAGACAAGAGCATTTTTTTAAATAAGTATAATAAATCCTATAATTTATTTTCTACCATAATAATAGTACCATTCACAAGAATACTCGTAATTCCAATTCTTATTGACTTACGTTTTATATGTTAATAAAAATTTCTTTTCATACTTTTCCAGCGTCTAGAAAAATATACGTTAAATTTCGCGTCTGGAATAAAATAATGCGCTACTATTTGTTAAAGCTGTCAAAAGTTTGAGATCGTCATTTATTTTAATATAACAAGGGCGAATTAGGTTTCTGGATAAGCAATACAGAAGACCTATTTACTAACGAGGTTTCTTTTATTGCATGGACAAAGGAGCACAAATTAGAATAGTGATTAGAGTAGTGGGTAGGCAGAGCTACAGAATTTCCAACAACTCTAAACTTTTTGATAATTCCGTAACCACATTTTGCACACTTAGGCGAAGATGTTTAACAGTGTATTAGTGACAGGTGGCAAGCCCATCGCCTAACAGTACTACACGCCTTTATTACCTTAGTCGGCTTTTACGACATCCACGGGAAGACTTGGAGTGGCACTATTCTAATCCGGCAACCACGCGGATTTAGTTTCTAGAGCGCCACAAATGGACAAACATACATAGGCTGATAAACACCCTCCTTTGGCAGGCGTGTAAAAACACACGTTTAACTCGTAAACACCGTTATAAAAAAAACCAACCAATTAAACACGTCTGCATACTTAAATTCCCCCAAATTAATTTAGCAAAGTGTCGAGAATTTCAGTTCGAAGCGAGCATTTTAAATTTGAAGTTTATCTCTTCAACTTTTAACTAGTATGCTGTTCGTCGAATACTAAACAAACACTTTACTTTCAATAGCGAAAATAAAGTGGGGATTTTAGGGTAAAGAGGGGAGAGGGGGTAAAGATCTGATTTTCGTCGATATTCGAAGCTTATCTAGAAAATGGAGGTAAGTAATAAAACAACAGCCTTTTTAGTCGGACGACGTAAAGCTTTTATAGTTAATGTTTTGATCTTTATCCATTGATAGAAAAATAAATGAAAAAGGCTAGGCGAATTTCGATGTCAGATTAACGCTTTTTAGGGTTCAGTACAAAAAAATTATAACGGAACCCTTATAGGATCACTCGTGCATCTGTCTGTCTGTCCGCCCGTCTGTCACAGCCAATTTGGTCCAAATCCACTGGACCAAATCAGGTGAAATTTGGTAAGATGGTGTAATTCTATGAGCCAAACACAGATGTGCAAAGTATTGACGACGCGCTGGCCTAGTGGGTAGTGACCCTGCCTACGAAGCTAGTGGTTCTGGGTTCGAATCCCGGTACGGGCAGATATTTGTGTGATGAGCTCGAATATTTGTTCCTGAGTCATGGATGTTTTCTATGTATTTAAGTATATATTTCTCTATATAAGTATTTATATCGTTGTCTAGTACCCATAGTACAAGCCTAGAGCTTAGTTTGGGACTAGGTCACTTGGTGTGAGATTGTCCTCTTACATTTATTTATTTATTTATTTATTTATTTTTTTAAATATGGGTCGTTTCCGGGGCAATCTAGGAAATTACAAAAAAAAGCTTTGCATACCTTACTATGTCATACACCTATCAAATAAAAGGGCCCGTTATAAGGATCTCAAATATAATTATTTTAGTTATTATTTTAAAATAAATATTTTTGATTTTATTCATGACAGAAGACGAAAATTGACCATATCCCCTGATCTGCGAAACTACACAGCCAAAAATTAAAAAAAATATGTAGTTCATTGCTTGTACATTACAGAAAATCCCTATTAGAGTTTAATAAAAAAAACGCATGTACGGAACCTCTCCAGGCGAGTTCAACTCACACTTGACTGAGTCAAAAATATTCAGAATGACACTAACTATTATCTCTTAAAACCCCTACCCCCCACTGCCAAACACCCTGTATATAACACAACTCCTTTTTCCTTGGGGGTTAAAAGTAGTTAGACCTAATTTGCTTTTTTGTAAACGGTTACCAATCGTCATAAAAACTTTGCTACCTTTATTTATAAGTTCCAATTATTTCTAAGTATAGCCTACTAGGGCGTGGGAAACTAATTGTCCATACAAGTTGTTGCTAAGTTATGAATATATAATATTTATAGGTTCAGGGTTTAAAGAAGTAACAAATGCCACATACTTTTCGAGTCAAATCGGAGAAATACTATAAAAGGGCCGAATCTTAAGTGCCCGAAACCGACGTGCGTGCATGACTCGATGTATGAATGTGGAAGAAGCGAAAGAAATTTGTCAAGATCGTAGCAAGTGGAAAGAAGTGGTCTCTGCCTACCCCTATGGGAAACAGGCGTGATTTAATGTATGTATGTATGTAACTCATCATAATGTTTAATTTTCTAACTAGAATAAAACTATGGATATTGGTACTACAGCTTTGGTGCTGTAATAACAAATGCTCAGGCAAACAAGATCTAATAGAATATAGTTCTTTTTTAGGCCAGCACTTTCATATTTGAACCAAAAATGTATGAAACCCGAATGATGTTCCATAACTCTTATTTACTTGACAGTAAGAGCTACCATGACATCTGCGGTGATTACCATTTAAAAGCAAGATGAACTAGACCAAAGCAGAATAAAGGTTCATTTGTTCGAGTCGATACGAGTGTTACACTCATACAATTTTCCCGTTTCCATGCTCGAGGGTCAATTACTGGAAATTGGAGCTTATTCTCGTATTATTTATATCTGGAACCTTCGATCAGGGGTTCCCAAACTGTTTTCAAAAAAGGACCATTTATTTATTTGGGTTTTTTTATTTTGAGCAAAGAACACAAGATTCAAAAATAAAATATTTAATCGTAAGTAGGTAAACTTAATTACCATCAAAGTAGAAAACCTATCTTTGCATAACTCAGTTGTGGAGCAGATTTACACAAAAATAGTGTAACGACTCATAAATAAATTCAGATTTAAATGTGACAAATGCGAATAGAATGTAGTGAATTTCAAAGACATTTATAATAAGTCAACTACGAAAATAAATTTGATTATATTTAGCTATCGTCCTCATGGTTGGCAACGCATTTCCAGTCTTCGGATTTCTGTCGTGAAAACGCAAATGTCTAGAGTCTCAGATTCCACTTACCATCATAGCTGTAAGCTTGATTGCCTCCTCAGTGTCATAAAAGCTATTGGAGCCACTTTCTAGGCTCCCGTGGTCAATAGTTAATTTGTGTGCATATAAGTTATGTTTTTATTTAATAGGAATAAAGTAGACCTAACGCCGTTTATGCGGATTTGAGTTCAGTCAGAAAATTTGTCCTTAAAAACGTTAACCACAGGAAAAATGGTACCAAAATCTGTGTATGACCCGGACCACTGTTTGGGAACCACTGTCTTAAATTGAAAGGTAGGGCAATAAATTGTGATTGCCCCCTGCAGCGAATCGGTTTGAGGCTCCCAACGAAATTGAAAATGTTTAATCTGTAATTTGTTTCTGAAGCAACGGCTTAATCGGGATGGAAACAAAATTTATTAATTAAATGTTTTGTACAGGGTGTTTTTTAGTCGAGTGTAAATACTTTTAAGGATGATGGGGGGTTTTGTTTTTGCCTGTATTTTTAATAATTATACTAAACTTATGTTTTCCTGTGATAGGGTTTAAAATCAAACTTTTTAGATTCTAGAATATTACCTAATATCAACAAAAATAATAATTACATTGTAATAATTATCTTAAGTACAAAGTTCATATAAGTTGGAAGTATTTTTGTGAATGGTGGCAAGATATAATAGAAACTAACTGTCCCGGGTTCGACTCCCGGTATGGGCAAGTACTTGTTGCGAAGTCTTGGGTGTTAGGTCTCCTTTTAAGCATAACAAATACCTGTGTCAGGAGACCCCGCCCTCCCACGATTAGCATAAGAACATTTTAAAAACTAAAATAAAATTTTAAGAGAACTTAGACTCTTATGAAAATAAGTAACAAATTTCTTTATTATTATAAAAACAAAAAAAAAAAAATTTAATGTGTGTGTGTGTGTGTGTGTGGTGAGACTGTGTGCGGGTGTGTGTGTGTGTGTGTGTGCTTAGACCGGAACAACTATGAAATAAATGTCATTAGCCCTTCTGTGTCATCATAATCTAGGCTCTTTACCCATTTTTTTTTCTTGCATTCATGGTAAGTTAGGTTATGAATGTTAAGATTTTTGTTTTTTTTATTATACAAGTGCGAGGATTGTTTGGTGTATTGCTGTCTAGCAAAGCAGGTATTATTTGTGTTTAGAGAAGCAACAGAGATTTTTATTTTAAGATAAGATAAGATAAAGATAAAGAGAGATGAAAAACATCAAAGATCAAAATTGCAATCATTTGTTCGAGATTATCTCGAACGACCATAAAAATTACACCCTGTTAAGGTTGGCAACACTAAGGAAACAGAAAACAAAAGACTGGTCTATGGGAATGCAAACACAGCAAGCAAAGCAATATGGGTTAGATACATAGATATACGAGTATATTACAGATACACCAATACACAAAAACACAGAGTTACAATAACACAGATAACCATATACACGGATACACAAACACACCGATACAAAGACAAACAGATAGATACACAAATATACAAACACATAGTCAAACTGGTTAATTAACAATGGCCCTCTTTTTTCGTCCAGCGATAAGAAGATTATCCATTGATTTATTTATATAATTCTAATTTTCGAGTTTTCCTTATCAACATGTATGTATGTATGTATGTATGTAAACACTTTATTGTACAAAAGAAAAACCATAACAATACAATTAATATAGAAATTTGTACAAAGGCGAACTTATCCCTTTAAGGGATCTCTTCCAGCTAACCCTTGAGAGATTGAGATGAGTGAACGGTTGTGCAACGAGTAAACAAGTGTACAAGAAGAAGACCAATAAAACTTATATAATTAAATTTAAAATAAAACTACATTCAAATACCTACATAAATAGATATAGAAATATACATATTAATAGTTAAATATACATACATAAACTACATTTTACGTATCTAGAGGATAATTGATATTTAGGAGATAGAGTCAAGCCAGAACTTCTTTAATTTGCCTTTTAGGGAGTCTACCGTTTGTCTACATGTTATTTTGATACTGCTTTAGAAAAACTCGTATCTGATATTTTGAGATGAATGAGTTTGAACTTAATTTTCTTCACGCTTAAGTTCAAAATCGTAATTCAAGTAATATGAGATACTATATTTTCAAAGCAATGACGATTTGCTTAGTAAGGCATATGTGGCGACTGAGTATGGGTTGTTGAAGATGTAATGTTTACATCCCAACCAGAGCCGCTAGGCCGCGCGCAGGCGCAGTGTTAAGCGCAGCTGATTCCCTTCGGAATGCTTCGGCCGTTTCCGTGAGCCGAGCGCCACGATCGGCTATCTTCGGAATTCTCAGGCAGTCGGCATTTTATCGCTCTCGAGGCTGGACGCTGCGCTTGCGCCGCCCGAGATAACGGTACTTTTATTACGCGTCGACGTTTACGTGTGCTAGGTGGTTAGCGAACAGCGCCGCTTTTAATATTAACGTTTCTTTCGCTAGTTCTATTGTGCTAGACATTATTTCTCTTCTGCTTCTGAACTTTTATTCTTTAAAGCTGTGACTATCTTTCTTTCCTGTGCTTGTGAGCTTTCTTGCTATTAACTGTTATTTCTTCCGTGTGTGTTTTACTTGACATTATATTTTATATATGTGGAACGCGCTAGTTTTAATTCTCTCTGGTTAGCCGTCCCCATATAAGTGGTGACCCCGAATTGCAACGGACATTTCCAACGGACATTTTTAAAATTTAACGGCCATTTTTTAAATTTCATTATGGCGTTAACGGGTGATGACACCGTAGTCGCTAAGGAACTCACTGATACTTCGGTATGTCGGATTAGTGTCAAGGTGCCTCCGTTTTGGCCCGATAAACCATCATTATGGTTCGCCCAATTAGAAGGGCAGTTTGTCTTGGCGAATGTTACGGTAGATGCCACTAAATTCTACCACGTCATTTCGGTGTTGGAACCTAAATATGCAGCGGAAGTGGAAGACGTAATTACGAAACCACCGATTAGTGACAAATATGAGAAGTTGAAGACGGAACTGATTTCACGGCTATCTAGTTCCAAGGCAGAGCGTTTAAAGCAGTTGACCTTGAAAGAAGAAATGGGTGATAGAAAGCCGAGTCAATTTTTACGTCACATTCGGAGTTTAGCGGGTCCCGAATATCCCGACGAATTTATACGCACGTTGTGGATGAGCCGCCTTCCTAGTTTATTGCAGAGCATTTTGGCGATGCAGGACAATTTGTCCTTGGATGTTCTTGCACAAATGGCGGATAAAGTGCATGAAGTTACTCCGGGAGTGCCGGTTTCCTGTGTAGCTGCAGCATCAACCTCGCAAGCACCGGGTTCTTATATTGATGATTTGCACCGGAAAATCGACGCGTTAACGCAAAGACTTGACGCGATGTCTACCTCCCGGGGGCGTAAGGATAAGCCCCGGTCGAGTTCCCGCGGCAAGCGTTATGACCGGTCAAAGAGCCGCTCGCGGGCCAGCAGGCCCAGTGGGAATAACCAGCGTCTCTGCTGGTATCACTTCAAGTTCGCGGATAAGGCAGATAAGTGTATCCCTCCTTGCGGTTACTCAAAAAACTAGATAGTGGGTCGCTTGTGGCGACCAGTGAATGTGCATCAGTGTCAACCCGTTTATTTGTTACGGATTATAAGACAAAGTTGCAGTTTCTAGTGGACACTGGGTCAGATTTATGTGTATACCCAGCTAGTTTTTTGCGTGCGCAACGTCGTCATAAGACCGGTTATGAACTTTATGCCGCAAATAATACTACCATTAGTACTTATGGCTGGTTAAGCTTATCGCTAGATTTAGGTTTACGCCGCGATTTTTCGTGGCGCTTTGTAGTTGCTGATGTTAGTAAACCAATAATAGGAGTAGATTTTCTCTCATTTTATAATTTGCTTGTCGATATTCGTAATGCTCGCTTAATCGATAACACAACATCACTAACATCAGCCGCTGTAGTTGCTTCTGCTTGTGCATGTCCGCAAATTAAAACTATTACAGGTGACTCGCCATATCATAAGTTACTTGCGGAGTTTCCGGATATAATGCGGCCAGTTGGTAGCCCACTGGAGCGCAAGTGTAAACATCAGACGCAACATTATATTCGGACCACTCCAGGGCCACCCGTATTCTCCCGGCCCAGGCGTTTAGCGCCTGATCGCCTTAAAATTGCGAAACGGGAATTTGAGGATATGGTGCGCACGGGTATAGCAAGGAGATCAGAAAGTCCGTGGTCATCTCCGTTGCACCTGGTACCTAAAAAGGATAATGGTTGGCGCCCTTGTGGTGATTATCGCGCACTTAATGCGCGTACTATTCCTGATAGGTACCCGGTGCGTCATATAGCAGATTTTTCGCACAACCTTTTCAATGCTAAGGTATTTACTAAGTTGGACTTGGTGCGCGCCTATAATCAGATTCCCGTTGCGCCCGAGGATGTTCCGAAAACGGCAATCACGACACCGTTCGGACTTTTTGAATTCCCATTTATGAGCTTTGGTTTGCGAAATGCTGCGCAAACGTTTCAGCGGTTTATGGATGAAGTCCTTAGGGATCTTGATTACTGTTTTCCTTTTATTGATGACGTTTTAGTAGCCTCCACTAACGATGCGGAACATCAAATTCATCTGCGTGCTGTATTTGAGCGTTTTAATAGCTACGGTATTTTGCTTAACGCCAACAAATGTGTGTTTGCCGAGCCGCAGATGGAATTCTTGGGTTATTTGGTATCTCCAGATGGTACTCAGCCTATTGGAGACAAGGTCAAGGCTATACAGAATTTTTCTCGACCTAAAACAATTAGAGACTTGAGGCGGTTCCTAGGTGCTTTAAATTTTTATAGGAGATTTATTACTGGTGCTGCAAAGTTACAAGCTCCTCTCCATGCACTACTTAGTGGTCCAAAGGTGAAGAGCAGTAGCCCAGTAAACTGGACTCCCGCGCTGGAAGAAGCTTTTAATGCTTGCAAGACAAGCATTGCAAATGCCGCTCTTTTAGCGCATCCAGATACGACTGCTTCTTTAGCACTTGTAACAGACGCTTCAGACCTTTCTATTGGTTCCGTGCTACAGCAGGAAGTTGAGGGTAATTGGCAGCCGCTTGGGTTTTTCTCTCGCAAGTTGACAGCTGCCCAAGTTAAGTATAGCGCATATGACCGAGAACTCCTTGCTATTTATGAGTCGGTAAAATACTTTTGCCATATGATAGAGTTAAAACCCTTCTTTATTCTTACTGACCATAAGCCCATAGTTTCAGCTTTCAAAAAGTCACTCGACGCGTGTTCTCCGCGACAGTTTCGGTATCTCGATTTTGTATCGCAGTTCACTACTGATATCCGCTACATTGCGGGGGAGGATAACGTAGTGGCGGACGCGTTATCAAGGACTGACGCTATTACTGACGGACTGGACTATGATGCTTTAGCAGCATCTCAAACTACGGACACGGAACTGCAGACGTTGCTGCGGAATGTTTCATCTCTTAACTTGCGAAAAGTCGCTTTTGCAACGACGAAACTTTTTTGCGACGTGTCCATGGCGGCTCCGCGCCCCTTTATAACATCGGAGTTTCGCAAATTAATTTTTAGTTCTCTTCATGACTTTAGCCACCCTAGCGCCAGGACAACTATCAGGCTAGTATCGGAGCGTTATGTTTGGCCCGGGATGAAGAAGGATTGTAGGGAGTGGGCACGGTCGTGTATTCCTTGCCAAAAGTCGAAAGTTACACGACACGTACATTCACCGATTCATAGTTTTAAACCCCCGTCAGGACGATTTTCACATGTCCACATTGACCTTATAGGTCCATTGCCTGTGTCCAATGGATATAGGTACTGCCTCACTGCCGTAGATAGGTTTACGCGTTGGCCAGAGGCAGTACCCTTGCATGACATCACGGCGGAGACGGTAGCGAGAGCATTTATTTCCATGTGGATATCTCGGTTTGGTTGTCCTCACAATGTTACCACTGACCGGGGTAGACAGTTTGAGTCCCATGTATTTAGTCAGATTTCTGCCATTATAGGGTCACGTCACTTGCGAACTACTGCATATCATCCGGCTGCCAATGGTCTGGTGGAGCGTTTCCATCGACAGCTCAAGGCCGCCATTATGTGTCATGCAGACGATTGCTGGACGGAAACGCTTCCACTAGTACTACTTGGAATTCGTAGTGCATGGAAGGACGATTTGTCTGCGTCAACCGCCGAGTTAGTTTACGGCGAGCCGCTTAGACTGCCTAGTGACTTGTTGCAACCAACAGCTGATTTATTAACGGACTACACTGATTTTTTATCCCGATTGCGTCTTCACATGAAGAAGTTACAACCTGCAATAGTCACCCGTCACGGTTCTCACAAGATTTTTGTTTATAAGGACTTAGCGACCGTTTCGCATGTCTTTGTGAGACAGGACTTTGTGAGAAAATCTCTCCAGCCGCCTTATGCTGGTCCTTTTAAGATAGTGGAAAGGTCAGAAAAATATTTTATAGTCGACGTTGCCGGTAAAAATATATCTATCTCTATTGATAGGCTGAAGCCAGCCTATATCCTAGTTGAGGCACCCGGCAATACTAAAACGTCATCGACCGTCCCCGTTAATCAAGCGCCTTCGGAACCAAGAACATCACGTTTTGGTCGCCGGATACGTTTTCCAGATTTTTATCGACCCTAAAGGTCTCCGGGGGGGCTGATGTGGCGACTGAGTATGGGTTGTTGAAGATGTAATGTTTACATCCCAACCAGAGCCGCTAGGCCGCGCGCAGGCGCAGTGTTAAGCGCAGCTGATTCCCTTCGGAATGCTTCGGCCGTTTCCGTGAGCCGAGCGCCACGATCGGCTATCTTCGGAATTCTCAGGCAGTCGGCATTTTATCGCTCTCGAGGCTGGACGCTGCGCTTGCGCGCCGCCCGAGATAACGGTACTTTTATTACGCGTCGACGTTTACGTGTGCTAGGTGGTTAGCGAACAGCGCCGCTTTTAATATTAACGTTTCTTTCGCTAGTTCTATTGTGCTAGACATTATTTCTCTTCTGCTTCTGAACTTTTATTCTTTAAAGCTGTGACTATCTTTCTTTCCTGTGCTTGTGAGCTTTCTTGCTATTAACTGTTATTTCTTCCGTGTGTGTTTTACTTGACATTATATTTTATATATGTGGAACGCGCTAGTTTTAATTCTCTCTGGTTAGCCGTCCCCATACATATTTCGACGACAATGTGCGTCATGATGCATGTTTATTGACGTTGTTTGTTGTTGTCATAATGAATATTTGCACTCTTGCACAATGCATGCAATTTGCATCAATGCAAGTATTTACGTAACTAATTGACTAGGTATTACAAGGTACTTATATGCTGACGAGCAAATACTAGTCATTTTATAAATAACATCGGAACGAAGTTATTTTTAATAGTATTTATGTAAGTATTTATGTATGTACTTATAGGTTCTCTTTATTGTACAATTATAATGAAAAACACAAGGATAGGTAACAAAAAAAAACAAGTACAAAAGTAAACCGTACATCTATAATATGTATTATGTTTAGGTAGGTAATTTTACTTAGGTAAATACTTACATAGTATAAAACAAAGTTGCTTCCCGCCGTATATCCCTCTGTATGTACGCTTAGATCTTTCAAACTACTCAACAGATTTTAATGTGGTTTTCATTAACAGACAGAATGATTCAAAAATAAAGGTTATGTATCAACGAACATAAACCGAAGCGAAGCGAGGGCAGCCCGCTAATTAGTGATAAAACCTAGGCTGCGAAGTAAATGTACCGTCACCCAATAAAAATGTTGAACATATTTAGAACCTTGTCACCGTCATTTTCTTGTTATATTTTGACAATGCACTTAAGTAACATGCTTTATTCCACTCGGTAAAACAATATTGCTCGTATTGTTTTTTAACTCAACGCCATTACTGTCACGTAAAAATCTATCGTATCGTTAACAATAATATAATAACAAATGACAAACAATATTGTGTTAAAATAGAGCCCAAACACAAAAAGTCAGGTGGGACAAGTCAACAAGGTAAGTGCAACAAACCATATATTTTTAGGAGATATTTTTTGGTTTGACGCACCTGCCCCATAAACGAATTTACCCCACCTTACCCTACTCATTACGGTTATTCAAATCCAAATACTGTAGCAATTTCTAGCCTCTTCTTACATTGAAAGCCGTGTGAGAGCGAGACAGTCAGTATTCCTGTTATGCGTCGTAAATTGAACCCTAATGAAGACTTGACCGATTCCCCTCCGCATAATAAGCGAGGGCTGACTGATTACTAGACTGCATTCCGGAATAGATGAAAAACTCTTCTATTTTCCAACCATCTAAAAATAGAAACACTATTTTCCACGGGTTTTTCGCTTAAATGTTATTTGATTTTCATTTAGTGCTGGTATGTTGTGTAGAGTCCATGCGATTACTACAACCATCCCTTTATTCTACCGTCAGCAGCAGTGTTCGCATTGTTGTGTTCCGGTGTGGGGATAAAATAACCAGTGAAATACAGATGTAGTAAGTAATCCTTTTCCATCGTTTTTTGTCGGATTAGTTCGTATTTATCTAGCTTTCTCAATTAGCTTCAGTACCCATCAATAAGCTAGAGAAAGCAAGATAAATACGATGTTATCCGACTAAAAACGATGGGAAAGGATTATTCACTACATCTGTACATAGCATGGATGGATTCCATCTAAGCATTTAAGATTACAAACGCATTTGTGGTCTTAAGATAGCAGTCTTGCGATTGTAGGCTTGAGAATGCAAATGTATATGGGTCTCGTTTGCCTTCTCCATGCTACTCGTATAATTGAATAAAAAAATGCATAGTTGTCGTTTTAAACTTTTGAATGGTCTGTCGCCTGCGGTATTTCCAGACCGTTACGACCTACAAATCTTCAAGAAAAAAGCGTACTCTCATTTGACGACGCGCTGGCCTAGTGGGTAGTGACCCTGCCTACGAAGCTAGCGGTCCTGGGTTCGAATCCCGGTAAGGGCAGATATTTGTTCCTGAGTCATGGACGTTTTCTAATGTATTTAAGTATATATTTCTCTATATAAGTATTTATATCGTTGTCTAGTACCCATAGTACAAGCCTAGAGCTTAGTTTGGGACTAGGTCAATTGGTGTGAGATTGACCTCTAAAAAAAAAACCGGCGACGCACCCGTGACTCCTCTGGTGCTGCAGGTGTCTATGGGTGACTGTGATCGCTTACCATCAGGTGATCCGTCTGCTCGTTTGCCCTCTATACCATAAAAGAGGTTCTCAAGTCAACCCGTTTTTTTATGTATGATCACGCATAACTTTTTACAGAGTTGTCCGATTACAAAAAATATTTATTTCTCTGATAGAGTACTTCCGAGGTAGTCCCATTGTCACCGCATCTGAATCTGATGAAGGGATACGTGAGGAGTTGAGGGGAGGCGGCGACTCACAATATTTTTACCCCAAAAGCCGACTTCAATTGGACTAACCTAACCTAAAAAGCCGACTTCAATTGGACTAACCTAACCTAAAAATCCGACTTCAATTGGACTAACCTAACCTAAAAAGCCGACTTCAATTGGACTAACCTAACCTAAAAATCCGACTTCAATTGGACTAACCTAACCTAAAAAGCCGACTTCAAATGGACTAACCTAACCTAAAAAGCCGACTTCAATTGGACTAACCTAACCTAAAAAGCCGACTTCCTAGAGCAGGCACGTTTTTTGCGCAGCGACTCAGCCTGGCTGTGCAAAAAGGGAACGCGGTCAGCATTTTAGGGTCCATGCCACGAGCGGGTGAACTGCAAGGGTTATTCTATTTATAGTTAGTTATTACAATTATTATATTCCGTGTGGTTGCCGGGTTAGAATAGTGCCACTCCATATCTTCCCGTGGATGTCGTAAGAGACGGCTAAGGGAATAAAGGCGTATAATATTATGTAGTATTGTTAGGCGATGGGCTTGCAACCTGTCACTAATACACTGGTAAAACATCTTAGCCTAAGTGTGCAAAATGTGGTTACAGAATTATCAACCAGTTTTTAGAGTTGTTGGTAATTCTGTAGCTCTGCCTACCCCACTCTGGGAATAAAGGCGTGAGTTTATGTATGTATGTATGTAATTATTATATTTTGTAAAACCTATACTTACCGTTTTTAAAACGTATTTTTTTGTGTTTGTATTATCGGCTACGGACATCCACACTGAGCATCGTTTGACAGCCCTTGTGCGGTTTTTTTAAACGCCTCTTAATCGGTTATGTCACAAATAGAAACAAATGCAAATGTTTAATTTATAATGACAACAAAATCTCATTCAGACAATGACATTGATATCGGAAAAAAGTTCCTATTAAGTATCGATTTTTCTTCAGTATTATAAAATTCTGTTTACGTACCCACCTACATAAGGAATATTTAATATGGGAATTGAAGCATCAACCATAATTTACGAGTATGTCCATCGACAAAGTCAATGTCGAATCAAACACGGCCATGAAAGCAAAAAGGAAGGTGTTATTACGAAGCAAATAAAGGATGGTATGTAAATAAACCTATTGCTTATTTAAATAATCGATATAAGGTATTTCTGCTGCAATGTAGTTAAAATGGCTTGTTATATACATATGTATATATTTGATTAGGATGACGCAAAGCTAAAAGCCTGTATGCGGATACGTACGCTTCATACTCTATCACCTCATACATGAACGTACAATAAACCTATTAAAGTATGCTCTGTCACTTTCTGTCAAGTTCTAATGTCACAGTGAAACATAAGGCCAAAGCATATTAAATAAATAAAAATCAGGGGACAATGTCAGGTCTAGCCTTGTACTAATGGGTACTAGACAGTAGACATGGATATAAATACCTACATAAAAAAATGAATATAAACTCGGTTGGAAGGGGCCGCCCTAGGCGTACTTTTTCGAGTCAAATCGGAGAAATACTGGAAAAGGGCCGAATCTTAAGTACCCGAAACTCTGACGTGTGTGCATGACTCGATGTTTGAATGTGGAAGAAGCGAAAGAAATTTGTCAAGATCGTAGCAAATGGAAAGAAGTGGTCTCTGCCTACCCCTCTGGGAAACAGGCGTATGTGTGGCGTATTTAATGTATGTATGTATGTATGTACATCCATGACTCAGGAACAAATATTCGCGCTCATCACACAAATATCTGCCCTTACCGGGATTGGAACCCAGGACCGCTAGCTTCGTAGGCACGTTCACTACCATCTAGGCCAGCGCGTCGTCAGATATTTTAAGCATAATAGCTCTTGCGAGTTTATGAATTATAGATGGTTAGACTATAACACACTAAGGGCGGTGGTAGGACCTTTTCAAGGACCATCCGGATCGCTAACAGCATCTTATTCTTCACCTACCGCTAAGCAGCAGTGTTTGCATTATTGTGTTCCGTTGTGGGGATAAGACAACCGGTGAAATTACTAAAGCACTTCCATCTTAGTCTTTACCATCACTTTTAAATTATTAAACCATTAAACAATCATAATAACACCTCATCTCAGACATCTATTCCAAATAGAAAGAAACATCTCGCTGTACAGTCATCTAATTTGTTTTCTGGACCACTGTGGACTATGTCACCGTTAATTTGTAAAACATGTGTCATAAGAATAGTCTTTCGTTTTGGTTGACTACGTCACTTGAACATAGTTCTTTAATATGGCCAAATGGGTTGACTATAGTTTTGGCAGATATGAAATAATTATACTTTAATATGGTTCTGAAAATAGTCGGCAGTGAGACATGCCAAGTTCGTAAACTTTAATACTTAATTAGTTTTCATTGCAGAAGTTTTAAAGGATTCTCTTTATGTGCAATTAATTGAATTTGAAAACTTGCCAAAAATAGTTGCAAAGAACAAATTAGACGGATTTGGCATTAGTTTCCTACTGAGATACAATGTAATGGGTACATGGAAAGAACATATCTAATCTGTAAATAAGTCATGTTTCGTACCAACATTTATATAATTTTCATGTTGAAGAGTCTTTTTAGAATGAAAAAATAATAAAAATGATATTAAGAAAAATATCTGTATCTAAGTGGTAACTAATAGAGTATCAGGAACTCTGGATTTTGAGTTATTTTTTTATTATTTGACATCTAACAATCACGACCGCGTTCATTTTTGCGTTTACTGCCATTCTAATCCAATAGGACATATAATAACAAAAACTATACCAAACAAAACGTATTTAGATAAAAAAATATTGTCACGTCATGTCCTGTCATTTCCTAAGCAAGGTGTTCCTACGAGTGTAGACTAAGCAATTACTCCTTATCCTCACTTTACCAAGGAGTCAAGGACGCATATTTATAACCTGCCATGCATTTTGTTGGTTAAGTGAACGCAATGAATCCGCTCCTAATAACCAAAACTAAGTTTCATTTGGTTTTTACCGCCTATAATCTCGGCCCTGTTTACCTGTTTCGTTTTGTCAGTTAAAAAACAAAAGCCAAATGAAATATTTCATGAACATGCCTGAGAACTGACTCAGACATTTAGAACATGGTCGGGATCGAAACGTCCAATTTATTACTTATCAATTGTTATATCCTGAGCAATAGAATAATACAAAGTTATCAGAAACTTTGATACGAAATAATAGAGTTTTGGCTGGTCTTATAGCCGAAACGGAACCGCGCCGAAGATGAATTGCCCAAGGGCAAACGATTGATAACAAAGAACGATGCCAAAACAAAAAGATAACCGCCATTAAATAAATAAATATCAGGGGACAATGTCACACCAATTGACCTAGTCCCTAACTAAGCTCAAGGCTTGTATTATGGGTACTAGACAACGATATTAATACTTATATAGAGAAATATATACTTAAATATATAGAAAACATCCATGACTCAGGAACAAATATTCGCGGTCATAACACTAATATCTGCCCTTACCAGGATTTGAACCCAGGACCGCTAGCTTCGTAGGCAGGGTCACTACCAACTAGGCCAGCGCGTCGTCGAAACGAGGATCATTCTTACCTCTCTAGAGTAAAAAAAAAACAATAAAGTAGGTACAATGGAAATACGAGTTTATTTTACAAGGGAATTGATGACGTTGGTCCCTCGGGGGCAACTACGCATTTACATAGGGTTTTGACTAAACACACGAGGGACCAAAGTTTATGATATCTTGCTGTTCTGCAATAGACTTTGAACTATTACAATGGGGACAATTCGAAACTCTAGTCTCTATATTACATTCGTCTAATTTCACTTTAAATTCAATTCTAGAATCATGAATAGAGTTTGACTTTTATAATTTTAGGTTTACAGACAAGGTCAGGTTTGGCAGGTGCGTCAACCCAACAATATCTATCTTCTATTAACTATATAGTTGGCCGTACTTGCCCCGTTGAAGAATTTTCCCCTCGTGACTTTATTTAATACTAGTTTTTCCCGCGACTTCGATTATCTTTATTCCCTCAGGAACTTTTAAATTTTCCGGTATGAAAAGTAGTTTATGTGTCAATCCAGGGTATAGGCTATCTTCATTTGAAATGTTATCCAAATCAGTCCAGTCGTTGCAGCATGAAGGAGTAACAAACACACACACAAACTTTCGCATTTTTAATATTCGTAGAATTATTTTAGATAGCTTCTGCCCGCGACTTCGTCTGCCTGAATTTCGACTATCGTTATTCCCTCGGGAACTTTTAAGTTTTTTGGGACAAAAAGTAGCCTATGGGTTATTCCAGTGTATAAGCTATCACCATTCTAAATTTCATCCAAATCCGTCCAACCGTTGCAGCATGAAGGAGTAACAAACTAACACACACACACACACACAAAATTTCGCATTTAAGTCTAATATTAGTAGGATTACTAGGATTAGTAGGATAGGATTAAATGACACTGTTTCGAATTGGCCCCAACACCTACTATCTCTTATTAACACCAAAATGGAATGTCTATTTTTTTTCATTCGTGTTTTTTAGCGTACAAATCGTTTATCACTTTGGAATCAAAGTTAGAAATAAAAATGATAATAATATGATAAGTTGGAAAGTCGCTAGAAATGAAGATTTAATTAAATTATTCCGACCACTTTCTAAAGTAATCAACGCAGGTAAGTGAAAAAACAAATCTCAAGTCAACAGAACGTCGTCACAACCGCACCCTTACCATGAGTTACAATTAACGTACGGGGACCGATTTTTGACTTTCGACGCGTTCGAAACTTTCAATCGAAAGTGAACAATGAAATGGTAGTTTTGACTAGCGAGCGATAGAAAATATAAACACGAGTGGTCATTCGTTTTGAATTCTATTAATAGAACATTTGACATCTGTCAAAGTGTTAAAACTAAAACATAAAACAAATCTACCTATAGCAACGCCATAGACATCCACAGACGAGAAAGCGTTTCATTTTTCCTAAACTTATAACCAGTCAAGAATTTGTAAAAAAAGCGTAAAAAATCTCATTCGCAATTAAATAATAAATTACACTTTTGTTAGCTTCACACATTTATTTGCTTTTAAAATATTATGAATACAAAAAACCGGTAAAACATCGACTTTCTGCGTATAATGAAAGACGTTCCAAAGTAAATACTATTTATCAAAAATATGAAATTACGGATTATTCGAAAATAAAGCGTGAAAGATTGTCGCATTCGAATATTTTCTACCGCTCGGTTTTAAAATCGAGCGCTCGAAAGTCAAAAATCGGTCCCCTGGCTAGCGAATCGAAGCTCTGTCCCTCGCAGACCTCGCAAGTATTCTTATAGAGTGCAAGGGACAGAGCAATCGACTCGCTAGCGAGTACGGTAATTGTAAGTCATGGTAAGGGTACCGAACGGCCTAATAAGTCTGTTTACTGGAAACTTTCCGTACAAGTTCCTTACAATGAAAACTTCGCCATTGTGGGGGCTACAATACATAATTATACAATGGTTTTCTTTGGGAGGTTTGCGGGAAATTGTTCTAACAAGGGATGTTTTTGTATGTAAAAGGAAAACATAAAAAGCAGCCAAGTGTGAGTCGGACTCGCCCACGTAGTGTTTTTTTTTAAATTATTTTTTTGTTTTTATTAAGTTTTTTTTTTTTTTTTATTAACGCGTTTGCCTATTGCGGTGAGATACGCAGTGATTGTTATGGTTGAGGAATACAGACCAAACAAAACCGCCTATATATAATAATATTAATAATAATGTTTGATTTTTATGACTAGCATAGAGGCATTCTTAGTCCTCAGGGTTGGCAACACATTTGCAGTCTTAAGATTGCATTTCAGTCTTGTGAATGCGAATGTCTATGGGCCACAGTTTCCACTTACCATCAGGTGGCCGGTGTGCTCGTTTGTCTTCTCAATGCCATATAAAAAACAAAGATCGTTCTTATAGCGGCAATAGAAAATGCACTCTGAAAATTTCAACTGTCCTGTTACAGTTTATGAGATACAGCCGGCTGACAGAACCGACGGACAGACAGACAGTTAGATATATTTACTCACAGACGGACAGCAGAGGTTTTGTAATAGGGTCCTCTTGGAACCCTTTGGGTACGGAACCCTAAAAAACAATTGAATCGAGCTTAATTTTGTAAATTGAGAGCCGGTTTGGTTCACACGGCGACGCAAAATCGCAGGACTTTGTATGCAGCAAAAATTACACGCCCAATATTACGCGACTTACAGCTCAAAAAATTACGCTCGTGTGGTTACACCCTTACTGTGACTATTTACGTAAGTAAAGGACCTCTTGCATGTAGTTGTGTACAAAACTAGTTGGAATTTACGTCAAATTTCAAATATAGAATGTCGAACGGTCTATACCTACAGATGTGTTACAACTACATGTACAAGAGGTTCTTTACTTAAGTTTTTTACCTATACCTATACTCGAATACGAAGTCTTCATCTTACTTTGACCTCTGGAAATGGACTGCAGTCAATTTTCTATTTAGAGATAACCTCTCGACTCTGAATTGCGAGGAATCGTAATTCGAACTATTGAGCGAACCAATTTAAAATGGAAATTTATTCATCGATCATTTATAGCTTCCCACCTTGACAATGACATAATTGTCCCGCGAGACAGTAGCCATATGTCACTAGAACATGTTAATGTAAACGTTAAGTGCATGGTTATATATTTGTTTCAATTAACAATTAACTGGAAAAGGGCCGAATCTTAAGTACCCGAAACCGACGTGCGTGCATGACTCGATTGACTCGATACGATCGACTCGTGTGAATGAGGAAGAAACGAAAGAAATTTGTCAAGACCGTAGCAAGTGGAAAGAAGTCGTCTCTGCCTACCCCTCTGGGAAACAGGCGTGATTTAATGTATGTATGTATGTATTATTAACCACAAGTTACCAAGTTAATATTTCTTGTAAAAGATTGAGTGACATTAATTTCCTTACTTTTTTTAGGGTTCCTTACGCTATCAAAAAACTTAGACTCCACGTCCGTCCATCTATCCATCCGTTTCTCACAGGGCAGTACCTATCTTTTGAACCTTAATAGTCACAGACTTAAAATTTTCACAGAGTGTGCATTACTATAGCTGCTATGAACAAAATAGTCTACACTAATATTGTAAAGAAGTAAAGTTTGGGACGTTGTAAGGGGTAATCTCTGGATCGACTGAACCGAATTTGAAAATTCTTTTACCAATAGAAAGCCACGTTATTTGTGAGTTATTAGCTTCAATACTCGTATATACCCTTAAAAAAGAATGTTTATTGCCCAAAGAAGTGGGAACGGTAACAGTTAGTAAAAATTAAAGAGGATAAAGTTCAAAAGCAAGATCTATTCTTGATCCACTGTTATAATTATATATCTGATGGTTAATTAAAGAAAAAGAGCTAATAGTTATTCAACAAACTGTTATCAGGATAAAGAAAAATCAGCCCTTTTTATCTCCAAAAATAAAAAGCAACTATATCGCAGTATCCTCTCCAATCATTGTCTCAAATACGCGCCATAACTTTTTCAATTTATGTATTCCACTTTTATTTCCCGCGGCGCATGTTCAAAAGCTTTCGTAACTTATTAGTTGGTATCGGTGTTCCTTGTCAACACGAATTTTCTAAGTTCTGAAAAGGATGGATAGTAGAACTTGCTATGTTTTACAAAGTTTCTCGTGAGTTTGAAGTTTGGGCTTGGAATTAAATTAATAAGTTATGTACGCGTATCAATCTAAACTGATTATTTACGACAGTTGAATGGTTGTGATAAATCAATGTTAGTTGTGGTTTGGTTCTCTGAAGCTAGAGTATTAACCGTTTATTAATGACGAGGTTTTGCTTGTGTCTGTATAGAAATTGTTTATTATGATTTCTAGCTGATGCCTGTTACAAAGGCCGAGCCACACCAGAAGCGTGTGACGCGCACTTGCGGGTGCGCGTTTAACTGCGTTGTATTATATGAATCCTTATACAACATGTCACACCGCTTGCGTGACGTACGCGTGCATATAAATAAATAAATATATAAGTATATAAATATAAGGGGACAATCTCACACCAATTGACCTAGTCCCAAACTTAGCTCTAGGCTTGTACAATGTACATACAATACAATACAGTACAAAACACTTTATTGTACACCAAACAAAAGCATTACAGAGAAACAGCACAATTAAAAACAACACACTTTGGGTACTAGACAACGATATAAATACTTGTCTACTTGAGAAATATATACTTAAATACAATAGAAAACACACGCATTCGCGCTCATCACACAAATATCTGCCCTTACCGGGACTCGAACCCAGGACCGCTAGCTTCGTAGGCAGGGTCACTACCCACTAGGCCAGTGCGGTATGTCACGGTGTTAACTAAGAAACTGTCTTATTGTGCTCGTTATAGCATTGTGTTGTCATTATACCTATAGTCTGAATCATTCTGACTGACACGTTGCTGAACGAGGAAACAGCCAGCTGTTCTGAACCCTTACCATGAGTTACAATTAACGTACTCGCTAACGCGTCGAATGCCCTGTCCCTCGCAGACCTTGCAGTATTCTTATAGAGCGCAAGGGACAGAGCATTCGACTCGCTAGCGAGTACGGTAATTTTAACTCATGGTAAGGGTACTGCTCTGCTGTGTAGCGTCGACTAAATGCTTCGTTAACCCGTGCTTGTGTTTCAAAGTTCGGGACTCTCACACGTTACTGCTAATGAATCGCATTTCATATGGTGTCTTTTTATTAGAGAATCTTGATACAGTCTTATGATTATGACGTACGGACATCGCGTTTTTTTAGTCAGTATTTATAATTTTAGACTATTGACAAGAAAACTGTGGATATACAACGGTAAAACCACGGCTCACCCCTTATTTATAAACCTATTTTAGTTACTTAAAGTATTAATTGTCCCTTTCTGTCCAATTCAAATGTCATAATGACAGATACAGGCAGAGCATACTTCAAGCATACTTCAATTATTGCGCGTCTTAAAGCAAGGATTTGACCAGTCAATATTTGTACAGTGCAATAGCTTTTAGAAGGGGCTTCGGGTTTGTACTTTTCTCTCACTCGCTCTCATACGATCTTATTAAAGGCGAGTGAGAAGTACAAAACCGAAGCATCTTCTAAGTGCTTACAGACTGTATGTACCTATAGATAGATAGATAAAACGTTTAGTTGTGTACTACAAATCACACATACAATCACAAAATAATAAAAAATAAGTAGTATGACACTAACATTACACACACTGCCAAAAGAATGTGTACACTGCAGCAGGGCAAAAGGCACAACGTATAACTTTGCCCATTATGAGCAAAACACTGGTATTCTGCCACAACCCCGAGGAACGACAGAGCAACAACAAGCAAAACATTATAACACAAAAATAACAAGGAGGTAGTTACTTATGTTTATACATACTGTCATGTTTTTGAGTTGGGCTATTCCCAGTTGTCCACACCCCTTTTGTTCACATTGTGGACAACTGGGAAAAAAAAACCCAGTTGTCCACACCCTCAAAATTATGTGAACATTTCACACTCTTTAATTTGACTCAACTGCGTTAGTTTAATATCTACTAAAGTACGTTAATAATAACTAACTAAAAACTAACACAGTTGAGTCAAATTAAAGAGTGTGAAATGTCCACATAATTTCGAGGTTGTGGACAACTGGGTTTTTTTTTCCCAATTATCCACAGTGTGGACAAAGGGGTGTGGGCAACTGGGAATAGCCCTTTGGGTTAGGTAGGTATGTATGTTTATGTTACGTATTTTCCGCCAGCCACTCACCTAACTTTGATGAATGAGGTGTCAATATGTTATTATGGTCCAGGTGACGTACGCATTTTATACGACCATAATTAATACGACGGACGTAAAGTCCAATTACTTGGGTATTGACCTCCGTTAACGTTAAACAAACCACGCGCTCGGGTGTTCGAAGCTATTATTATAAGAACCTGAGGCATTTACTAAGATGCATTACGCTAACTAGCGTTTCTATTCATTTCGTTTTGTAACCAATCGCGTCACTAGATCACGTGACTTTTCGTATCACGTCATCTACCAGTGACGCCATTGGTTTAAAAACGAAACGAATAAAAACGGTAGTTAGCGTAGTGAAAACTAATTTACCCGAAGAAGACAACTTGACAGATCGATTTTTCGCCCCCGTATATAGAGTACATTGCAAAATTTCATCGAAATCGTTAAAGCCATTTTCGATAACTTGATTAAAAATAAATTATGTATAGACAACTATTGCTATTCGCCCATGTGGTTGCCGGGTTAAAATAGTGCCACTCCATGTCTTCCCGTGGATGTCATAAGAGGCGACTAAGGGAATAAAGGCTTGTAGTAATGTTAATCGATGGGCTTGCAACCTTTCACTACCTGAGCTACATGCTACTAAACAAAAAATAAAAAGTAAAGTACCTATCACAGATGTTGGCAGCATTTTCTCGTTATATGTGTGTTGCCCGAGAAAGCTGCCAGCTCTATGGTCTCAGGTTGTTTCTATTAGCCTTTTTGAAAAAGCTTGTAGCACCAAAAGGTCTGGATGCCAAAAGGAACGAATTGAATTAGTATTCTATTGACATTTATTAATCTTTGTATGTTGACATCGGATAAGTGATCATTTATTGAATGTTTAATAATTGTTGTTTTAATTATTGAGTTTTATTTTTGTATTCTTTTATTATTACTATTTATGTTGACGATCTAAATTTTCGTAGGTATATTTTGACAGGCAGTGCAATTTATATTGTAACAAATCATTGATAAAAACAAGTATAATTAGATTCAACTCTCGATTCTAACTACCATGGGTTATTATGGCATGGCTATGCAGTTAATTTTACGGTGAGCGTAAAGGACAGAGTTATAGCAGTAACATAATTCTGTTCCTTTCTCTCAGCGTAAAATGAATATCACAGATAGGTACGTCATTATAATCAACAGTAGATACAAAGTCACCGAACGACCAGGGATGTTATGCTCTCAAAACCAACGGACGGGCGGACGAACGAGCGAAATCGCAGCGGCGAGTTTAGGTAGTCTCGTCAGAGCGAACAACAACGTCAACGTCTAGTCGTCTATCCTCCAATCTCAGAAATGAACCATCCGACGAAGCATTTGGATGCCGGCTGAAAAACCTTTTATTGGAAAATCCATTATACTCAGCTAAAGAGTTTATGGACCTTGATTTATAATTTGTTTTGATTTAATATGTATTGTTGTTTTTTATTATTTGTACTTAATGTTTTGACTTATTTTGAGACGATTCTTAACGGTGATAACTTCTTAATTTTGTATTGTTATTATTATCCTGACTTCTTGTTTCTATTTTGATTATATTAAAATTTATGTATATTGTTGACGATTTCAATGTAATTAATTTCTTGTACTTTTGACATAACACGCAATGTATACTGTGACTTACTTCATTATATTCTATATTCATTCATTCTTTCATTCATTTTAGCGCGTGCATTTTCAATTAAGCAGCATTATACGTTCAATCCATCGGCAGAAACCATGGTGCTAAATTGAAAATGCACGCGCTAAAATATGTTTTGTTCCCACTGACGGGACTACTTAAACTCGCTGCTTGGACATTCACTCGTTCGTCCGTCCGACCGTCGTTGTTGAGAGAATCACTACCCAGTACATACAAAGTCCCCGAAAAGTACCAGGATTACATAACCAGAAGCTGCCCAGTTTACCGTTGACTTCATAAACGTAACTCCTGATTACCCCACAAAGTAGCCCATTCGCATTCCGGGAACTTGGCAATTTACGATCCGGCCAAGTGCCGCTCTCCGTGTGACTATAAAAAAATAGCAATTTAGCTAATTTGGAAATTAAAAATTACTATAAAAAATTCGTTGGAGGTAGTAACTTTTGTGCGATAGGATGTAAAAGTGGATGAAACATTGAAAAATCTTTGTAAATTTTAGTTTAGGAAATTTTACGCGACTGCCGTGGGAAGAGGGTAATGTGTTTGACCTGTAATAAATATATATACAAATATATACAACGGTGAACGGATGATATTGAGAAGCGAGATGTCACTATGTATTTTTTTGAAATACCAAATTGGCGAAATTAAAATTATATAGGGTAGAGGTACCGGTTTTGGCCCTTTGCATCGTTTTTGGCAACTCTAAATTTTAGCATTTTGAAATTACAAAAATATTTTTACATTCAATTTTGTTTGTATGTATAGGTAAACTCTTTATTGCGTAAACAGAAAATAACAAACAAAAACGCAAAGGTGAAAAACGGCGGCCTTATTTCTTTAAGGGATCTTTTCCAAATACATAAGAAGAAGAAGGAGAAGAAGTCTTCAGTCTTAACAATTTATGAATATTCTTTTTAATGTTACGGTATTTTTAATAGTCATTTCAATCTTAAGTGGCCAAAAGTCGTAATGTACAGTCAACGTCAAAAGTAAGTGATCAAAATCAACATTTCAAAATATCTATTGTCATGGCATCCCAAATATAACATGTTATATTAAAGTGCTAAATTAATTGATGTTTTAATTAGTCAAAAGAAAGTGATCATAACAGCTGTGCAAAACAGAAGCCTGACATGACATTTCTATCAAAAGCGTCAAACGTGAATTGAATACCAAAATAACGACATTCCAACAATATCGGCAAAAGAAGGATTTATGGCAAATAATTCCAAGATGTAATAAAAACTTATTTTAAATCTTGGCGTAAGGGAGATTGCTATTTTGTCACTTCGCATGTTTTTCGACGAACATAACCGATATTAACCGAAGTACTCCGAGGTTGTCCCAAAACCAAGATTTTATAGTTAAAACTTTAATTCGAAATGTTCAACGATGACTTAAACTGTCATTGAGTTTTCAAAAATCGAAATAATGGTGATCACTTATTATGACACGTTATTGAGCTCATTTACTTTTGATCAACTACAATAGTCCGTAGCATTTGACTTAATGTATTGTATAGATAATTTTGGGACCCTATTTCATCAGTTTCTTTTGCTGTTGACTGTACAATGTAAACCTATTGACCTAGTCCGAACCTAAGCCCTAGGTTTATTATAGGTTCTAAACAACAATATAAATACTTATACAGTGTGTAAATGGTATACGGGCGTTCCTTTTAACTGTGGTTAGTATAACCCCTACTGAGCACATTTAGGCAGCTTTTGTTAAAATTAAATTTAAAAAAAAAACAATACAAAATAATTTAACACGCAATGTATTTATAACGAAAAATGCATTTAATTAAACATTACGTACTTACCTGACAGATGGACTTCGATGTACATTGCGGGTCGATAGTATGTTCAAAAATTAATAACGGTGTATACGTTAGCGTAATCAAAATAATTATTTCTGTTAATGATTAGTAGGGTCTTAATCTATGTCCAGTTTTAATAAACGCCCGTATACCATTTACACACTGTATAGAGAAAGACATACTTAAATACATAGAAAACATCCAAAACTCAGAAACAAATACACATGTTCATTATATAACTATCACATGCCCATACCGGGAATCGAACCCAAGACCGCTAGAAGGCAGGGCCACTTGACTACCAACTAGGCCAACGCATAAACTAAAATCTTAGGAAGAAGTACTATAGTATTTTCTCGTTTTTCCCTCAGATGTCGTTAAAAACTAGTTAGAAAAGGATATCCGAGCGACAAACTGCAACCGTCCAGGAGCAAGGAAACCATTATGACCATTCAAGGTTACCTTTGGACTGTTAGACGGCGGTCACATGATGGTCACATTACGAGTGGCGGAAGGAGAAACGGATGCGGTTTAATGCTAAGTGGAGTTGTGACAGCTGATATAGGGATGGTAGCAAAGTTTTAGGTCCTGTTTCTTGGATGTCACGAGATTAAAGGGGTTTGGGTAAAAGTATAGTCATTTGGTAAAATACATACATTTTCAAGGTGAGCGGCCATTAATACGAGTAAAAGTGGTAAATTATGATAGAATAGTTCAAATTAAAATGTTTTGTTATGTAATGACGTAATATTCTTAAGTGCATCGGAGCCGAGATATTTAATATTAACGCACTCGCAATCGCAATTGTTTTCATTTTGAAAATCGAAGGCTTGTCTGCTTACAAAATGAAAACAATTGTTCCGCTTTGAAGCCAATTGAGATTGCGAGTGCATTAGGCAATAGCGACGCTAGGCGTACTTTTAGTACTAAAAACTGAACACCTAAATCTTAAATATCTCGGCTCCGATATTATTAAACGCAACAAATTAAATAAATATATGTGTATTTCGAGGTCTTCTAAATAACGATGTAAAAATCATCCGTGGTTGCTAAAAAAATTACAATATTCTTCAAACAAATTTACCCAATACCCTTTGGTACAAATCTTAGGTTCAAAGACAATCGGGCGTTCTACAACAATAAAGTTGAGTTTCCTAAAAGTTATAAATGACTTGACATTTCTAATGACATTGACGACTTCAAGCATATTTTTCTTGAATTGGGTCCGAAATTAACGCTCGTGACCGTATGCACGTTTGTATGTATGTATACTACTCTTTATCATACAAGAATAAAAAAAATACAAAACACGGAATATAACAAAAAATAAGTACAAAGGCCAACATATCCCTTTAAAGAATTTCTTTTAGATAACCCTTGTTGGAAAAAGAAAATGAGTTAAATAATTACCGTAATGATAAACAAACAGTCATGAATAAAGAAAACAAAAACAACAAAAAGTAAATAGATAAATACACGATCCTAAAAGCAATATTATAATAAAATCCACACATGTAGGTATGCTATTATCAACAAAATCATAAATACACATACATACATATAAATACATTATATAACTATGAATGTGTGATAAGCTCGAGTAATTGATTCAAAATCTGGAATGTTTACTTTTTTTTCTGTTAGGATTAACACCAATTCCGAGTAAGTTTCCCTGAAATTTTTCAAAGGAAATTTAAAAATGAATTCAAGAAAAAAATTAATTTATCAATCAGGAATAACCCAAAAATTCACCAATTCTCAGAAAACAATGAACATAAAGCCACCCGGATTTCAATTCATTTTACGACACGATATTCATAACATAACACTCAATAATGACGAAACAAGGAAATTACAAGTGTAGTAAACAAATATTACGTCAATGCAATGAAAGGTAAACGGTACACATTTAACTTATACTACAGTATAATTATGTGTCTTATTATTATATCGCAGAGTACAATGTCACGTCACGTGGGAATTCGTTGCAATGTCTACACAATATGGAACCTTGCATATTATACTTGTGTAAATGCGCAACGTGCGTAGTAAAGTACATATTATGAACGGCGTAAGTGCATGACATTCTTACTGGTAACAGTAGCAGTGGAATAATTTACATGAAAAAAAAACAATGGTGTTGATGAAGCGATAGCTTAGTCGGTAGTGACCCTGCCTACGAAGCTAGCGGTTTTGGGTTCCGGTTCGATCCGTCGGGCAAATTGTTCCTGAGTCTTGGGTGTTTTGTTTTCTATTTATTTATCTATACAAGTAAGTTTATAGTTGCCTAACCCACAGTAGAAGCCTAGAGCTTAGTTTGGGGCCAGGTTAATTTGTATGAAATCTCCCTCTGATATTTATTATTTATTATTATTTATTAATTCTGTGTGGTTGCCGATTCTGTGCCATTTTAGAATAGTGCCACTCCGTGTCTTCCCGTGGATGTCGTAACAGGCGACTCAGGGAATAAAAGCTTGTAATACTGTTAGGCGATGGGGTTGCAACCTGTCACTAATACGCTGGTAATATCTTACCATCGATTTTACCAAACTAGAATGGGACTTAATCCGTGATTAGTCTATGCATATTCGGAGCTTAATCTAGGTATAAGACCTTATTCTCGTTTGCTCGAATTCGCCCTTAGTCTAATTTGTGCATAATGTGGTTATAGAATTATCAACAAGTTTTTGGCGTTGTTGGTAATTCTGTAGCTCTGCCTACCCTACTCTGGGAATGAAGGCGTAAGTTTATGTATGTATAATATACATACATAAATAAACTCACGCCTTCATTCCTATGTATTAATTTTGTTTGTCGCTTCGGTGATCGGTCCCGGGTTCAAATCCTGATAAGGGCAGATATTTGTGTGGTGAACGCGAGTATTTGTTCCTGTCATGGATGTTTTCTACCTATTATTATTTCTCTATAAATGTAACTCAATCGTTGTCTAGTACCCATAGTTTTGCGGGTGGTAGGACCTTGTGCAGGGTCCGTCCGGATCGCTACCACCATCTTATCCATTAAGCTACCGCCAAACAGCAGTGTTCGCATTGTTGGGTTCCGGTTTGGGGATAAGACAGCCGGTGAAATGACTGGCATAGAGGCATTTCATCTTAATCCTCAGGGTTGGCAACGCATTTGCCTATGGGTCACAGTTTTCACTTACCACCAGGTGGCCTGTGTGCTCGTTAGTCTTCTCTATGGCAATAATAAAAAAAATGTATTTGGGAATGCAATTTAACCGGTTAACAACGGTTTTTGTATGAAAGTAACCAGTTAAAACCAGTTATAACCAGTTATTTGCATGTCCTACATAGTACAAGTTTAGAGCTCACTTTTAATCTTTTAGTGAAACAGATTTGTCTCCAAAAACACAGAGCTGCAAATAAAGGTATCACGAGCGTCCAACTACGGTGCAACGCAATCCAATTTATTGACTGTGTTTGCAAATGCAATACAAGCGTGGACGAGAGCCCAGCAAATACGCTGAGGTGTTGCACTGCACTTTCGTTTACTTGCATACGATGCTGGTAACACTGAGGTACACGTGTAGTGAATAATCATAGGAAACAAGTCACTTTTACTGTTTTTTAATTTGTTTAATAGCTGTTTGGTTAGGTAATAAAAAAAAGGATTGATATAGCCTATGACACTCACAAATAATGTTGTTTTCTATTGGTTCTAATTTAAGTTATTTTAGGACACGTGATAATTTGACCATTTTTATTTTAGTGTTTAAAAAAGTGTAGCCTACACGTTAGATATAAAAGAAATTTACAACGGTATTTAAATTATGACTCTCAATAATTATGTCAACATAGACATAATATGGCCAACATTAAACATGGAAAACAACGGTTTACCGAAAGAAACACATTTTAGCACTATTAATGGGTAATAGGAAGCACTGTTTGCGATGAATTAAAAATGAAAAAGCAATCTGTTAAGATAATACGTATTTCTTTCACTTTTTTTAGGGTAGAATAATTAATTAACATTATTTTTTAAGATAACTCGAGCAGTCTTCTTGCCCTTTGTATGGCCTCGAGACATGCTAATGAGGGACCGTGTCTTAGAAAACCTTTATTAAGTTCTTTGTAAATATCCTTAATGGATATTTCTAAGAAACTAAAATAACCACACGTGAGCGTGACCTTGTCGGTTGCGATGTATGTAAATAATGGTTGGCACATTCAGTGCCAGCGACACGCTTAGCATATTCACATTACATACAACTGAAAGTAAATGGCAGTGAATACGTTAATGGTCTCAGTTCGTTGATATTATATAGACCGTGACCGTCCGTCTGGTAAATAATTAATAGGTATATCAATCAATGGCACTGCAAACGTTCCCACTTACGGCTGATTAAGAATAATAGCACTAGACTTTAGTTTGAAATTGCTAACACATTGTTTTGATCTAGATTGTTTCAACAGCTAGTTTTATTTATTTGTGAGTGTTCAAGATTACAATCTATACTATTATTATAAAGCTGAACAGTTTGTATGTTTGTTTGCTTAAACGCGATATTCTTAAGAACTACTCCGATTTAAAAAAAAAAAACAGTGTTAGATAACCCATTTATCGAAGAAGGCTATGAGGCTATATATCATGCTCACATAAACCGAAGCAAAGCGAAGGCCTCGTCTTTGTACTTTCAGAATGATCAACTCTCAGATGGGCTTTTGGGATCGAAACAAATTACGGAATTTCAAGAAACAAGCTTGTCCATCAGTTTTTCATAAAAACCCTATTCCTGTTTCAATAACTCTCTGGAAATGATATGTAAGAAACAAATACCAGCTAGTTGAAACCAGGAGCGCTAAGCCTCAGGAATTTAATATGGGATAGATTGAATTCATAAACTTACATGACTGGCCATATTGCAAATGGCGAGAGAAAAAAGGGGTTGAAATATAATATTATGTACGAGTATGTAAATTAGATAGATGCTTTGTCATGATATCGACCTCGCCATTAGATACCTACTTCTTTATCTCGGGCACGAACTTTTTTCTTTCATCCAGAAATTTGAATGGCAGTCGAGCTCGAGCGAATTTGGATCTTGGCTAGGGTGTCTGAAATAACGGGTTGGCTTAAAGTATTGAGAATGTATTCAATTGACAATAGCAGGCAATAAAAAAATTACCTGGTTTAATAAAAAAAATCCGCAAGGAAGTTATTACGTGAACGTGTCTATTGGCTACTTTAACAGCGTGACAAATCTGAAGTGGTCTCTCACTTCAAAGCTGATGTTTGACCTAGTGGTGGCAAATTGGTAGTAGTACTAAAAATTTACCAAAAACGGGAAGACCATTTTCTTAACGATCGAGACCGGAGGAAAGTGGCCAAGTTTGCACAAAACAAAGTGGGTGAGTCCCAAATAAGTTAGTTTCCCGTGGGTTTATAAGTAAGGGGGTTAGTGTTTATATAAAATATGAATAATCATCATATTTTGATTCGTGTTGTCCTACGTAATTCAACCGATCATTTGTTGGTGATAAATATTTGGCCTGATTCCGTTTCCCGACTCACTTGACATTGGCGAAATTGTCTCCGTGACGGATGCCATAAACGAAAAAGATTTTATTTATTTTATTTATTTATTTATTTACATACACACACAACTATCCTTACAGGCTAACCTAAATCGACAGTGTGGATTAAAACAAACATTACTACTTACGACTAATCTTCGTTATGGTAGCATAAAGTATACAAAGATTCAGATTGATTGACCAGTAATGGCAGCCGTAAACAATACCATAACACGTTTAAGACAATATAGTTTAACCGGGTTGAAAAGAGACCCTGTACGAGCTTGTCAAAATGCCTCAAGCAGCGCTATTCTCGTTAATTATTTTGTAGCCATTTATAAGTCCTGTCTAAGTGCAACAGTAAACTTGATGTATCCACAAAGTGCTCGTAAACAGCGACCGTCGGTTCACACAACAAATTGATGAAAACGCTACAGTTTATGTCGTTATACTCCATTATTTGTTCCTACGTCTTAAGCAGATCAATTGAGTCTTCCGGCCGGCCGTGGCTGATCTCTAGTGGTATGGCACGACATGGAATGTTCCAGAACCAATCTGACCTAAGTCAAAGAGCGAAGCCGAACGAAAAAGATAAAACTAGGTAAAGTGTTTAATTCAAACACACACAGATGGCGAAAAAGAGTCTGTCAAGCGAGTGGTGACTATAATATACGACTGCTTGACTGATTTATTGAAATGGCAATACTATTATTTATGTCAAACTGAGTAAATTATTTTTTAGTAAACGATATTCAAAATAAAACTGTATTTTAAAAATCAACTTTAATACAACTATGAATTTGAAACGAAACTAGCAAAGATTTTGAGTGAGTTGAGTAAATACCAGAGCTTTTTTAAATCCGTATCGATTTACCGTAACATTAAACATAGATTTACTTTTTTGCTCCAAGTAACCAAATGTACAAAGTACCTAACGACTGCAGTTTTTTTTTAATATATTGTCACCCACTTTGTCTCTAATCTAAACTGGTAACAGCCATTACGTTATCCGCTCCCTATTAGGCATAATGCACCAATAGGTATGTACCTAAGAAATTTACAGTAATTAAAAAAAAGAAGAAAAAAAAATCTCTTGTGACTTGACCGATTTCACAAACACGGAATATATTTTTTTTAACTGTTTTTACGTATTTTGAAAGATTTTTATTTATTATTAACGTTAATTTATAAAAGTGGTCCTTCTTTCCTTTAACAACGATTTAATTTGAATTTTCCTATAAATGGTTATGTTTCACAAATATACCCGTAGGCCGTCGATGTATTTTAAAAGTTGTTCCAATTTCAACAAACCATATTCGCAAAACGAAAAAAAATAAAAAGGCGTTAATAGCATGGATTGTTTCTGTTTTAAGGCAATCCTATTAGAATTCCCTTATTGCCCGATAAAACTCACCACAGTGTGGTCTCACACTCACTCACACACACAATACACAATTTGTTTTGCGGTTTGATCACACCCGTTCGCCAATTTTACCACAAACGTAAGCGAGATTGATTGCAAATTACATTTTCAACAGGTGGAAAAGATAATCGACCTTGTTAAATTGATATTGTTTTGCAAAAAAAAGGAACATAACTAACTTTATGTATAAGCCAAGGACATAAACAAAACCCAACGAACCAATTTACCCTCATTACTCCGTAATCACGTACTTTTGAAGATCACGTGAAGTCTTTTTAATTATTTTTACCCTTGATCATAATTTAATATTAGGTTGAAGATTAAATTAATATTACTTATATATCTTTTTAAAGTATAAACACGCTTGATGATAATTTGAGGTTAGGTGTCAAACAGTAATTAGTTTACATTTTGGTCCATGTCTAGTGGCGCCGACTGTAAAGAAAGCGACAGTTTGCATTATCATTAAGATGATGACTTTTTTTTTTATAATTCAATTCTAGCATGTTATTTGTTCTACAATGTGTTTGATAAATGATTTGAACCCTTTTAGGTTATTTATTAATATTTCTTACTTCTGTATTGTTATTGTTATCCTGACTTCTTATTTCTATTTTGATTAAATTGAAATTTATGTATATTATTGACGATTCCAATGTAATTTCTTGTACTTTTGGCATAGCATGCAAAGTATACTTTACTTACTTTGGAAAATAAATATCACTCATTCATTCATTCTATTACTCTAAGGGCTTGTTTCAAAATCGACAAGTAAATTTATCTGCCGTTTAAAGTTGGTTCTCTACGTGTCTTTTTCAAGTGTAAGAACGAGAAAGGGTTAAATTTATCTGTCAAATATGCTTTACTTGTCGATTGTGAAACAGAAAGTTAGAATGTTTTTTATTTTATTGCATCCATTATTTTTATTGCATGCATGTTGTTTAAACTTTTAGTGTTAAATATGTAGTCCCTAATAGACTACATGATTGCTGGCGCATAATCTTTAATTTTCACTGTCTATACATATATGTACCTATTTTAATGTTTCGTAATGTTTATGTGCTGTTGGCATGTCTAATAAATAAATAAATAAATAAATAGACTATCTGGAAAACCGCTGGAAGTCTCTTCAAATACATTTCAAAGAGGCTTACAGACGTCATGAGGATCGAAGAGCTGGCAGTTTCCTCTTAGCGTATTAATTTAGCAATTCAGCGAGAAAATGCTGCCAGCATCTTTGGGACAATGCCGCGATGGCCATTTTTTGATTTGGCCTAGTTTCTATTATATATAGTGGTTTTTACAAGCTTTTATTTAACTTGCAATGTAAGTATGTAATGTAAGGGACAAATTTTGCAAGTTTTTGACCCATTTCCCGGTTTCCGATGAAGCTGAAAATTTGCATACGCCTTTAGTTCTGATGACAATACAATAATATAATACCATCTAGCTGGAGCTGGTTTGCTGATGGAGACAGGGTGACCATAGGAACTCCTAAATTACACATGATAAACCAGTCGTGTTAGGGCTTGTTAGAATTGTCTCGATGAGTAGATGTCGTCATGTCATGACTCGAGACGTCAATTTTATTGCAAAAAAAAGCAAAGTCGTCAACAAAAGCTGGTCTCAAAAATTGAAGTATTGACAGAAACTTATTATACCTACTTATCTTGTAGTGTTTTGGGTGGTTATGAAAAAAACTTTATAAAAGAAAAAACTGACTGGCTGATCAATCAACCCACAGCCAAAACCGCTGTATCTACGGACTTGAAAGTTTATTTATTTATTTATAAAGACACTCCAACAGTAACATAAACAGATTATACATAGGTAGAAATAGAAGTCATATTCCTGTGTATGCACCCATTATACAGCATTGGCACAGATATACATACATTAAATCACGTCTGTTTCCCAGAGGGGTAGGCAGAGACCACTTCTTTCCACTTGCTACAATCTTGACAAATTTCTTTCGCTTCTTCCACATTCATACATCGAGTCATGCACGCACGTCGGTTTAGGGTACTTAAGATTCGGCCCTTTTCCAGTATTTCTCCGATTTAACTCGAAAAAGTACGCCTAGGGCGGCCCCTTCCAACCCGTCCACTCACTTTCGATCTGTATATCTCTTTCGTCAATCTTCTTTCATCCATCCTTTCCAAATGACCGAACCATCGAAGCATGCCCTACCTACCTACCTACTACCCTATACTTGAAACAATTAAGAAAAAACTAAAATTAACCAAAATATTAACAGCGATTACATACCCTGTAAGTCAGGGGTGAGTGGTGACGATGGTTGCAGCAGTCTACGTCGCAGGACCGATATCGAATTCAGGTAAATGCCAATGCAAGGAGCTTTGGCTAGATCATTGTATTGCTTCTGCAAACGGTAGAGAGGCTAGGATTTTCCTAGCTTAGTCCTGGTACGATCAAGGCGAAAGAACGTGAGACGACAGGTCCGTGTATTCTGTTTAGGGACACAAAATTATAAAAAAGAAAGGATTTTACAATAATCGACCCCCGATGGGGAAAAGTAGGGGGAACAGCGGGAAAGTAATTCTATACCATTTCTACACATTTTGGACTATGTCACAATGACGTAAACAATCAAAACGTAAGACTTTGACAAAGTCCAAAATGATCTAGGAATCAATTTCCTTGACTAAAGAAAGTCGCGAACGTTCTTTAGTCTTCAATATTCTGGAGAAAGTATTTCAAATAAACGAACTCTTTGTAGAAGTTACACAAAAAGGCGAATATTGTAGATTATTAATGTTTACTTTCAGCCTTTAAAGATATTCATAAGCTAAGTACATAAAATAATATATTATTAACTTTCTAATATTACTTATTTACACCAATATTTGCATCGGTGTAATAGCAAAAAGAAATGTTATCTTTATAGAATTATGGCTAAAGGCAACAATTAAATTATTTGCCTAAAGTTTAAGATAGCGAAACAAAATGAAATATTTAGCTTCGAAGAAGGTTTAAAATTGCGTTTTTTGTTAAAAAATGGTTTGCTTTTATAAATTAATTAACTTTTTCAGAATTCATTGTAAATTATTAAACCTTTTAGATATTAATGTTCATATTGAATTTAATTAAGCATACCTACTTACTTACTAAGTTAAATTAACATTAATTTAAATGTTCTATTTCAGTTTATTTTACCTTGCTTGACAAACAACCACATCAACAGTTTTAACATTACAGACATAATAAGCCTTAGGTGGATCACGGGCGGGACACGCTCAGGCATGCAGTTTATACATTCTAACAGGGCTATTTAACCCGCTTTCGGCCTGGGTGGGTTCAGATAACATTTTTTGCTTCTCACGACCACGGGAATACGCTGTTAAAATTATTCTGTTTCCGTATGTTACACCGCGTATTTTATACATAAAAACCTTCCTCTTAAATCTCTCTATCTATTGCTGATAGACTGCATTAAAATCCGTTGCGTAGTTTATCTAAGCGAACAGACAGCAAGAGCACTTTGTTTTACACTATATAATAATATTAATAATAAAGAAGATTATTTAACCTTCAATTTAAATTCTATCAAGACACATTATTGCAGTTTGATGTTACACGCACATAATTGACTTCAATTAAGATTCATGTCGTAACATAATACTGCCGTTAAGACGCTGCAAGTAGACGCTATCACAAACGACAATATAATCGGTCCTTGCGGATTGCAACGGCACTGCACTTAGCTCCGAGTATACTACGTTTATTTTCTTGACAAACAAGCGATATAGTAATCGTGCGTGAAACTTTATCTTGTAGAAACATTTAAAGGCTAAGATTCTACACGGTTAAATCTTATTGTTTTTGATGCATTTCTCTATTGTTAACGTTTTGATAGTTTTGAAGTAATACTTCACAGTAATGGCGGCCGAGTTAACATAATACAACAATTAACAAAACGTCAAAAACTGATGGGATTATCGATAATTGATAATTGGAACAAAACGTATTGTCTGTTGAAAAACCTTATTTTTTTTAATTTCAGCATTTAGTGAGTAGACGGGTCGGAAGGGGCCGCCCTAGGCGTACTTTTTCGAGTCAAATCGGAGAAATACTGGAAAAGGGCCGAATCTTAAGTACCCGAAACCGACGTGCGTGCATGACTCGATTTATGAATGTGGAAGAAGCGAAAGAAATTTGTCAGGATCGCAGCAAGTGGAAAGAAGTGGTCTCTGCCTACCCCTCTGGGAAACAGGCGTGATTTAATGTATGTATGTGTCAGCATTTAAAATTATGTGATTCCGGTAACTTATTTTACTTTTGGCCCCATTCGAAAGTCATCTCTCTAACACTCAGGTGTTAATGTCAAGGTGTCCTCTCGGTGTTATTTTCAAACATAACAGTATCGAATACTTAAGTAAGAATTATAAACATATCGGTGGTAAACAGACAAACAGTACATCAAAATTAAGAACCAATGCCCAAATGTACAACATAAATTTATTGCAGTGGGCGTTTGAGTACGGCATAATTGGGTGGAGTTTTATTACCAGTCATTACACAGTTTCTCTTTCAGCTTGACTAATTTTATCCCCTTATCTTATTCATAAACCTGAAATAGCTAAAGCGTGCTTTAAATATTTCGGCCTCATCTGTCATTATAACATAAGTTTTGTTTAGTTCATTTTAAATTTATTCTTCAATGTAATGTTACAATTGCATTGAGATCGTCAACATAAATACTAAAATTCAAATAATACAAAAATAACACTCTGTAATTAAAACAACAACAAATAGAAATCAAAAAATAATGGTCACTTATCCGATGTCAATATACAAATATAAATAAGTTTGAATTTCACAAAAAAGCGCAAAGAATAAGAGGGAAAGGATGTATAGAACGGGAACGAAGGAAAGAATTCATCCCCCACAACCACCCCTAAATAGGATTAAAAAGGGTGTTAAAATTTGTATGGCAAAGATATTGAGTAGCGGATAACAGAATTTATCAACAAGGCTTTCTTTTCTCAGCTCAGTAAGTTTATTGGCAAATATATAAAATCAGGTGTGGGGGTATATTTTATTAAAGGAAAGCTGTCCAATTTTCCGAACTAAAAGTAATCTATGTTCACCTCTTTTTTTTTTTGTACGAATTATAAACGAGATAATTGTGTTGTTTGCTTCCCAATAACGATTGACATGAAATTTGAGAAAGAATGCGTTTTATTCGTTCTGACGGGACTAAAAAACTCGAAGACTATTTAAACTCGCCGCTTGGACCGAGTGGTTGTTGGAACGAGTGAATGCCGCAGCGGCGAGTTTAAATAGTCCCGTCAGAGCGAACAAAACACATTTTAGCGCGAGCATTCTCAACTAAGCAGCCGTTCGATCTCATCGACAGAAGCCATGCTGCCAAATTGAAAATGCTCGCGCTAAAAAGAGTTTGGTTCGCTCTGACGGGACTACTTAAACTCGCCGCTGCAATTTCGCTCGTTCATCCGATGGTCCGAAGTTTTTGAGAGAATAACACCCAGAGAGCCCAGACAAGATGCATTACGCTAACTATCGTTTCTATTCGTTTAGTTTTAAAACCATTCGCGTCACTGGCACATCACGTGACTTTTCGTATCACGTCATCTACCAGTGACGCGATTGGTTTAAAAACTAAACGAAGGGAAACGCTTGCTAGCGTAGTGCATCATGTCTGGGTCCTCTGAGTCGCTAGCTTCATAGGCAGCTAACAAAGCTAACGTTTCATCTATAGGTGTGATTTGTCAGTCAACATACCTATTGACACGATCAGTTTTCGAGTGTGTTACATTTTTTTTAACGATTCCCTTTGGGAAATAATATCCTCCCTCGTAACATACATTTGCTGGAAAACCCATTAACGCTGGGCTTTTTACAGACCAAGTCCATTACGTTTTACTTCCAACCCCAATCTAAAACGTGTGACATATTGCGCTACCAAATTCAAGCTCGCTTTGGGTACCTATTTCTATTATCCTTGTCATTTTTAAAAAGGTTTTCATCAAAGTACGAGTAAATAAATACATTTTAAAAACACCAACCAAGTAAGATATAGGGTTTCGGATTTTCCCTTTTTTGCTATAAGACATTGTTTTTTGCCGATTTTCATGATCTTAGGAGAACGAGGTACCTGGTGGAATTATCGCCTTATTACCTCGAGATAAAGTTCACTTTGACATTATTTGGGAGGGTGCCAATAATATGGCAGTTTACCTTATATTCGACGTTACTCATTAGTTTTAGTGATCTATACGCATGAATATAAACAATGAAGTTCGTAAGTAAGCACATCATTTAATAATCCTTAAGGCTTTTAGTGTCAGAAACGGGAAGAAATCGTAGAAATAAAAATAGGATAACGTCTGTTGGATCAACTGGTTGAGAATACCATTAAGTTATGGTTCTTTTAAGAACTGCTTCAACATAACAACAGAATTTTAAGAATTATTACTTGTAATTATGAAGTAAATACATTTTTTCAATTTAAAAGATATACCTTCTCAAATCATCCCTTCCCGAAAATCTGTAGTTCTCGTAATACAATATAAAAAAATACTGCTTAAAAAGGTGTTATTTTTCAATCGGTTTCTTGTTTCCAAAACATTTAATTTTGCTGTCACTCGCAATCTCAATTGGCTTCAAAGCGGAACAATTGTTTTCATTTTGTATGCAGACAAGCCTTCGATTTTCAAAATTAAAACAATTGCAATTGCAAGTGCGTTAAGCAATAGCCCCTGGGGGGTTATTATGATATAGCTATGCAGTTCATTTTACGGTCAGCGTAAAGGACGGAGCTATGGCAGTTACTTAACTCTGTCCTTTTCTCTCAGCGTAAAATTAATGGCACAGATAGGTCATAATAACCCCACTGATCAAATCATATTTCTTTTGACATGTTATCGTATTGTCCAACGTTACGATAGCTTTGATTTACTTGACTAAAAGCAACACATAACATTACAACAGGGGGGTTATTATGCAGTTCATTTTACGTTGAGCGTAAAGGACAGAACTATAGCAGTTATATAGCTCTGTCTTTTTCTCTCAGCGTAATCAGAACTGCATTGCTATGTCATAATAACCCCCCAGCACTATAGTTTCACCGAGGCGAATAAAGCCTCTTTGCGCCGTAAAATCAGTGAGTTCAGTAGTTACATAATTTTACAACAAAGCTTTGATCTCCAGAGTTCAAATACTTGGTTGATAAGTTCTGGAATCTAGGGAAGATTTTAGTTAGCCTGTTCTTTGCCCACAGGACGGGGGATAATCTAAGTTTTACCCCCAAGGGGGTCATTACCAAAGCAGTTCAGTCTGCCAGAGTAAAAGTTTTTACACGCGACGTAAAATTGAAAGAAATGACAAAAGAAGTTATGTTCGAATAATAAAAAGAAACCTTTTTGCTTTGACGTGACATAAATGGTGCTTAACGCCCAGATAAGTGCATCTTCACTTTTTTTTTGTTAAAGCGTTTCAGGCGGTGAAATGGACAGCGCTATAACAGTTATATCATCGTCTCATTCACTGGATACAAAGCAGGTTGACACGTTATAATACGGCTGCACAATGAATACAGACGAATACCAGTTTAAGCAGAAAAATAAGACCAAATCATCTGCCCAACCTTTCACATATCGTCGGCTAAAGTGTCAAACCTCGTAACTCCATTTTTTTTCAAAATTACATTTTGATACCATTTTATTACTAATTTCTGAATGCTTCCAATGGCAAAACTGCTAAATCCTTTAAAAAAGCAGTTTCAGTTTAAAATGTGAAACAGAAATCCACGTAACTCCGGGCCGCCATGTTTGGTGGTGAAGTTTTTTGTGTCTCCTGTAAAATTTGGTCTGAAGGAGTTACGAGGTTTGACACTTTAGCCGACGATATCCTAACCTTTGCGGTACAGTCACGAGATTAAATTTGGTACCCACCTTAGGTACAAAGTCAATCTGACATTCTACAACAATAAGGTTGAGTTTCCTAAAAGTTACAAATGACTTGACATCTCTAATGACATTGACGACTTCAAGGATATTTTTCTTGAAATGGGTCCCGAATTAACGCTCGTGACCGTACCTACCCAAAAAACAATAATGAATACGTCTATAGATTATGAGGACGCATTTTTCCTAGTATCTTAAACAGATTTCGATACGAACTCGTAGGTAAAATCGCTAATAAAAATGATTAACCGAACAAAGAACATCGTAAAGAGACATTTATCATGTAAAAACTACCTGATAGCTAATTTCATTATAAAATTGATAGATATGTTAGATAATGTAAAAAAATGCAGAATTATATATCGTTAACTCAATAAATTAAGACTTGTGGTACTGTTAGGCGATGGGCTTGCAGCCTAATTGCAAAATGTGGTTACAGAATTATCAACAAGATTTTAGGGTTTAAGGTAGTTCTGTGGCTCTTGCCTACCTCTCTCTGGAAACGAAGGCGTGAGTTTATGTAATATGTATGTATGTAAATAAAGCTTTAATAATTAAGATGAGATGTTAAGCAAACTAAAAAATAAACTTGTATGAAATAGACAGCTGTAGAGATACAAGGTATTTATTGTCCCTTTTACTCACTGGAATTTGACAGGTTTTAACAGTTCATTATGCACCATAGTACTGTATGTATAATATGTATGTATGTAAACTTTTTAGTGTACAAAAACACAGAAATTAAAATACAATATTTACAGAAAAGGAATGTATAAAATGCGAACTTATCCCTTTAATGGATCTCTTCCAGCTAACGTTAGTCGCTGGTGGATGAAGGAAATACTTGTAAAAAAGTCGGCTTGTAATTTTTCGTCATTTTATAAGCTAATGGTTAATATCAAAATTATTGTACAGTCAACACCATAAATAAGTGATAATTTTTGTACCTTGTCGCTTTTAATCGATTCACGATTTTGTATAACATTTCAAACATGACGTTAAACTGACAAGGTACATAAATGATCACTTATTTATGCTGTTGACTGTACGTAGCTTCTTATTGTCACTTACTTTACTTTTTACACTATTTAACAAAAATTAGTCAACCAAAATGGTTTTCGCTACACAAAAAAACGCACTTTTCTAAATGAGTTCAAACAATACGTTCAATGTTTTTTAGACATTTGTTAATTCACTCGGTTGCTTAGCTTGTGTTCAGTAATTATTTGTAATATACTCGTTAAAATTTAATGGCCCGCTGTATCTGCAAATGATCTGTTTCATTTTGCACAAAGTATCATTTATAATAATTTTACTGTGTGGTTGCTAGGTTAGAATAGTGCCACTCCGTGTATTCCCGTGGATGCCGTAAGAGGCGACTAAGAGAATAAAAGCGTGTAGTACTGTTAGGCGATGGGCTTGCAACCTGTCACTAATACACTGGTAAACCTCTTAGCCTGATCGTGCAAAATGTGGTTACAGAATTATCAACAAGTTTTTATAGTTGTAGGCAATTCTGTAGCTCTGCCTACTCCTCTGGGAAGTAAGGCATGAGTTTATGTATATAATTATGTATGACATAAACCTGTACATTGCTTGCCATAATTTTGAAACACTGTAATGGGTAAAATGTATGTATGTATGTATGTAAACACTTTAAAGTACAAAAACAGAAAATCAAATACAATATTTACAGAATTGGAATGTACAAAGAACTTATCCCTTTAAGGGATCTCGGCTAACATTTGGGCGATTGAGGAAAAAAAAATTGAATGTGGTAGACATTAGTACAAGGCATTGCAAACATAAAATTTGGTCTAAATATAGTCGGTGGTCAGTATGGTCGGTGTAATAAGGTGGTTATAATGTTTTTTGCTTTGACCTTCGGGTTTTAAGTGCATGGATCGTTTTTACTCCTGAAACTAAACTTGTTTTATTCTGTGAGTTGTTAAAAGCATGTCCAACAATTATTTTTTTTCGTACAGGGGACCTAATATGGCTGCGTTTATCGTGTGATAAATTTTCGATAAGGCATCCGTCACCTTCTGACAGGTAAATAAGTACACGTGTCAAAAAGTGACGAATGCTTTATCCACAGTTGACACGCGATATAGACGCAGCCATACTAGGCCCGCTGGTTAAATGAAATTTTCTATGTACGCGATCCAATTCTCCATTTTCATTTAGCACTCGTACCATAGAAATGTCGCCCCCGTAAAAAAGATAAAAAAAGATAAAAGATGTTTATGAAGTAAGTAGGCCGCACGGGCACTTATACACGTCAAAAAACTACCAGCGCTTCGCAAGAGACCACTGCTGAGAAGAAACGCCCCAAGAAACTCAACAGTTAGTCGTTTTTTAAATATACAATAAAATTATAAAACTTAACCTAGCATTATATAAAACAATGAATCTAACATACGATAAGAAACAAATGTATTCACGCGTAGTTGACCAGGAAAATGTGTCAAAACTCTGAATTTTCTCCAGAACTAATTAGTCGTAAGTAATAGAAAAATAATTATGAAAATTATACTTAATTATGATGGTGTAAGACATCTATTTAATTCGTTTCGAAACATTCTCCTACAGAAACCGTGTCGTACCCGTACCGTGAGATACTCATTCATTATACACTGATTTTACAACTAGACTTGAACATCAATTAACTACCTAAACTTAAGTTATTTCTTAATTTTGCAGAACATTAGTAGTTCAGTCTAAAGACTAGAATCGATCGTTGCATGTAAAGCCCCAAGGTTAAAGGCACCCTATATTTCAGACAACGGTAAATAGGTTAAATTATCACCGTTTGATTCAAAGCTATACCTTTTTATGTGGCGTTACTAACGTAACCTACATACCTACAACTATACTCGGCGTCAAAAAAATCGCAACTTTCCTAAAATTCGTTTCAAGCGATTATTACTCCTAAGATACAGTAAGTATCTTAGGAGTAATAATCGCTTGAAACGAATTTTAGAAAAGTTGCGATTTTTTTTACGCAGAGTGTATAATTATTATATTATAAAGAGGTCGGAAGAAAGTATACCATTATCATACTTGTCATTCAGCTATGCTCTTCTTCCTTTAACACACTGATACGGCATGACGTCTTCTTTTTCTTTCAATGGGTCTAGTTACTGTTCTCAGTTTTCCTTTTTCCTTCTATTTTTTCCTTCAGTTATCATCTTGAATATTGATGTACTTGTCGTGCCGAACAGGTGACATGTTTCCTTGTCTATTATCTACTTATTATTTGTTGTCTCTTTACCTTTAATATTCAAAGCATATCCTCATTTTCTTTAGTACAAATAAATGTGTCGAATTCATAAATATGTGAACACTTTAGTACGGTCGGCTAAGAAAGTGGTATACCAAATTTGACAAAAGTTTCTGTGAGATCTAATTATCGCTAAGGTTGACACTTGTCGCTCTCATAATATTATTGCCAGGGAAAAACTTGTTCTATCATTATGTGCAAATGAACTTCAACCGTAGGGTGGTAGACCACATTTTTGGCCGACTGTACTTTGGCTATAATATAATGTCATGTTTAAACTGCCATACATGAATTGTCACAACGCTTACAGTAACAAAGTACTAAAGTGTACACATTTTTATAAACTCGAATGTACGTATATAAACAAGGAAAGCCTATAGTTTACGTTATAACATCGATTGAGATACTTATCGTTGGATAGATCTTGAAAATATTACGAGTATGTCATTTTTCGATTTCCGATTATGAAAAAAGTTTCGCTCGATTTACGTGTCCCCCTCAATAGCCAAAACTAAAAGTAACAAAAAGACGACTAAAGTGTTTATACTTACTAAAAATCATCTATGACAGCACCAAAAAACTTTTAATGGAAAATTCGTTCATACTTCTTATCCCTGATAGTTTTTTGTTTTTGTAGTTACATCGCCTTAACCCTACACTGACCATGGTCCGACATGCTCCTGCCTAAAGGGTAAAAACTCCAATGTCCGTCCGTCTGTCTGTCTGTCACCAGGCTGTATCTCATGATCGTGATAGCTAGACAGTTGAAATTTTCCCAGATGATGTACCTATTTCTGTTGCCGCTATATAACTGGGGTTTCATACAACAAACGTGACTTTTTTGCCGTTTTAAGCTCGACGTTAATGACGGCAACTGGTATATAGTGACTAATATTGTATAGATGTTTGACTCTAGCTTCTTAAATATTGAAATCAATTTGAACACAAATTCTTATAATATCACTAAAGTCGACCCTTCATATTAACAAACGTAAATTATCGATATGGTTTTATCAAGATGGAAACCGAATGAAACGAAAATGCAGACTACATTATTTAATCGACTGTAGGTACAATATGTGTGTCCATTGGAATAATAATACTTTATTATATTTCATTAATAATACATTTATTTTATTCTCTTTTTAGTAATACACATAAGATAAAAAAAAGAAATAGCATAATTATTAAGTGCTATTCATGTGTCCATTTCCATAAATGTGGGGATATTTTTAAACATAAAGAAAGTTTTTTAATTAACGCATTTAATGTTGAATTTACCTGGAAAAGGTTTTTCCCGGTAGTGGGACATAATTACCAGGTTACAGCTATAATTAATTTTAATAATTCATGGCTAGTAAGCGGTTTATTGATTTTTAGTTTTAATTACGATTATTACTGTTTTTTTTTGGAAAAGCTTAATTTGATAATAGTTAATTATCATTCCACATTTTTCATTTGTAATAAATCCTGTTTTCCTACATTTTGTACGCTTTTTATAGTTAAATACTTTCAAACTTGAAACAAATAAAAGGCTTTAAGATTAAGGCAAACATTAAAAATGAAACCGGGAGAAACTTAATGAAAAGCTGGGAAATCCAAAATCACTTTGTTTGAGAGGCTAACGAAGACCTTTGAAGTTAATACGAGTTTTACGAAGCAAATACGGGCCAAAGTTCAACAAAACGATAGTTAGACCTTTCATAGAATAAAAAAAAAAATGGATTTTAAATTATCAATTAGAAAATTTTATTTCAAAATTATTTAAGTATTTAAAAAAAAACTAGTTTTTTAAACATTACTTACTATGGAGCCACCTTACGCTCTTTTATCGCGTTTTATATAGTTCATACTGTTCATATTAGTAACTTCTATTATTAACCACAAAAAAATACACTAAAAAATCTACACATTTTTTTTATGTCTAAGTACTTACATTCGTTGAATCACCAGAAAATCAACCAAAACTTCAGTTCAACACTTCACACTGTTTACAACTAGTTTAAATTTTAACTGTTTACTCACTAAAACTAAAAAATACAGTCACTGTCTTACACTGCACTATACAGTTTACACTTATTACTTGTTCTCGTACTACGGTGTCATGACGGACGTAAGAACGGCTGACGTCCGCACCGTCCTAAAGTCTCGCACCTACTGGCCCTACTGCCGAGCGCGCGTCATGTCGAACGGCCGATTCTAATCTCGATGCGAATTCGAAGACGTTTTCCATTCAGTTTTCTAATTTAATAAGCTGTTCCTGATTTCTAATCACTGATTTCTTTTATTATTACGTGTGCTAATTAATTTGGTACTGTATAAACGTGATTTTGAAACAGGTAAGCATGAAAATAAAGGTTGGGTTCATCTAGAACGATACAATTAAGTGTACACTTTGCGATGACGTTTAGAAAATAAAATGACTTATTACCTCTCTTTAAATGCTTTGTAACCTAGTAAAAGGGGTTTTAGTTACGTTTCCTACGACTTTTACTAAATGCAGGATAAGACTATACAGGGAAAGAACATGTCTGGTCACCTTAGGGAAAGGTGTACGTACAGTATGATCCCCTTAAGCAAGAATGGATGTAATATCTATGTTTTTCCGTGCAGTGCAATAGTGAAATCGTTTACCACTCTCAGATATAGGTACATCTGTCTTTCCATTGTCATACTCAAATTATTCAATTAATTAAGTAATCATTATTTATAAATATGCCGGTTAGAAAATTAGGAACCATGTAATTTATTTAGTACGTTATTTTCGTGTATAGGATTTTTTTTAACCGAAAAAAGGTGAAATAAGCTGAGTATCTTGAGGGCGCGATAGCTTAGGTAATAATCCTGTCTACGAAGATAGCGGTCCTGGCTTCGATTCCCGGTATCGGCAAATATTTGTGTGATGAACGCGAGTATTTTTTCTGACTATTGTAAGTTTTCTTTGTGTATATTTATCATTGTTAAGTATAAATAGTCCAAGGCTACAGCTAATTAATTAATAATAATAATAATAGTAATTTGGGACTAGGTCAATTGGTGTGAAATTGTGCGTGTTTGACAGGTCGTCCAGTTCCCAAATCGACCAATTCTTACATTGTCCAATTCCCACATTGTCCAATCCCTCTATGACAAATTCCCAAATTGACCAATTTCTTATATGACCAATTCCCACATCGTCCAATTCCCACATTGTCCGATTCCCAAATTGACCAATTTCTTATATTTTATGACCAATTCCCACATCGTCCAATTCCTATATATGACCGATTCCCACATCGTCCAATTCCCACATTGTCCGATTCCCAAATTGACCAATGCCGACATTGTCCAATTCCTATATATGACAAATTCTCACATCATGAAGAGATGAAGCGATTAAGGGCATTTTACTGACCACTTCGGTTGTTACTTTTATTTTGAAAACCATCCAACCCACTTAAATAGACACGCTATCTGGTTAGATTTATCAAATGGGGACTTAAAAATAATTTCTGAGAATTTGACGTTTTGGGAAATTTACTTGTTGGGATATTGACATTCTGAGAACTTGACGTTTTGGGAATTGTACTGCTGGGAAATTGACATTCTGAGAACTTGACATATTGGGAAATTGACATTCTGAGAATTTGACGTTTTGGGAATTGTACTTGCTGGGAAATTGACATTCTGAGAACTTGACATAATTGTGAGTCTGACATTCAAAGAATTTGACGTTTTGGGAATTGTACTTGCTGGGAGTTTGACATTCTGAGAACTTGACATTTTGGGAGAGAGAATTTGACATTATGGGAGTATTAATGCGAAATTGTCCCTCGATTTTTATTTATTTAAAAAAAAAAAAAAAAAAAACATTTATTTCAGGCGTTGCCCATATAGTGCTAGTTACATTGGTCTTATAATTATATTAGTTAGTTAAAATTTAAATTTAATTAAATGTACATGAGACAGTTGGGCCATTCTACTTTTCGTTGTACATAAGTTTTAGCCACGCTCTCACTAAATTATTTTTATTTCAACAAACGGTAAAGTGCTGCTTTTTCTAACTTAAAACTAGAAAAGGGACGTCAATAAGCTTATATATAGAATTAACCTAATTCATAAAAAGTTATTTGTAATAACTATAAAGTGAGTAACGCAGTGGACGTTGATGTCCCCGCCTTTTCTATGGAAAATGTGCAATTTACCACTGAGTTACCAAGATTCTTCAGCGATAATTGAGTAATTAAGGATATTTTTTTTAGAAAACCGTTAAACGTAAACATTCTAAGTTCACGTTATTTGTTTATTCGCGGATTCATCATTTGGTATACTTTTTATCGGACGATAGCAAAAATGTACACTGAAAAGTAGAATGGCCCAGTTGCGTATCTTTTGAGAGTTGGACGCGCGTCCAGTGCTGCATAATAGCACTGTCCACATCCAGTCAGTCATCAATGTCATTTATCTGTTACTGAGTGGTACGTAATAGTTCACGCGAACTCAAATTTTTAGATTAAAATCTAATTGAAGTATCTAGATTATGTTCTTTGTACTTTTCATATTTCATCTCGAAAAATTTAAAATTTCCCAAAGGAATAACGGTAGTCAAAATTTACGCGGACGAAATCACATGTTGAAGCTAGTTTAATATAATATACTCTTGAGATGTAATATTGTTTATGAAATGTTAAATCACGTCAAGTTGCAGGCAGGATTTGACAGTTGTATAAGATAGTTCGATAGTTCGGGTAGTTGGCTCAGTACCAATTTCTCGAAACGATGTTAACCACTTAACAGACGATTAGAGCGTTAACAGCTGTCAAAAGTAATGAAGTAACAGTTGATTAACATTGATTAAATTTAACATCTTTTGGTGAATTTGGTACTCAGCCTGCTTAACCTTGTCAGGTTATACAAACTTACACTTAATACGCCCTTTTACTTTACAGGTGTACTTCTAATGGATTTCCGGAAACTCTACTCCTTTAGGGGAAAATGGTGGTAAATTTTTTTTTAACGATTGGCAGGGTACAATATGGCGCGCATCAAATCGTTTATGCCGTTGACCGAGAGTCTATTGTTGCTTGATTCGTATGCCATATTAATTATGCCCCGTAGTTGTAATAATTGAAATTAATTACGCATTTAGTACGTTGTTACGCCATTTTTTTCAAGAATTGCATTTATCGTTCATTGAATACAAAACGGACACAATCCGAAATAAGTCGGTGTTGCATTTTAAAGTTAGAAGCGGTTGGAATACGATCTTTAATGGAAGAGCAAATTATTTTGGAATGTGTCCGTTTTGTATACAATGAGCGTTATAGCATGTTGCGTCTAATTATTAAAATAGGAAGATGATTGTACCTTATACTTGATTGAATTATCTAAATGCGTGTAATAAAAGTGGACACTGCTATTCGGTCTTCATAAGACAATAGGCGGTATTTCAAATTGAATAGCGAAAGCAGATTCAATCTTCTCCTGTTAGTAATAAGGTGACATTTGCTACAAGATATTTTTCTGAGATATCGCCATTTGTCGTAGCACGGCAGTACCTATTACCAATTCAGTCTTAAAAGGTAAAATGGGAGTAGGTTTCGTTAAGATTAAATTTATATATTAATTTACTTATTTATTTACATATTCATTTGTGGATAAATTGACATCTTTACATTTTACAAATTGGACTTACAACACATAGCTAATTACAGCGTCCTAAATGCCTTAATATTTAATTGGACTAAGCCCTAAATAAATTTAGTCCAATAATTTCAAAATTTTCAAAGGTATTGATATACCTGAAATTTCTTAATGCCGTTGATCTAAAACGTTTGAATGCTGTCAAATTAATAAACAATGATAGAACACATTAATTATTTGTTTGACATTTTGTACTTCAGAGGCTTTATTTAGATTTAAGTCATTCTAACACCCGTATTTATAGTCAAGAAAAGTAATTACTTGAGTAATAGCAATGTCAAAAGTCATATAAAAATCGTTACTTTAGTCATTACTTTTACTCAAGTAATTACTTTTCTTGACTATAAATACGGGTGTAAGACTCAATCGTATCAATGTTTAGGCTCTAAGAAACAGACAGTGCAAATTTGAAGCATTTTGGGATTCGGTCATTTTTGGATCTGAAGCATTTTGAAATAAATTTGGTCATTTTAGTTGGATTTTGAAAGCAGTTTAGTTAATTGCCCAACGCAAATGGCGTATAACAAATATTGCCACACGCATCAACGCTCGATGGCCGACAACGAGCCATTTTCAGCCCGCTGGGTAGTAATTGATTGGTGAACTGAGAGGCCAGAAATCTGCCATCCTTACCAAAAACGCAGTAACTAAGGTAAACGTTCTGTAGTAATACCAACCATATTATTAACGATATAGAATTGAATCTGCGTTGGTGATTGAATTTAAGATACTGCCTATTGGCTTAGGACAGCAGAAAATTAGAATGTTTTTTATCTCCCGTTGCAAACAGAGGTTTGTTTATAAGTTGTATGTATCTGTATGTGTCTGATTGCGTTTTTTTTTAATGGAAAGCTAATTTTATCTGAGTCGATTAACTAAGATTAATAAAGGCCACTTAAGCCGTTTAATGACGGGCACTCACTAGCGAGCCGTTACTGTAACCGTTGCACGTAACGTCGTGATGTGTACGCGGCTCGCGAGCCTGAGGGCCCAGACAAGATGCACTACGCTAGCTAGCGTTTCTCTTCGTTTAGTTTTTAAACCAATCGCGTCACTGGTAGATGGCGTGATACGAAAAGTCACGTGATGTGCCAGTGACGCGATTGGTTTACAACTAAACGAATAGAAACGATAGTTAGCGTAATGCATCTTGTCTGGGCCCTCTGTTCTCCATTAGAAATAACTCGATATTTGTGAAGTACACTTTAAGATGAGTAAAAGCCAGTAATTAAAATTATAATTAGAGTTAGAAGCCATACAATAACATATGAAAAGCTTGATTGTGTATATAATGAAACATGAAAACACCAACACAGAATGGAAAAGTGAGGTATATTCCTTTACAATCTATTATTATCTATAATGAATCTAAAAACTTAAACAGCCTTTTTGTCCTAACGATCGGTCAATGAAATCCTTTTTCAAATAAGTCATTATTCACAAAGCATTTCCCTAAATTTCTGATGGATTTCAAGCACATGCAATACCGATATTAACTCAAGTTATCACGTCCTGAGGATAAAAAAAACAAACGACCTATGTTCGCATTATAAATATTATAAACTAACCTTTATCTCTGTGTGTTATGTTTTAAATTTGGTTGATATGTTAAACCCGCTTATGGTGTTTACGGTAATTTTTATAATCATGGTGACGTTGATGACCAGTCAGGTAATGGGAAACACGGAAAACGCATGAAAAATGGAGCTATTAAGTAAAACTATGTTAAAGTATGTTTATAAAGCGTTTTGGGAAGCTTAGTTAACGTTAGTACAGGGGGCCACGTTTAGGTCGATATTTTCGAAAATCGACCAAATGTATAAGACCAATTATCAGTATCCAAACTCTGTAGAAATAACATACATATTAAATATAATAAAAAAAATAAAAAAAAATGACAGCACTTCGTGGTAATGAAATTCTCAATAAAAACAAAATATATGTATGTTTGTTGTGTGTGTGTGTGTTGAATTGTAACTATAATTAATTAATTGAATTGTAACTTAATTTGATATGATTTTTCAATTACCTTGGATTAGTTTATAGTTTTCACTGACACGCTATCAAAGTTCGACAAAAGTCAAGACATGTTAGAATAGGTTATGTTAACGCATTTACGGGTCTAGTAGTTTTCCTTTTAAACACGACAGTTCGGCTTAATTCCATCTTTTTTTGCTAGCCTTTTTTTGTGTCCCACTGCTGGGAAAAGCCTCCCCTCTTTTTCGCCACTCGTCCCTATCCAGAGCGCACTCTTGCCAATCCCTCGCAACATCATCATCATCATGTCGCCATCTCGTTCTGGGTCTACCTTTGCTAATATATCCGTCGCGTCCTCTCTCTATCTCTCTCGTAAGATTTTTGTCATGTTTTCCTGCTGATTTACGCATGTTATTTGATATTATATTTAGTTTAATATTTATAGCTTTATACATAATATGTATACAGTATGTAAACTTACCAAAACCATTTATTTGAACCTGAGCATGTCTAGGCGATAGATAAGGTTGGGGTATATAAATTATTGAAATATTAACACTTTTTCAAATTTAAATAAAGAATGCACTGAACGCAAGTTCAATAATCTGTTACGATGAAAACATTACATACGGGTCTTGTAATGGGCACTGAACGACGATGTAAACATTACACATGAAAATGATACTTTTAGGGTTAACCGACTTTGAAAAAGGTGAGGTGTAATAATTTTTATGCAATGATAAAATTAAAAATATTCGACACACACTAGCAAAAAATGTGGTAAAACACTTAACTCAACTAGCGTAGCAACTGGTTGAAAGAGATGGTTTTAGTAAGTTTACATACTGTATAATGCTAGACTAAGAAGTACCATTGTAATATGAAATATGTTTAAAAAATTACTGACTGCTGAGTTTCTTGCGGCGTTTCTTCTTAGCAGTGGTCTCCTCTTCGGAAGCGCTGGTATAGATTCTTGACGTGTAAAAGTGCCCGTGCGACTTACTTACTGAATAAATGTCTTTTATCTTTGATCTTATTCATTTATTTATTAGAGTCTATACCTCATCTTCGTTTTATCTTTATCATTGCGACCCATAAACACCCGCAACACCAAAGGGGTCGGTAGGGCCTCAGAAGAAAGAGTAGGCTTGGTTTTTGAAGCTGCCCCCTTGTCGTAATTAATAGTTGCATGATCAAATATTTTTAATGAATCATTCGAATGTTTTAATGAGGATATTGAATAGATTCCGTATTTCATTATCATTACCAATGTAACATATTTTCCTCTTAGAAACATAAAACAATAAGTCCTTTTAATTCACATTTGAATTTTAAATTTTATTGGCATTAGCAGATAGTTGAAATTGCTCCATTTGGCAACGCAAGTAGGTACTCATACTTAAATATCTAGAGCATAAATCATATTCCTGAATTATGTTGAATTCCATTTACATTTGTGTGTTTGTGTATTCAGTGCCACATAATAGAAAATGTATGTGACTTAAACTCTCAGTGGTGTCAGTGGTATACAACGTAAAAACTAAGCCTAAGATACCGTAACTCAGTCCGTATGGTAATTGAGACGTAGCCATCAAATCACCTATCCTGCTTGTGTAAGCTTTAGGAGCTATAATAATTCGATTTGTTTTTGCACTAAGATAATTAAAAATAGATTGCATAGTGTATTCATTTCCATGCCATCAAAAAATATACACGCATACACCTGAACAACATTAAACGTACCTTCTTTTAGTTTATAAATGGATTTTTTCTCTACAAAAACATAGCACGTAAATAATAAGGAAAACAAAGCATTTTTTACGAGCACATGTATTTCTTTCAATGTTAACGTTACAATTCTGCCATATCAAATAAGGCGGCTAACTGCAATGTTAGTCGAAGCATTCTATACTCTCACATTACATTTAAAATGCTAACTTCCTTTTCATCAACGTACAATAAACATATTCTAGTCACGGAGTCTCGTCTTATCGTGAGTGAAGCATGCAAAATGAAGCATGCACTCACGTAAACTGTCACTCGTGCTGTTGCTCGGTGCGTCGTCTTACCTAGTGTATCAGTGTGCGTGCGGTGTCATGTATAACGAACGAAAGTGTCGACCTTGCATGCTTCACACCTTTTTAGTGTAAAAAGCGGCCAAGTGCGAGTTGGACTCGCGCATGTAGGGTTCAAATTCAAATTCAAATTCAAATCATTTATTCTGTAAGTAGGCCCTGTAGGCACTTTTACAAGTCTGAGTCTACCAGCGCTTCCAAAGAGACCACTGTTGAGAAGAAGCGCCGCAAGAAACTCAACAGTAAGCCATTTTTTTTAAATAAATCACTTATTACAATACTAAACTTAAGCTACATAATTTAAGTGTCACAGGGATGTACAGGTCCCAGTAGTAATAATAATTAAATAAATCAAAATGTCGGATTAAAATAAATAATACAATTTCGGAGATGTAAACAGGCTCCAAATGTCAAATTAAAATTAAGAATTAAATATAATTTAATTATATATAAATAAAAAAAAAAAAAAACACAAAAAAAAAAATAAGGGAGATGTAGAAAGTCTCCACGGTCAATTTTGGAGATGTAAAGAGTCTCCAGATGTCATATTAAATAATAGGTAATCATACAGGGAGATGTATATAGTCTCCACGGTCATTAATAATTGTAATACAAAAAAATATATATAAATCAGTCCCAAGCATTGTCATCATTCATATAATCTTTAATACTATAATAAGCTTTAGAAATTAGTTTACGTTTAACGTATCTCTTAAATTTATTTACTGATAAATGAGTAACACTACTTGGGAGCTTATTATAGAACCTTATACAATTACCCATGAAAGAGTTTTTTATTTTGTGAAGCCGTGTAAAGGGCACTGCGAGCTTATGTTTATTTCTAGTATTAACATTATGTATGTCACAGTTCTTTCTAAAATTACTGATGTTCTTATGTACATGCATAATGTTTTCATAAACATATTGACTGTATACGGTTAATATATTCGTTTCTTTGAACTTATCTCTAAGCGAGTCTCTATGACCCATCTTGTAAACAGCACGAATAGCCCTCTTCTGTAGAACAAAGATGCTGTTTACGTCAGCACCACTACCCCATAGTAAAATACCATATGACATAATACTATGGAAGTAACTAAAATAAACTAATCGAGCGGTTTTCAAGTCTATTAGATTCCGAATTTTACTAACTGCAAAAGCTGCAGAACTTAGTCTATTCGCTAATTTAGCCAGATGAGGACCCCATTGGAGTTTTGAGTCTAACGTTATACCAAGAAATACTGTATCATTAACTAAGTCTAATTTGTCATTTTTAATAGTTACAGTAGTTTGTCTATTTTTCACATTGGTAGTCATAAATTTAATACATTTAGTCTTTTTCTCATTTAGTAATAAATTATTAACACTAAACCAATGTACTACTTTTGATATAGCATTGTTTACATCCACATTAAACTCCTGTTGTCGTTTGACTTTAAATACGAGTGAGGTATCATCAGCAAACAATACTATATCATGGTTGTCCTTTATAAGGTATGGTAAATCATTTATGTAAATGAGGAATAGAAATGGACCCAAAATTGAGCCCTGTGGCACGCCCATTGAGACCAAAGACCCAGGTGATCGTTTTCCATTCACGTCTACCCTTTGTATTCTCCCGAATAAGTACGTTTTAATTAAGTTTAGCGCAGTACTTCTAACTCCATAATGGTGTAGCTTCCTGACCAATGTGTCATGGTTAACGCAATCGAAGGCCTTGGACAAATCACAGAAAATACCTAAAGCATCATGTGACCCCTCCCAGGCATCAAAAATATGTTTAATTAGCTCAACACCAGCTTCGGTTGTCGAGCGACCCCGAGTAAAACCAAATTGTTTATTATGTAATAAATTATTATCTTGAAAATGTTGCATTAACTGTGATAAAATTAGTTTCTCAAAGATTTTACTGAAAGTGGGTAGTATCGATATCGGTCTAAAGTTAGTGGGGTCAGAAGTACTACCCGTTTTAAATAATGGAATTATCTTGCTATGTTTCATAAGATCAGGAAACTCACCACAATCAACACAGTGATTAAATATGATCATTAAGTCAGATGCTATGACCTCCATTAAGGATTTAAGGACGTAAACCGAAACCCCCCAAAGATCATTGGTTTTCTTAATGTTAATTGATTTGAATGCTTTGATTACATCCAAGGCAGTAACGTGCTTGAATTCAAAGTGTATACTGCATTCAGATACGTTATCTTCTAATAATAAAATGGCAGACGCCGGCGAAGAGTTCAGACACTTAGTCGTGGACACTGGTATGTTGGTAAAATAATTTTCAAATTCAATTGCGACATCTAAATTAGACTCTAGGATTTTACCATCTACTTTTAAACGAAAGTCATTAAATTCCTTTTTCCGGCGACCTGTTTCTTCATTAATTATTTTCCAAGTCGTTTTAATGACATCAGAGCTATTCAAGATTTTATCACTTAAAAAGTTTCGCTTAGCTATACGGCAGTCTGACTTGAAATTCTTAGAATACTCTTTGACATGTTCCTTAAACTCTTCACTAGCGTTAAACCGTCGTTCCTCATATAGTTGATACAGTATTGCTCTTCGTTTATGTAAGTCCGCAGTAGCCCAGTCACTGAAAACCTTTGCGCCACCGACCATGAACGATTTAGATGTAAATATCATGTCAAATTGTTTCATGAATGTGTGAAAGAATGAGTTGTACATGTCATTAGGGCCCTTATCAGTTGTTAAAAAGGGCAGATTATGCACTAGGTTATGTCGCATTCTCTCCACACGACCTACAGTAAGCGGCACATAAGTTATTTCCTTATTCACAACATTATGCGATACAAACTCCAATTTAATTAGTTGACCTAGATGATCCGATTCCAGGTTACTGATCAAACTCTTACTAATAGGAATTATATCAGTAAAAATGTTATCAATACACGTGGCGCTAGTGTCAGTCACTCTAGTCGGCTCCATAAAAGTATGAGCCAGTCCGAAAGATTTGAAAAGATTTATCAATCTGGAGCTTAGTGAACTATTTTCCAAAATATTAACATTAAAATCTCCACATATAATAACTTTTTTACTCAAATGAGATAAATTTATTAAGATAGTTTCCATGTTCTTTTCAAAAATTTCGAAATTTCCTAAGGGTGGCCTATATACACAAACTACTATGAATTGCTGTAATTCTATTGCAGCGAGTTCTAATGTACGTTCAACAGATAAGGACACAATGTCCTTACGTTCTTTAAATTTAAATTTATTGTTTAATATTATTAACGACCCACCATGTATCGAGATACTTCTTGTGAACAGACTGCCGCTATGTTTAATTTTATCAACCACCAGGTGGTTGATAAAATTAAACATAGCCTCGTTACTAGTTAACCAGTGTTCCGTTAAACATAAAATATCAATATTATTACTATTAAGAAATAACTCAATTTGGAGGTCTTTACTTCTTATACATTGAATATTCTGGTGAACCAGAGTGATACTATTAGATACTTTGCTGCCAGATTTGGCCTTACATTTATTGCGATTTAGATTGCTAGAGTTGACGCCCTCTGTTGTCGTTTCATTTAATTTAAATGATTGATGGTATTTGGAACGGTTTCCAGGTGCATTTTTGGTTGCTCAAAAGAAGCAGGAGCCAAATTATTGGCTGAAATATCAAATAAATAAGATAGCGACATAGCTATCTGTCTTTTAAGATAATTGGGAAGGTAAAATTTCCCTTTATTCAAAATGTAATTATTACTAATATAATTATTAGAATCAATAATGTCAATCTTATCACTATATGTACACATGTTATAAAATGTCATATTTAGATTATGTCTTATATCATTTTCTTTCTGTGACAACTGTTTACAATAAGGGAATGTAAACAATATGATTTTTTTTACTACAAGACTATTCAATGTTTGAAAAAATGAAATTAATTTATTTTTGTTTACATTCCCTCTATTTCCTATAAGAATAAGCAAAGTTGTGTCAATATCAATATTTCTGTCCTTAATAATTTGATTTTGGATATTTTCCAAGCTGCTTAAAGGTAAACAATTGCTGATCACACTATGTCCCTTAGTGTATGAATTCAATATTGAGCCCATATTACTACCAATTTCATCGCAGTACATAATTATGTCAGGTTTATGTTTATATATTTATATGTCCGTACCACTATATTATTTAACGTATTAAAAAAAACTAATTATTAGATCTCGTTCAAACCAATTTTCGCTGAAAGTTTGCATGGTAATGTACATCAAATATTATTTTTACATTTATCATTCCCTTATTTTAGAAGTTACGGGGGGGGGACACACATTTTTCCACTTTGGAAGCGTCTCTCGCGCAAATTATTCAGTTTAGAAAAAAAATATATTAAAAACCTCAATATCATTTTTGAAGACCTATCTATAGATACCCCACGTATGGGTTTGATCAAAAGAAAATATTTGAGTTTCAGTTCTAAGTATGGGGAACCCCAAATTTTTTTTGTTTTTTTTCTATTTTTGTATGAAAATCTTAAAGCGGTTCACCGAATACATCTACTTACAAAGTTTCCACAGTATAGCTCTTATAGTTACGGAAAAAAGTGGCTGTGACATACAGACGGACAGACGGACGGACGGACAGACGGACGGACGGACAGACGTCATGACGAATCCATAAGGGTTCCGTTTTTTGCCATTCGGCTACGGAACCCTAAAAAAGTGATTTTCCGTCAAATTCAAAAAATGACACTATGACATCTAATAAAATATTTTTCTTTCTTTCTCTTTGTCTTTAGCTATTGCGCGTCAAATCAGAGCGTTATACTATTACTATGCCGTTAGCCACCTTTTATCTCTCGGTATACATGCTTTCGATCCAATATAACTTTGAACAACCCACTTCACAGGAAAGGATCGCCAGCTCATGCATTTCATAGTATTTGATAAACGAAGTTCCGATTCCATAAATCCAATATTGGTGCTAGATAGAAGTTACTTGGTACAGGGATGTTGAGCTACGAAGTATATTAGAACTACGCGAAATAATTCAATTGTATTTCTATCTCCTACATGTTTGACGTGTTTATTTTGTAAAGGTCATGGCTAAACAAAAAGTATGGGCGACTGCCCTAGCAATGTATAAATATTGTAACTACTAATATGTAATGCTAATGTTAGTAAATATGTTGTGTTATGTAGCATGAAAATAGGTCCAGGAACTTTTCAAATTGTTACAATCCTGAAAATAAATCGTATCATTTTGCGTACAAAACAGATCTTCATACTTACTGACAGATAACAGATAACATAAGATTAATGTTATCTGTCATCTGTCAGATCTCGGTGGCGAACAAAAAATATGAAAAACCAAGTCAACAACTTTTAAATATTTTATTATTGTTCGAAAGTTCTAGCAGAATAATAAACATGTAATAATTAATTAATTAATAATTAAGAAGGGAAAGAAATTTGTCAAGATCGTAGCAAGTGGAAAGAAGTGGTCTCTGCCTATCCCTCTGGGAAACGGGCCTGATTTAATGTATGTATGTAATTAATTAATGAATTTTCGAATGTTACGAGCTAGTAAGAAATTTCTTTGCATGCTTATAATTGCAGTAGTTTAGTCATGTCCTTTTGAACTCGAAATGTATCATTTTCGCGGCCCCTTCCCCTCCTATACAGCACTATTAGTAATAAATATCCAAGAATATCTTAAAGTAAGGCACATCACGAATCACGCCTAATTAGGTTGGTTGTTGGGTGACTCGTACTAAAAATTGTCTAAGATAAATAGCACGTTGTTCGGGTTTTTTTTGTGTTAGTAACAGTTGGATGCCTAACACAGCATAGTCCAACGTGTTCTTGCCTGGTTTTTGACCGATGCACAACTTCTACGCGGGCGTAGTCGTGAGTAAATACTAGTAAATCATAAATAAGACACAACTATGCTATATTTATTAGTCATAATCATAAGTTAAACCCACACGATGACACGACTGTTGAAACACGAACATAAATAATGGCAACTAACAAAATTTTGGCATTATTTAAGTGTTTCTAAATTATCTGCACATTATTAAAATATGTTTATGCATGATAAGTTTCATTAATTTGTTGCCATGACATTTTCCACAGCTATTTATTGGACACAATTTGTAAATGTTGACATAAAACAGGTGTGGTTAGAATATCCGGTAATGTGGGTACAAACGAATAACTACTTTTGAAGATTCCGTACCGTCTTCTCCACTCATTCTCACTTGCCATTATCTCTTTTGTAACTCTACTTTCATCTATCCTTTCTAAATTATCAAACCATCTTAGCATTATCCTTTCTCGATCTTTGTCACTACATCTTTCACGGATCTCGCTATTTCTAACTCTACCCATCATTCTACTCTACACATATTTCTGAGAGCTTTAGCTTTAACAGCATTAATCCGGTTAGCTATTATTGTTCTGATTTTTCTTTTGTACAATAAAGTGTTTACATACATACATACATTATACACCAAAATGTCACCTTCAAAACAACTCCTACGTAACACCTGCTGTAAATGACTAACGCTTAATAAAATTACGTGGATTATATCCGTGAATCCAACACCATAATGAAAGGCGATTTAAAAATAAATACATCTCAAAAACGCAAAAAAGTATTATATTAATATACCAAAATAAGTATTCGTTTCACAATGGATCATATTAAATTTCTCAATAAGCCACTTTACATGCCATTATTACGTGTCAATTTTCCTCACGTATTCCTTAAATAGGTAAGTAAAATTCCACTTTCCGAACACCCTAAGTGCAAAATTAAGGTAAACGAAAGTACGCGTAATGTTGAACCGACAAAGGAGAAATGGAATTCGAAAATAGCATTATGTAAAAAAATATCAGCTTAACTGTTTTTGTTGTTACCAATTTGTTGACGACATTATGTTTTTAGGATTCTGTTTCAGTTATAATAATTATGTTTGTTACTCAATTATTATTTTCACAGAGATATATTATTTGTTAGTCTAGAATAGCACATTAGCTAAGCTAAAATGTGTATATCAACCTATTTATGTTTGTTCCTTTGTGTCTCTTTAGAAACGAAACGCTGGGACCGATTTTGATGATAATTTGTATGTGAGAATGTATATGACAGTTATCAATATTCAATATGGCGGCAACTAGACGCCATATTGTAGAAAAGAAAAAAATACAGATGAACTATGACAAGTGGGGTATCATTGAATAGGTTTTTAAAAATCATCTCTAAATTTCTGTCATCATTTTTCATCTTTAATGATCGTTTAGGATTCAATACGATTTAAAGTTGGTTAACAACTTGCGTTGCGTCGGGTTTATGAGAACTTGCTTTTGATGTTATCTTTGAAAATCGGAAAATTTCTGTGATACCTACCTAATATTAATAAACGGTTTCTATATGGATGGAGTCGCAGGCAAAATAGCAACATAATTCTGGCTAATGTTTATTTTAAAAAGCATTTTTTAACGTTCACTCGTCATCATCATATTTTTTTTCCTAATTGTGTATTTCAGACTGACGGCCCCATTTAATATTGTTTAAATAAACGATCAGAATTTGTTAGGAGTAATAACAACACCAATCAATCATTAGTACCTATATGGGATATGCATCGATACTTGAGTTTTTTATTTAATTTTGCCCCGTATATTCCTAGGTCTGGTCATAAACAAAAACCTGCCCACTTTTATAACAAGGAAAAGGCAAACGAACACACAGGCCAAATGGCATGTGGAACCCATAGACATTTGCATTCTTAAGACTATAACTATAAGAATGCAAATCCTTTGCCAACTTTGAGGACTAAAGTGGAACGCCCTAATACTAGAACCTCATCTAACCACCCGCTTGTATTTATAATACCGAGTTCGGTCCGTACAAGCTTTGCGAGGCGTCAAATAACGACCAAACACTAGACACACACAAGCATACATTCTATACACATTGAAGGGTCAAGTTAAACTTGCATGGTTTCGCAGTTTTTTAGAGAAAACCACTGGACACGGGAGTTCTGTTATTAATGGTTCCACACCCAGACGGACAGGTGAAAGTATAATTTATTGGACCAAACTAAATCGGAGCGAGGGGAGGACTTCGGCTGTTAGAACTTGGGACGACATTAAAGCCCTTTTGAAATATTGTCTGTGGGAACAGCCTTGAGGATATGGTTCTGGCTATCATCATGTCCTTAGACCTGCCGCCTAGCAGCAGAAGTGTTGATGTGTTCCGGTGTGCTTATAAGACAACTGTTGAAATTACTAGCATAGAGGCCTTCAATCCTGAGCTTGACTCATTTTCCTGCTCAACGACGCGTGAATTTATTTACTTCTTATTGTATGTTATACTCATTGTTTTGTATAATGCTAGGTTACGTTTTATAATTGTATATTTAATAAAACGACTGACTGTTGAGTTTCTTCCGGCGTTTCTTCTCAGCAGTGTTATCTTGCGAAGAAAGATTGTTGACGTGTATAAGAGTCCGTGCGGCCTACTTACTGAATAAACATCTTTTATCTTTTTTTTATCCATCTTATGTAGAGAAAAGAAGAGTCTTAGAATTGCAGTCTCAGTATTGGTCTAATAACAAATTTGATCCAGTTTTGTCGATCCTCATTTTAATAGAACGTATCCCTAGCCAGGATGTTTAATTTTTCAACAGGCTTTTCTAGACACAGACGAGCATTTTGTGACAGCTGAAAGTTAATCTAACCTCACCTATCAACGTAAGTAATAAATATTTTAAATTACTTGAAAATTGCGAATGTATTAAAATAAGCATAATTGGGGGGCAACAAATTGGCCTAGTCCCAAATAAAACCTTAGGCTTGTGCTATCGGTACTAGACCACGATAAAAATACTTGTACAGAAAAATAAATAGTAAATTTTTATTTGCGATGACATTTTTTTCAAACAAGCCGTACCTTAAATCCAATAGTGATTACTATGTGAAAAATGTACTCATAATTTTTTTTATTTTTTTTTTTTAAAGGGCCTTTTTACAACCGTATATACCGGCCCTGTTAAGTCGAACACCATTTTGTCATAAAATAATTAAAAAATAACTCAACATTACACAACAAAACATTACACAAAACAAAACAAAACATTACACATATTACAAAACTATGGAAATTCAGCTAACCTATACACCTTTAATGCCAAATCTGACGTGGGGTTCGCGAGAATGCCCATAAAAAATGTATTCATAAAAAAGTAAATTATTTTCAGCCGCACTAATAGAACTACTAGTCCGATTTGAAAAAATCTTTCTGTGTTAGATAGCCCATTTATTGAGGAAGGCTATGGGCTATATATCATACTCACATAAACCGAAGCGAAGTGAGGGCGGGTCGCTAGTAACCAATAAATTGGTACAATCATAAGAAACACCTTACAAGTAACGTATCATTAGGCAGAATTTTCGTTTCATCGAAAGGCATTCCTCGCCTCATTAGTATTTTTTTCCAGTAGTCACGTCTAATCTAACCTAAAACCTGTTGAAATAGTACATTACTACAGAGGCCGGGAAGTAGGGGGTTGCCGGCCGAGTGATATAGACGGCCGAGCGATGTGAGGCCGGATAGTTACGAGGCTGGCAACCCCTTTTCAATTGATATAGTCCACCCTAGGGAAGAAAAGTAATTGCATGTTAAAATAAAGTACCAGGAGCGCAGTGGTAATTAGGAGGCATATCAGGCATAGCGCAACTTAGATCGCAGGCGGTGCCGCGCATCGGCGGGCGGGCGCACACGACACAGCGCGGATGTCTCCCAAACGTTTATGCACTCCTAGTATTATAACTTTTTCTAAAAAATGTTAAAAATATAATTTTGCTATTCAGCCTGTTCATGAACACATCCGCCATGTTTACATTAAATTTTAAAAAAAAACTTCCTTGCCTAGTCCTTCAGTTTTGTATGAAATTCCTTTACAGTTCTCTCCAGCTGTTCCGCCCACAACGTGATACTTTGAAGCCGAAAATAACTAACATAGCGCCAACATTTCATTGCATGTTTGAGAAAATGATATAATCTATAAAGTTAATGATGGCTTACTCTGCTAAATAGATGGTCTAGACAAAACGCAAAACACTAACGCTAGCGTTCTTTAAAAAACTGTCAATTTAAGGAATTGACATAAGGGACCAACGATAGATCGTCAGCTCACGTCAATCCATTTCACCATTTGAAAATCTCTAGTCTAGCATTATACATCTTGTCTAAGCGCCTTGCTTAGTCACTACACAGCACTAAAGTAATTTCTTGCATGCCTATTCCCTTACACTCGTCTTTCATGGCTAAGTAAGACAAGGATAAAACTAAAGAAACATCAAGCTGGGATTTTCATAGTCCCAATACTCTGACCGTAATTTTTTACGAACTGAGGTAAGCGTTAGAGCTCACGTCCGAAGAAATAACAGTACATCACAATGGATTCAGTACCCTTACCATGAGTTACAATTACCGTACTCGCTAGCGAGTCAAATGTTCTGTCCCTCGCACTCTAAAAGAATAACGAGAGGTCTGCGAGGGACAGAGCATTCGACTCGCTAGCGAGTACGGTAATTGTAACTCATGGCAAGGGTACAGACCCATACTGGCTGCGGAGGGATACATAAATTATTGAAGACTGGCTTAAAGCGTCGGTCGAAAAGGTTTTATGGACTCTCCTGTTCGAAAAGTATTGCCATATCTTTATAGCTGGTTGAAAATGAAATTTTCATCGATAGGTAAGACTTTAAAGAAATTGAGTAAACGGTTAACTAATTTTGAGTGGTTATTAGACCGAGAATGAAAGACACTATTTTAATAGATTTCTTTTTATTATTAACTAGTGACCCGCCCTTGCTTCGCTTCGGTTTATGTTTATCTATTTTAAAAAAACGCATCAAAATCCGTTGCGTAGTTTTGAAGATCTAAGCATACATAGGGACAGACAGACAGACAGACAGACAGCCAGAAGCGACTTTGTTTTATACTATGTAGTGATTAGCTTCTGCCCGCGACTTCGTCCGTGTAGATTTTGATTATCGTAATTCCCTCAAGAACTTCCTTAATTTTCCGAAATAAAATCTTATATCCTATTTCAGGACGTAACCTAAATATGTGACAAGTTTCATCCCGATTCGTTCAGTAGTTGAAGCATCAAAATATCTTTAGATGTTTGTTTAGAAACATCCAAACTTACTCATTTATAATATTAAAGATAAAGATAAAGAGACATTTATTCGCAACAATACAAAACCACATTAAGTACATAGATACAAAAGATAAGACACAGAGAAACAGTTGCGAAACGGTCCCAACTCAGCATTCGCTAGTCGTCAAAATCACATAGTTCTAATAGTAGGAAAGTAAACAAAGGTATTCGATTTGTGTCACGAATTTATCTTGCTTGCATTTTTTTCTGCAGCGCGCTGGCAGCTGTGCAACCTACCTATAAATACCTCGGGTGCAATTTATCGTTTCCATCCCATGGTGAACAATCCGAAGTTCGTTGTACTCGGGAAAACCATATCGATTTTGACATGTTATTGTATTGTTTCCATCTCGGCCGCCATTTTTTTAACACTTACATTTTTAATTTTTAATTTAATTAGTTAAGTTTAATATTTAGATGCTCCTTTTTTTATAAATAGTGCATCCGGTGTTTACCTTTAGGTAATTGTTGCATTTAACGATCAGAAGTTACTTAAGTAACCATTATGTTGTATTTATTAATGTAAACAATTGTTGGTGAACCTTAATAAAACAAAATAACTAAATAAATAAAAAGTTGACAATACCCTTTATATCAAAAGAAATATGATCCCGAGTAGAAAAGAGCCTACTATTGTAGTTTCTTTTAAATAATTATGGTTTTTCAAGTTGCAGATATTAATAGGCGCTGTAATATATAAAATACTAGATGTAGCGCGCGACTCCGTCCACGCAGAAAAATAATAAAGCCTATGTCACTCAAGGTAAAAGTAGCTTTCCAATGGTGAAAGAATTTTTGAAATCGGCACAGTAGTTTTTGAGTTTATTAAAACATACACACACACAAAAATACAAAATACAAATCTATCCTCTTTATAATATTAGTGTAGATTCTAAGCTTGGACTTAAACTGTTAATATCAATCCAACTAGGGAATGAAAATAACCGGTTCTAACGGGTTGTTTTCATACAAAAACGATTAATAACCGGTTAAATTGCATTGAGACCGGTTAGATTGTAGATGGTAAGTGGAAACTGTGACCCATAGACATTCGCATTCACAAGACTGCAATGCAATCCTAAGACTGCAAATGCGTTGCCAACCCTGAGGACTAAGATGGAATGCCTCTATGCTAGTCATTTTACCGGCTGTCTTATCCTCAAACCGAAACACAACAATGCGAACACTGCTGTTTGGCGGTAGGTTAGTGGATAAGATGGTGGTAGCGATACGGACGGACCCTGCAAGGTCCTACCCGCGTAACAGAACGACCGACCCCCAAAAAGCGGCATTTCTAAACATTTCCAAACTTATTATAATCAATGGGTAGAGGATTATTTTAGACCGCACAAATCAGTTGGCCAATCTGTCAATCTACGCATCCGCTTCTCTGGTCCAAGATCAACAAATCGTCAGATCAATCGAGATATAAATCTAGATTTCATTAGTTTCGTAGTCTATTCTGGCACTGCGTTAGATAATATATTATTATCCAGTTCATTCCGGTAAGATTGACAGTCATGGTTACTGACTGCCTAAGGGTCGTAAGTAACTGATCTTTTTTAAGATGCCCATCTCAAGACTACAAGATAGTTAAAACTGAAATAACATGACTTGTCATCAGATGAGCATCTCAGTCTATGTCTATACTATAATATTACAAAGCTGAAGAGTTTGTTTGTTTGTTTGTTTGCTTGAACGCGCTAATCTCAGGAACTACTGGTCCGATTTGAAAAATTCTTTCATTGTTAGATAGACCATTTATCGAGGAAGGCACGTCGCTAGTCAGTCTATAAAAGTGGTCCTTAGTATATAAGGGACTAGGGACCCGCCCTCGCTTTGCTTCGGTTTATGTGTGTACGATATATAGCCTTTAGCCTTCAACTTCAACAAACTCTTCAGCTTTATAATATTATAGTATATTTAGATGACCAAATTACATAGTGGAAAATAATTAAATGGATCGGAATGCGTTCAAAACTTTTCAAATGGCACCCAAATTAAATAGCAATGTGGCAAAAACAGTGTGGTACTGTACCCACTATACCCATACGTGTATAGCCGTATAAAAAATATGAAAATCTATTCGTTTCTATTAGCTAAAGTATTACTTTAAAATATTCTTACTTTAAAGCATCTAATAATAAAGTTTTTAGCCAGATTTTAAAAGTATTTTCACTGCAACATTCATTTTCTTAGAAAATTGAGTTGAATATTCCAAGAGTTTTAACTTTAAATGAAACATTATGTTACTAATTATAAAACTAAAATTATTTCTAATAGACGTAACGTCCATTCAATACTTATTCTTATTTGTAACAAGTTATGACTTATTTAAGGTTGTGTCTCTACTCGCCCCTTAATCCCCACTCTTCCCGTTTTACAGTATAAGAGTAAATTTTCGTCTATAGAGCAATGGAGTCTCACGTCTACATAAAAAAAAATACCAGAATGAACACCTTTCCAAAGCGAAACACAGATTTTCCAAAATAGACTTCTAATAAAATTAAATGAACCAACAGCGGAAAATTCCAATCCTACAAAGTTGCACAAAATGGCGTTTGACGTAGCCGCTTAATATCTACGCCAGTATGACGGTAAACTAGATTTATTAGAGGGGGAAATAGGGTGTATCATGAACTGAATTTAGGTGCAATTGCATCGGTCAAGAGTTTAAAGTGCATCATACATCACTTCTATTAGAATATGGTTGCATCGATAACTAAATTGCCGTTGGATATTCAAACTTTTATAGCTGTTGTTAGTAAGATTGTAAGTTGAATGATACGCTTATGTTTATACCCTCAAACGGTACTACTCAAATTCACCGGTTAATATTTCGTCCATTTAAGAGATTGCAAGCGGTAAAAACCATGTCATCTCTGAGTTGTTATCGTATCGTAATAGTAGTTTACGTGACGGTTGCGTAATACCAATTACGCAGAGTCACGTATAATGCTTTATTTACACACATTATAAGTACTCTAAGATGGGTTCAGAAGCCGAAAGGCAAATGAACAGCATTACCTGTGGTAGTAGGTGACAGCGATAACAGCTGTAACGTAATTAAATTTAATTACGTTTTCGAATATTGTAAGGTAATGAGATCCAAATTTGGAACATCTTCCAAAATTAACAGCTGTCACCTAAGGACTTATGTGTAGATAAAAGTTTTGATTACTTTTATTGGGTCCGTAGCATAATATCGAAAGTCAAATTTCATAAGTACGAAATTCCTAAAAACAAAACTTCGAATATCAAAATTTATAATGTACGAAATTCCTAAAGATGCATGTCCTATGTTTAATTAGCCTGTTATAAAATGTCTAAAGTACAATACCACTAGTGCACGAAAAAACTAACGACATTTTACCTACTCCCAGTTGACCTAAGTTTAAAATGTATCAAGTGCGAAATTTCGATCGACATTTTAATTATCGAAGGTACGAGTACGTTACGTTCATTAGGGGTGGAGTTTTAAGGTTTGAATGTATTGATTTTCAAAGAATTGTTACAAAGCTTTTTGTATGTAGCGATTTTGAGCACTAGAAATATTGAGTTTCAAGTTTTGTCATTAGGCATTTTGTACAAAGGAATAATATTGACTTTCGAAAATGAGATCATTTGATTAAAAGTGCATTAGGACATGCATCTTTAGGAATTTCGTACATTAGACATTTTGATATTCGAAGTTTTGTGTTAGGAATTTCGTACTTATAAAATTTGATTTTCGATATTATGCTATGGACCCCTTTTATTTACATGAGAATAGTGATGGCCGAGTTAAGATCAATGCCATTACCGTAACAATTGCATCCACAGTTTGATGATGGGAAATGCATACGAAAATTAGCAAAGCAGTGCTTTTGGCACGGCGTTCGCCATTACTGTCAATGTCAAGATTACCATAAATCGTCGTGAATATAACACCCAACTAATGAGCTGCATTTACGCTTGTTTGCTAATTATGTTTAATTAGTAATTCAATTATCAAACGTGTACAATCAGCTTTATGACTGACATAACAATAGAGGCAATAAAAGTTGGCAAACTGATAACGGAAATGAAGATGCAGTCAGTCAGAACTGTCACTGTGGAATCGACTGCTAATTCATATACTAGCCACCCGCCCTCGCTTCGCTTCCGTTTATGTGAGAAGAAGTTAAGATATGTCATCTTCCTAAACGAATAAACTAAACTAACTAAACGTGATTTATAATATTTAGGACACTCCTGAAATGAGCTATCCACTTTAAAATGTCTAATAACCGGGTAAATTGGATTTCCTATCCTTCACCCTAGTTAGTAACTTATTTAACGTATTTTCTCTTCCCACAAATTCATTTGGCAACCGGACACTTTCCATACATAATTTTTCCCAACCCTTCGTTTTGCAAATGTATGTCATTTATTTATCAACCAATTTTTATTTAAGTACCTAGTCGAATGATTTAGTTTGCACAGAATTCAAAACACAAACAATTATTATTGCAAATTAATTGCATTCTTATTTTGGTACACTGAAGATACTAATAAGGGTACCGTTATAATTTGTAAAGTGAGTAGCATAATAAATAACTTTTTTTTTATGGTATATACAAACGAGCACACAGGCCTACTGATGGTAAGTGGAAACTGTGACCCATAGATATTCGCAAGACTGCAAATGCGTTGCCAACCCTGAGGACTAAGATGGAATGCCTCTATGCTAGTGATTTCACCGGCTTACATGTTGTTGTAACGTCGAACTCCGCAACTGCTCTAGCGCCGCTGGATGTGCAGCCCCTTCACCCTTGCGTAGCAAAGTAGAGGAACAGTGCGAGACGGAGCGGGTGACCAACAAGCCGAAGCTGCGAAGTCGAGCTGCTACGTAAGGACGCTACGGCGTGCGAGGGTTGCTCTCCCTCCGCGCCTCCATATACACTCTAGGGTTATATACACTCTAGGGGTAGGGTAGACAAACCACGTGGAATCGGGGTTGGCAGATTCGATTCTGTGACTAACTTTTGGACCCCTCTATCTCAGTAATTATTGATCTGACAGAAAAAGTTTACTAATTTAATTATTTGGTTTTTAAGTAAAACATTTGGCAAGTTAAAGTTGTCTTTATGAAAGTTGCTATAGTCATATTTTACCTAATGATAATTTGACCAAATTATAGTATACCAAAGATCGGGTTGGCAAAAATACAGTTGCTAAAATTTGTTTAGGAAGCGACATTTGACTAATAATATTTCGTCCAAACAGCAGATTCCCGAACAACGTAAAAGTCGGGTAGTAAATGAATTACCTATAATAGTCGAGTCCATTTTACTCTCTTTTAAGAATTCTCGCTACTATTCTAAATTTTTAATGAAGTTTGAACCAGCTTTGAAGGCTTGGACGAACTACATTATTAATATTGTAGTTGAATAGTGGGTATTTTGGTAACTAAATGTATCTGAATGTGTGTGACCTATCCTAGGTCCAAAGTCAATCTGACATTACAGCAATAAGGTCGACTGTACGATTGCAATCTCAAATCTTCAAATGCATTGTCCACCCCAATGTTTAGACTGTCTCTAGTCTCTATACTGATAATTTTAATCAGCTGTTTCCTCCTACACGCGAACACTGGTGCGAACAATGCTGCTAAACGGCAGGCAAGGGGGGGAAATGGTGGTAGCGATCCGGACGGATCCTGCGCAAGGTCCTATAGGATACAAATTGTAATAAGTTTCTGTCAAAAATTTCAATTTTTTCAGGTTTTATTGCCGACTGTACTTTTTTTTTGCACAGTCGTTATCTTGTCAAGACAATTCTAACAAGCTCAAACACGACGGGTTTATCATGTAAAATTTTGGAGTTCCTATGGCCACCCTGAGTCACCATCATCAGACCAGCTCAATGGTTTTATATTATTTGTATTGTCATCAGAACGAAAGGCGTTTGCAAATTTTCAGCTTCATCGGAAACTGGGAAGTGGGTCAAATTTAGCTTGCAAGATTTGACCCTTACATACATACATATATGTATATGTACATACATTGCAAGTTAAATTAAAGCTTTTAAAAAACCGGACCAGTGCGAGTCGGACTCGCCCACCGAGGGTTTCATACAAATTTGTAATTGAGCAGGAATTTCAAAATTTGGACCGCCGCCGTTACTTGCATAAAGACCCTGTTTTTTGTGATTGAATAAAAAATGTGTAGTTTCATATTTTTCCCTGAACTCGTAGTATAAGACGGAATCTCTTGCAAAATATTAGTCTGGGTCAACGGAAAATACAAGGAGGGTCAAAATATATGTTTTTTGCGGTATAAAAGGCATAATTATTGTATTTATTAGATGTAGTGACTGAGATTGAAAAGGGCATGCTTCGATGGTTCGTTCATTTGGAAAGAATGGATGAAAGAAGATTGACGAAAGAGATATACAGATCGAAAGTGAGTGGACGGGTCGGTAGGGGCCGCCCTAGGTGTACTTTTTCGAGTCAAATCGGAGAAATACTGGAAAAGGGCCGAATCTTAAGTACCCGAAACCGACGTGCGTGCATGACTCGATGTATGAATGTGGAAGAAGCGAAAGAGATTTGTCGGGATCGTAGCAGGTGGAAAGAAGTAGTATCTGCCTACCCCTCTGGGAAACAGGCGTGATTTAATGTATGTATGTATTGTATTAATTCTACGTGAACTAAGAGATCTCTCTTGATGGGCTATCATATTTGTTAATAATAATTAATAGTGTTGATAATGTATTAATTCTATGTAAACTAACTGATGCTTATGTTATCAACTCTCTTAAGTCTAAATAAACCAGATAAAATATGTATGTGATAATGGTTTTTATCATTTCCATAGCATCACATACATACACATACATAAACTCACGCCTACGTTCCCAGAGTGGGGTAGGCAGAGCTACAGAATTTCCAACAACTCTAAAAACTTGTTGATAATTCTACCTGTATAACCACATTTTGCACACTTAGGTTCAGATGTTTACCAGTGTCTTAGTAACAGGTTGCAAGCCCATCGCCTAACAGTACTAACTAAACAGCCTAGAATAATCCCTTAGTCGCCTCTTACGACATCCACGGGAGGACATGGAGTGGCACAATCAATCAATACAACAAATCAATCAATCAATCGAGTAATACATTACACAAATATTAGACTTACAGAAATAACAAAAGTAAACTTATACATAGATGTCTTCCTGTTAACCTAAATAGAAAATAAATCATAAATAAAACAATACTGACGTTAAAATTCATTTTGCGTTTCAAATTAAGCTATCGACAAACCTTTCTGCCCCAACAGCGCCATTGCATTCTCAAACTACTTGATGCTAAGTAAATTCAATAGCTCTAATACAAACAAATATAAGTGCACTTAGCTCGTAATAAAAAGGACATAAATCATAATAGAGAACACTACACTTATACCCTTGTTCACTTGAACCTAAGACGACTTATAACCTTTTTCATCAGGACTGCAGAATTTATGTCGAACCCAACTCTTCGGTTGATTTTCCACTTGAGCGCAGCTGAAAACATTTAGATTCGTTCGTGTGTTAAATAAAACAGTGGTGTAAGAGTATTTATAGCACTGTGTTATAAAATGGATGAGTGCCGTATTATATAATGGATGAGTGCCGTCAAGTTCAAATGGTGTCCTAGAAAGGGAATCCCATTTATCCGGTTATTAGACGTTTTTGTATGAAAATAACCAGTTAAAACCGATTATAACCGGTTATTTGCATTCACTAGTCCTAGAACTAGCTTGAAAACGATTAACGGTTAATTTGTCGTGCTTATTTAGGTTCTTTGTAAACAATATTACTGGCTTTGCTACAGTTTATATGAGTTTTTTTATTGTTATTTTTGGTAATTCTGTAACTCTGTTGAAGAAGGGGCTCAAGTGAAAAATGGTATAAGTCTATTTATTCTCTATTATGATTATTATGCCCTTTATTACGTGAGTTTTCGTTAGGTTTTGTAGAAATAGAAATAGAAATAGTTTATTGCGTATCACATTACAGTTTACAGGTGGAGGTACAACTAGGTATTCAATACTACAGTTGCTTACAATTATACAAATATAAATGTAATTTTTTCCTGTTTAAGTAACTAAATAACTGTAACTAGGTTCTTTGTAAACACTTGCTCGGATTAGAATTGAATTGAGTGCGGTCGTTTTGATTTACTTGCTTTTTAGGGTTCCATATCCGACGGGAACCGTCCGTCCGTCCATCCTTACTTCCTTTACCTTATCTTTAATAATGTATGTATGTAAACAATTACATTACGGCATTGTTTAAGTCTAGTATACTCCGTTCAAGAATATACCCTTTTTAATTACGAGTTAAGTCGACTTGTATCTACCCTTTTTCACTATAATAATTTGGTATAAATATTATTATTTCTCGTTCCCGCGGCTCCATTCGCGTAGAAATCGTTTATCGCTATTCCCTCAGGATATGTCCTGTTTTCTAGGCCACTATAGCCGTTTCGGAAATTATTTTAAGATGAATAATATTATGACCTTGAAAGTTTCGTTAGAAGAATTACGTTACTATTTTGTTTAATTTATACACATTTCATTAAAAAAAAAACTATAAACAGAACTTGGATTGATCACTAGTATATGGAACAAGCATCGATAATTGTACAATCAAGTTTAAATAGAAAAACAAATAATAAGCCTGATTCTCAGTGGCGTAGGGGCTTATAGATATTTCTGAGGCCTTGAGAACTTAATATACAGTGCGTTACCAGCACCCTGACTTTTTTTAAAGTAGGTTATAATAACGTTTATCTGTAACGTAACTATGACATTAATTTAATTAATAAACAACTTTTCAGGCTTTGTTAACTTTCTAACAAAATGTTAATTGCCAGCAATGTAAAGCACAGCAATTTGACAAGTGTAAATGACAGTCGACGGCTACTTTGATTATTATGATCTGCCCCCGTACCACGACATGCCTTGTACCAAGCAACAGCGATACTGATAACGATGAACACGCAGCACATGCACTACATTAAAAATTGACAGTATCTAAGAAAATTAATTGTGAAGTTATTTTACTTATTTTTTAATTGATAATACTTGCAAACAATTGCTAAAGCAACATATTATCGGCTGTTTTAATAAATGCCCGCATGCCGGTAACACACTGTATATTTATGAGTTTTACTGTACAGTCGAAGTCAAAAATATGTTTACACTTTAGTACCTTGTCTATTTTTAACGTCATGTTTAAAATGTCATATGAATTTGTCACAGCGATTAAAATGACAAGGTACTAAAGTATAAACATATTTTATGACTTTGACTGGTAGGTACATACAGTGTGATAGACGGCGGGAAGCAACTTTGTTTTATACCAAAAGAAATGATTATTTTCGATGAAATAACGATAATAGTGTGTCGTAAACTTTTTGTAACAATTCCTCATGTGGCTGAGAGCACTCAGTGTTGCCCGAGTGACTTGAACCATTGATTGTATCAAGGGAAAGTTATAATGATGGAAGTCGAGCAACAAAACTTCCGCGACAGTTTGTTGTGAAATGGAAGTTATGTTAGTTAAATTAATACTCGGAACTTGAACTTGGAATTGTTCACAATCAAAACTTTTATAAATTGAAAGAGACTGCGGTTGTTTTTGTAGGACAGGCCTTTTGGTTGTTGAATAAGCTTAATTATAGCTGTTTTAAAGTAAAACAAGATGTTATATGCTTTAAAATTGTGTAGTACGTAATTCTGAAGAGTCATAATTCCAAATTGACCAAAAATTCGAATTCTCATAATTCCGAATGAGTGTTTTACCACTTACAAACAAACCTTACCCAACCTCCGTATAGCAACTAAAATATACATTTAGTCTAAAATAGCTTCAACAAAACATAAATTTCGAAAAAAATAAAATTCAAAGAAATGAACAATTGAAAAAAAAACGGAATTTTAAGGTGTTCCCTTTAAATAAAAAACAACCTTATCCTACAGAACAGACCACTTTAGTCTACCAATATTAGTATAATTTTTAAAACGAATTGGCATGCATGTTTGATTACAGAAAGATGTTAATTACATTTATATTGTTCGTCCGCTTTTGCCACGGGCGGTTTTTATTTCGAGATAAAAGCTTATAAGTTAAATCAGAATATAAGCTCTCCATTCCAAACTTCATACGAATCTGTCCAAATAGAGTTCTCCATTGTGGTGTTCCTATAAGGCCTATAAATTACTCTTACTTCTGAATTACTTTTTTCCGAATATTCATTTTGTCCGAATTTTCATTTTTCCGAAAGCTACCACTCCATGGATTCTAGAACCACGATTTGCCAACAAATCCTAACTCTACTAATAACCCTGCTAAAAAATCTTTCAAACACAAAAACAATCGCATCCTTCACACACACACATAGCAGTCAAATTTATAGCACCCCTCTTTTTGCATCAGGGCTTGAAAAAGCAAATGCCTTTCAAATAACTAGGTACAGCACAGACTCAAAACTCCCCAAGCTTCGTATGGATCAAAGCTCGAACCGAGCTCCAAAGCTACCTGCATAAATATTCGATATATTTAATCTGTGACAAAGTGGCGTCGGGCAAATAAAACAAAGTTCAGGCATAAATTATGTCGAACGGGAGAAGTTAGACCACTTTGAAACACACAGGGACCAGTTTGTAACGTTTCTGCTCCCTTAGACGGTTATGGCGAATTGAGTTTGATTTATTTAATTCTAGTTCATTTGAATGTGTGTGTGTATCCATACTAATATTATTATAAATGCGGAGTGTTTATTTTAGAGCGTAACTTCTAAAGTGTGTGTGGTAATTATTGTAATTGAATTTGCAATTTCAAAGAAGTTTCGAAGAGGCTCATTGACGTCACGGGAAACCGAAGAGCTGGCAGTTTCCTCGCTCAACGTATAAGTTTAACCACCCAGCGAGGAAATGCTGCCAGCATCTTTGGTACAATGCCGCAGGGGCCATTCTTAGATTTAATGTTTTAGTTCATTTACACTGGTAAACATCTTAGCCTAAGTGTGCAAAATGTGGTTACAGAATTATCAACCAGTTTTTAGAGTTGTTGGTAATTCTGTAGCTCTGCCTACCCCACTCTGGGAATAAAGGCGTGAGATTATGTATGTATGTATATTCATTTATATATTTAGAGAGTTAGTTTTACTTAATTTTAGTTTTCTTTTTCAGTTATTGTGTTATGGTTGTTGTATTATTTTATGTTGTTTTGCATTAATTAAAGTAATGATTATTATTAAAAAAGGAATTATTTATAGGACATCGGATACTTATTGTTAGTGTTAGTTTCTTACTTCTTTACCGTGCACCGTCTCGACAGATTTGTATGAAATATGGAATGGAGATAGCTTATACACTAAATTAACACATAGGCTACTTTTTATCCCGGAAAATTTAAAAGTTCCCGAAGCAATAACGATAATCGAAATCTACGCGGACGAAGTCGCGGGCAGACGCTAGTAGCTTTCTATTTTGCAAAATTTGTTCCTTTCTTTCTCGTCCTTAGGGCCACAGCCGACGAGTAAATTTATGTGCCATTTAAAATTGTCTCTCTCCTTGTCTATTTTTAAGTGTAAGAAAGGGAAAGGGCTAAATTTATCTGCCAAATATGCTTTACTTGTCGTTTGTGAAACAGGTGGTTAGAAAAATAGGAACAGACTTAGATACTTTACAATATCCTATGACAATATCAAACAAAACTTTATACTTAGGGTGACGGCACCAATTGACAACATTTCATTTTGGTGACACCTGCAAATTACTATACGAATCGTAAGGGTTTTACCTCCTGAACACGGCAAAATATTTATTTAGATTTATTTTTCTTTATTTTCAAAATTACAAGTAAGTTAATAAAAATATCGAGTTTTACCAATACTATGCCTGAATAGATATAATACCATTGCCTTTTTCACGAGAAAAAAACCTGTCATACTTCAAATTAGACATTGACACTATTGACAGATGGATAGATAGCGTCTTAACCCGAGGTTAGGCGGCAAACCACGTACAAAAGTAGACGCTTAACTCTGGGTTAAGGGCTAACTCTGGTCCGCGCAAGTCCGCATTAGGGCCATTTGCACGCAGAATTTAACCCTGGGTTAAGGCACTAACTCGAGTTAGTAGACGTCAGATTCATACGATAACTGTCATTTTAACTCGAGTTAGGCCCACTTGCGTGGACCAGAGTTAGCGTCTTAACCCGAGGTTAGGCGGCAAACCACGTACAAAAGTAGACGCTTAACTCTGGGTTAAGGTCTAACTCTGGTCCGCGCAAGTGGGCGTTAGTGTCTTAACCCAGGGTTAAACTTTTCGTGCAAGTGGTCCTTTATCGGTTGACATGATATTTTTTTATATACAGATTGGACTAACGTAATATGTCCATTGTGTCGTAGAAATGAAGTTACGCCCTTTTAGAATAAGTACATCTTAGGCCCACTTGCGTGGACCAGAGTTAGCGTCTTAACCCGAGGTTAGGCGGCAAACCACGTACAAAATTAGGCGCTTAACTCTGGGTTAAGGGCTAACTCTGGTCCGCGCAAGTCCGCGTTAATAAATTAATAATGCAATAATTATTCATTCTAGAGAAAATTTAAAACTATTAGTGTCTTTCTCCTTCCAAACAGTATCTATAAAACGAATAAAATTAAAGTCTTGAATATATGAAATCTTGTCAATTATAGATACTTTTAGTTGACAGCCACCAAGTAAATGGACACTTCACTCTTAATAAAAAAAATTTAAACACACTCAAAAACTTTCGCCTTTATAATATTAGTGTGATTCGTCACAACATTGTTATATACATAAATGTTGAATGAACTCAGCATTAGGAAAAACAACATTTATCTTAAAACAACACCACCGTTAATGGCGACAAATATTTTCTTTTTCAGGACGACCCTTTATATTATCAAACGTAAATAATACAAAAAAAGCATTTCAGTCCTTTGAAAATATGTGGAAAAACTCACTTTTTATCCTTTCGAATAAAAGTATATGAAATATTCATAATATGCAAGCGCATCATTCATTTCACTGTCCTTGTTTTGTACGCTGAGTCGCTGAGACAGAAATATCTTTTCTTTTGTCTCTATTGTAGGCGGTGAACCATATTATCGTCTTTGAAATGTTATGGTATTGTTTTTAACTTGGCCATCAGTACTGTCAAGTAAATTCTTATTTACTTTACGCTTTTATTTATTGACGCTATCAAAACATTGACAATACGATAACAGATTAAAGACGATATAGTTCCGACATCGGAGAAATACTGGAAAAGGGCCGAATCTTAAGTACCCGAAACCGACGTGCGTGCATGACTCGATGTATGAATGTTTTTTTTTTTTTTTTATGGCATAGAGATGACAAACGAGCACACAGGCCACCTGATGGTAAGTGGAAACTGTGACCCATAGACATTCACATTCACAAGACTGCAGAGCAATCCTAAGACTGCAAATGCGATGCCAACCCTGAGAACTAAGATGGAATGCCTCTATGCTAGTCATTTCATGTGGAAGAAGCGAAAGAAATTCGTCAAGATCGTAGCAAGTGGAGAGAAGTTGTCTCTGCCTACCCCTCTGGGAAACAGGCGTGATTTAACGAATGATTGAATGAACGGTTCCGACATTCTATATTTGAAATTTGACGTAAATTTCTCACAACGATCAAGAGCGTCACATAATGGAACAGCCTTGGTCGTTGGTTGGAATGACCGCTTTTAGCGTATGTCTCGTCACATTGCCGTATGAATATGTACATATATACCTGCTATGGTAGTCTCTCTGATTCAGAGATTACCGAAAGTGAGCAAAACTTTTACGCTGACTCGTGACGCTGACGCGCGACACTGACGCGCGACGCTGAACGCCGCGTATAGCGTTTAAGTGTCACTAATGCAAATGGTGCATTGTTGTTGTTATAATTGTTAATTATTTGTATATTATTTGATTTTTATTATTTATATTGGACGATCTCGATGTAATTTCGTATTTATTGACATCCAATGCAATTAACATTGTAATATTACATTGATGAATAGGGTAAAAGTGGGATAGTTGCCCCACATTTTGAAAATGTCAATTATTTCTGAAAATACAATAATAAATCAACAGATTATTATTTGTAATGAAAACCATGTCTATTAGTTACTACGTGGTTAAGAGCAATTGCGTAAAAAAATAACAATAATATTTAAAAAAAATATATTTTTAGAGTACTAGTTGTGAGGATAGATGCCTATTGTATGGGTTAGATGCCCTGATGCTTTTATCACTATGAGGATAGTTGCCCTTTGGGATTAATTAAAGCCAAGTATAATTAATATGTTTTATTTTAATCTGTTTAAATGTCACATAAGACTGTGGTTAAAATTATAACAAACCAGCTTTTTCCAATTTCCGGAAGTGCGCCACCAAACGTTTTTCGTTAGCAAAATCAAGAATAGGATGCTTTCCTGAAAAAAAAAAAACAGTACTTATAGGTAATCTCAGTTTCATTATTTTTGGTAAATGTGTTTTTTAAATCGATCCAGTCAAGAAACATTTGCTTACCCACCCAGTGTTTTTTTTTCAGTATTTTTGTTTAAAAATCTTCTCCTTAATGTTCTCCCCATTCCCATATTGCCTTTCGATATCTCATCCAAAACGGCTATGAAGGTCTCTTGCCTCCATTGACCACGTGCACGAGCGCCAGCCTTCCTCTGATATTTACGGGGCATGCTAAAACCAAGCGTTAATAAAATTAAAGGCCATGCAAGCTTCACCTTAAACCCTATGGGGATAGATGCCCTTAAGGGCATCTATACTCACAAGGCATCGAGGCATCTATCCTTTTTGATAGGCATAGATGCCCCTATTTAAAAAATAATAATGTTGTTAGTAAAATTTCCAAACCTGTACTTATAGGTAATAGTTGAACCATACACTTGAAAATAACGATAAAATAAAATATACTTACTTCACACTATTAAAAGTTACACACTTCCAAAAATCCTTCAATATCGTAATCCGCCGCGACCCTGAGCGAAGCATCGAACTTTTATTTATTACGCGCGAATCGACCGTTGCACCCGGCTGCCAAACGCATATTGGCGGGGCGGGGGGGCGACCTTTACTTAAAAGCATTCGTTGCGGCTGTGTAATGTTTGTAAATTTTGATTTTAAATTCGGGGCATCTATCCTCATGGGGCAACTATCCCACTTTTACCCTATATTAAGTAAACTAAACTTACACAGGCATTTTTTAAGCAATTTTTGCCAATCATCAATAATAGGGTATTTGAAAAGAGTGAAATTAAATTGGTTTTCATTAACTACAGATAAACATTATAAAAATAATAGGAAAATTATCAATCTTATATTTTAGTTTTAAAATATTAAGATTTTTAAATTCATAAAATCCAACAATAAGGACGCTGTTTAATTGTGACGTCACAAGATAGTAATCCCTATAATTCCATAAAACGGAGCGTTTTCGATGTTTCATAAAAATAAGCTGATTTGAATTTAGTCAAATACCGTATTGTCTTACTCTGTTTTGGAGCGAGTAATGTTTCATACATTACTCACTTTAATAAAAAAGTTTTTATTTTATTTACAATAATTAAAATAAATGACTGGTAAACATCTTAGCCTAATTGTGCAAAATGTGGTAACAGAAGTATCAACAAGTTTTAAGAGTTGTAGGTAATTCTGTAGCTCTGCCTACCCCACTCTGGGAATAAAGGTGGGAGTTTATGTACGTATGAATGTATGTGAAAAATACATGAGGGAGTTAAGGGTTGTTTCTTTACCATGAACATGAAGGTCTCTCTACAATTTTATTATTATGCCTTACTTCATGGGAACGATATGTTTTGCTCATTAATATTATAACGAATGATTCCAGTATCAAAGGTATATTATTACCCAATATCAATACATTAACGTATACAAAGAGTTGATCGCAGTGAAAACACATTGAAGCTTTGTGCTTGCAACATAATGCAATTGCTGTTTAAAATTTTAACGAATTATTCAGAGTACATTTAGTATGATTAATATTTTCGTTAAATTCTTCGTAGTCTTGAAAATAAAAATAAATATATGTTACAAATACTAAGTTAACCTAACCTAACTATTCACATACAACCCTATGACAGGAAACCATAAATCTTGTAAAATTTATAAATACAATCGAAAACCAAATCCCCTCGGGTATCCTAGAAAATATTTTTAATTTACTACGAAACACCCTGTACAAAACATTGCATTAATTATGCTTCCACTAGATTAAGCCGTTGCTTCCAAAACAAATTACAGATTAAACAATTCAGCATTCACTGTCAACCCATGCTGTCAACCAGGCCCACGCGTCATCACACGTCGAAATAAATATTTGTATTTACAGTACAATTAATTGGACTTTGACACTCGGGAATTCTCGACATTCATCGGGAGAGATCGGAAGTGCAAATGACACGAGACACATTGCTGCATATTCATAATATCATGGTGTGCGCCTAACAGTCTAAAACAGTAATGTAGATCACTTGCCACAATGATATTTTTTTACAGTAGACCTATGAATAAGACAGATGTGGATTGATTAAATTATTACATCGCATTAGTAAAAACACAAATATTAAATCAGTAAAGTAAATTTCAGATAATTTCATTCTAAGCAAATTCCTTTGATTCGGAAAGCTAACCCGTTACAAATGTCATAAAAAGTTGATAATAGTCTTTTTGAATATTTAAGAGATTAATCAAGTTTCTAATGTCAGTAAATTCTAGGATTTTACATACTCTATGTGAAAACACGAACCTTTACGTTTAGAACCGAGATAATTCGAGAATTTTTTTTTTGTCAAGATCGTGGCAAGTGGAAAGAAGTGGTCTCTGCCTACCCCTCTGGGAAACAGGCGTGATTTGGTGTATGTGTGTATGTATGTATAATTCGAGTGTCAAAGTACAAATAATCGTCCCGTAACCAAGTAGAACTAATGTGCAAAAATGTAACAAAATTATACCGAACTTTACCTAAAAGCTACATTGCTACAAAAACAGTTGCTATTTCTGTTTCTACCCAATGTTTATTCTACTAGACTTGTCTCTGTTCGAAAATCTTTTATCGAAACCCATTTGATTCCAACAAAGGCTCGATTGTTCGTTGATACCAGACGTTCTGCAATCAGGGGGAGAAAGGGAACGGAAATGGCTGGCCCTCGCAAAAATGCAGCGGAAATTTCAATATCGGGCCTGGAAAAAATCCCCTTTATCTGCAAAGCGTATGGGATTAGACTTTTTTATTGAAATATGCCGCAAGATGCAGAAAGTGGTGTTAGTTTAGAGAGAATGGTGTAAAGTGTATTTACTAGTACAAACGAAGTCAAAAAGATGTTTTCACTTTAGTACCTTGTCTATTTAACGTCACGTTTATGACTTTGACTGTACATTGTTTATTGTAACAAAACAAATAAAATTAACGAGATGGGTATGAGTAAAAAGAAACGGGAAAAAATTCAGCCCTTAAAATATACGAACATGTTAAAGTCATACCTACGCTGTATTTTTCTTCAAATTCGTTACCGTAAAACGGGGTGAGTAGGGATTTAGGAGTGAGTAGGGGCACAACCTAAAATAAGTCATAACATGTTACAAATAAGATCAAGTATTAAATGGACAATCAAGTTACGTCTCTTGGAAATAACTTCAGTCTTAAATATAATTAGTAACATACGAGTATGCTTCATTTTATGTTGTATCCCTACTCACCCCTTAACCCCTTCTCACCCCGTTTTACGGTACTTAAAAAAATATGACGCCAAAAGCGTCTAAGGTTATGTTCGTAGCGGTGCTACGACAAAGTAGCTCTTTCTTGCGTAGCGATTTAGGCTTTTCGTAGCTCTTCGCTTCAACACTTTGGTAGCATGATAATAACTATGGACAATGTTATAAAGATTTCTCTTGTGTTTTGATGACAAAGAAAACACATTTAACAAGATAATTCGTTTGAGAACAAAGCGGCAATTGTAACGGTATTGTTTAATATCTGTTTCAACTGTGTTAACTAAGTAAATATGAAACAAAAAAATACAAGAGCCGTTTTTATTATACAACGGAATTAGGATAAGTACAAGAAAAAAAAAGTAAAGAAATATATTGGTGCATCAATCTTTCGTATTCGTAGGGTAGTCACCAGCTGTAGTGGTCAGCCAGAGACCAGTGTAGTCGACCTTATATGAGTGCGTAGAGTGGGAAGTATATCTTTCGGACTCTTCCCACTCATATAAAGCATAGGCAGAGGCCGACTATATAGGTCTCTGGCTGAGCACCGGTGCCTTTACCCTAACTGTTATTTTTTTTTATTTTAGGTATGTATATGAATAATCTAAAACTTAGTGATCTCAAAACATTAGTAAAATTAAACTCTTTAAAAGTCTTCTAATATTTCAAAATCCATCACCACAACATTAATCCGCCCTTCATAAAAACGTTATCAAATCATGTCTGAGAGCTGTCATTATGAAATCTCGCTTATTGAATTGTCGCACAAAAAGCCAGTCAATTGAATTGAGTCCGTTATTCACGCGTTATGGTTACACCTTTGTAACGTTATGAAAATATAGATATTTTAACCCTTCTTTTAATATTTTATCTATGTTCATATCATAACTTCTCTATAATATGTTCAGAAACAATAAGCCTATATTAAGAAACCAGTTTCTGGGGTTGTACTTTAATGTTAACATTAAAGTATTACATGTCATTAAAGTATCGGTTCTCGATGTAGTCGTATTTTAATGTTCACTTTAAAGTATCGATAAGTAATTATGTTTTAATATCATGGGACAATATTACACAAATTGGCATAGTCCCAAACTAAGCTCTAGGTTTGTACTATGGGTACTAGACAACGATACAAATACATAAAAAATAGTAGATTGTACAACAAGGGCATAAAACAAACCATTTTTACCGAGACTTATGGTATCCAACCGAGCCGGCAGGCGAGGTTGGATATATAAAGTCGAGGATAAAATGGGTTTTAAGACCGAGTTATACACTCTGCTTTTCACTTCGATTACGAGGAAATAAAACAGTGATAATGTAAAAAAACTTTAATAAGTTATTTTGCATTTTTTTCCATGAGTGTGTTAGGTGTGAGCATTATTTTCCTCTTCACTAGACGACATTTTAATTAAATTCCTTAACACAACAAGTTTTGCAAAGAAAATAATTAATGAATAGTCCAAAACCTCTTTCCCGCCACTGTATTTCTGTCAAAAAATTTTTTTTTTCTGTTTGCGATTTTTGACTTAGGTCGAACGCAATACTGCCAAGTTTATACCTACGTTGATTTTTTAATGTTCTTGTTAATAATGCTTGTTTTTAATAGTTTTAAATTTCTTCTTTGTTAGATGCAACTACGATGCAAATATAAATAAAATTAAAGTAAATTTATTCAAATAACAAGTTTATTTAATGTAGTCACCTCGTATGTCTGGCTGTAGGGCTTAATTGTCTTAGTCTAGATGACGACAACCATTTATGCACTAGTGCATAAAATGCGATTTTATGCAGCCTATACCCAGCATAAAGAAGGACTTTACGAGCATGAGAAGTGAAAAAATACGTATATGCATAGAAAACATCCAAGACTGAGGAAAAAATATTCGTGCTCATCACACAAATATCTGCCCTTACCGGGATTTGAATCCAGGACCACTTGCTTTATAGGCAAGGTAACCAACTAGGCCAACCCGTCGATTGGTTGACTCATTCTAAAACATCAGCTCTGAAAGGAGAGATCGCCATTAACCAAAGTGTTTATCTATTGAAAAAAAAACTCGTCCAAATCACTTTAGGAGCTACAATGCCACGGACACACAGATACACAAACCCTAGCTGAACAGTTTGTTTGTTTGTTTGTTTGCTTGAACGCGCTAATCTCAGAAACCACTAGTCCGATTTGAAAAATTCTTTCATTTTTAGATAGCCCATTTATCGAGGAAAACTATAGGCTATATATCATACATAAGTCACACGCGGTCGCTAGTAAACATATACATATACACACGTTGATTTAACATCCCTCTTTTCGTGTCGGGGGGTTTAAAAGGCACGCGGCGAACGCAAACGTTCCCATTTAAGTAAACAGATTAGGGTATACCAATATTATCTTTCGACGTAGCATGGAAAGTCATTTGCATGTCGGTTTAACGGCGAGTGAGCAGCTAAGTTGATTCAAGCGATGTATTCGACGTTGTCTAAACTGTCGAAACTGTATATTCGACGTTGGAAAGCTATTCACTTGACAATTCAACTATCAGAGAATTCTAACTTTGAACTTTATGGATGTTGGGTCTCTATTATTGGCGGTAAAAACCGTATTGTCACTGACCTGCGGGCCTAGTGTGGCTGCGACTATATCGCGTGTCAAATGTGGGTAAAGCATCTGTCACTCTCGTACTTATTTACGTGTCAGAAGTCAGAAGGTGCCGGATGCCTTATCCGAACTTTATCACACGATCAACGCAGCCATATTAGGGCCCCCTGTTATGGCATTGTTTGTAACTCGGCCGCCATTACTGTCAAGTAAATAAAAAGTATCAAAACATTGTCAATTTGATAACAGCTCAAATACGATATGGTTTTTACCACCTAGAATCTTGGCTTTATTTGTAAATCACTATGGTTTTTTTACTAGACTATATGAGTGTCACTTTGCTGGGCAAAAAAGATAAGATAAAAGATAAAAGACATTTATTCAGAAAGTAGGCCGTACGGGCACTTTTACACGTCAAGAATCTACCAGCACTTCCCAAGAGGAGACACTGCTGAGAAGAAACGCCGCAAGAAACTCAGCAGTCAGTAATTTTTTAAACATATTACAATGGTGCTGCTTAATCTAGCTACTACTTAATAATGGATTATGAGTTGCGATATTTATGACTTAAAAAAGTATGAACAAAAAAGTATGAGCAAAATTTTTCGGTTTAGTAATGATGAGTATAGTCACAAATCGTTATTTGTATAAAAAATCGAAAGACCATTTTTGGGTACATATTGGCTTAAATAAAATTCTTATTTCTATTTTTTGTTCTATTACCGATTTGTATTCATAATAATCACTCTTCATAAATTTTTTCCTCATACTTTTGTCATAATTATCGCAACTTATAAATCTTAAAATGCATTTTTTTAAGAAATTGTTACTTTATGAGGATTTTTATAAATCTAACCTAACCTAACCTAATCTTTTCTTCACGTCAGATATTTAAGAAATTTTGAAAGTGTACTGTTCCATGAATATTGGCGTTATGAATTCAGAAGATGATGAATTCCGACATTTAGTATTAAAAAAAAATGTAGAGTATGAAGAGTTATCATTATGATGTAAAATGGTATGAGAAACATTTTCGGACTTCCGATAGTAGAATCAAAAAGTTATGTGAGTAGATACGCACCCACCAATTTTACATGAGCCAATATGGACCCGTATTGTGCACTATATTTAATGTATTAGTGACACGGTGTTGCAGTATCACCGTCGCAATGTAAAATGCATCGCCATCGCGAATCTCTGAATAGCCTCTTTGAATGGCGCGAAATCGGTTCCATTTCCGTGGCGTCAATGGACCACTTGTGGGAAGTGGGGACGGAAATATCATCTGCGGCAGTTCTTGAATGGTTTTCATGTATGGTCGAAGGCAATTAGGGTGAAAGAAAGGAGGGTATTTATTTTAAAGGGCGTTGAGCGATGAATGAGGTACAGTCGGATAAATAGTGTGGTCGGTTGAATAGTTCATTTGCACGTCATAATACAACAAGTTCGATTTTACCTTTCAATAATTATTAATTGACGTCGCGCTGGCCTAGTTGGTAGTGACCCTGCCTACGAATCTAGCGGTCCTGGGTTCAAATCCCGGTAAGGGCAGATATTAGTGTGATGAGCGCGAATATTTGTTCCTGAGTCATGGATGTTTTCTATATATTTAAGTATATATTTCTCTATGTAAGTATTTATAAGTGTCTAGCACCCATAGTACAAGCCTAGAGGTTAGTTTGGAACTAGGTCAATTGGTGTGACATTGGACCCCTGATATTTATTTATATATTAGACACAACCTAAAACAAATTAAAAAAAAGATCCTAACGGAAGCGAAATATGATGCGCTAAATCAGTTATGAATAAAACGGGAAATTAACTTTAGTGCAGCGAGAACTTGCGAAAATCTTGAAATTTAACGGTTGATATAAAATTTAAATAAGTCATTTGGAAACGCGTCTACTCCCGGTTCCTGGGGAAATTGCTTTCCTTTCCTGGATCAGAGATGTATTGAGAGAGTAAGGGGCAACCAAAACGAAGTACATTTTTAGTTTTTTTATTAATCAATCCTAACGCAACCGAATTCTGTCTACACTTTAGTATAATCTCGTCCTGCCCAGTGTTTTTAATAAAGGGCACATTCGATTTGGTAGTTTCTGACCAGGAAATCAAATTCTATATGTAAAATTATCCTTTGTTGAGGATATTGGACAGAAACCGGAAGTAAAAACAAAAATGCTTGGCCAGGACGAGGATAAGTTAGGTATTTAAGAAAAACATTAAAAGTTTACGATTCACGCGATGTACAAATTATGACTATGAATAATTATGTCAATTATGTATGATAATTATGAGCATTCAAAAAGAGAAACAACGGCTCCCTTTATTATAACTTAAAAACGGTTACCTATCTGAACCCCGAAAAATGTTTGTCCGAATTTTGGTTCGACAATTAATATTATTCGACAATTATGGTTTGTTTTTTTTTACGTTTACCCGAAAGATCAGTTCGAATATATTCATTTAGTCATTACTTGTTTTGATTTTTTACTGATTTGATAAATTATCTATTCCCTATTACTGGTTTCGGCGTATAAACAGTTGTCCAATGTAATGGTTTGTCAATTTATCTATTTCCCATTTCTGATTTTACCTTAGTATCCTTTGCCCAATGTAATGGATTGTTTAATTAATAGTTTACCTATTATTAAATCGACTATGTTATGTTTGATATTTTCTGGGCAGAAAAAAAAATAACCTAACCTAACCTATCCGAACCGGTTCTGCCCTAATTCGTCTTTCTACTAAAACTAATTACAAGTAATATTTTTTGGGCGAAAATGAATATTTGACGTAACTTAGTGAAATCTATATGTAGCATTGATGAAGTGAAAATTTGGTTACGAAACAAAATACGTAACGATCCCTAAGCTATTTGTAGCATTGGTGTATACGTAACAATACATAGGGCAAGTGACTATAAGGTGAAAAGTTACTCGGACTAAAGATATGTTTACGTAATGTAAAATAGTGAAGTAAGAAATTGACGACACGTGCCATCGGAGAAACGATAAAAAGCGAAACGTTTTCGGTGAAATGAAATTCGGTCAAAAAAATTTCGAGGTTGCGATAGGTTACCCTTAAAAACAGTTAAACGGTAGTAGACTCAAAAATAACTGCCTCATCTAAAAAGTTTTAAAACAAAGATCCCAATGGAAGTGAAGTCTTAAGCCAGGTACAGTCAAGGACTTTAATTGTTAAGCCACCCTGTCATTATGACAGCGTCAAACCATATGAAATGAATTACGCTAAAATTAATGATCAACGTTATGCGACAGGGTTCCATAGTGGCTTAACAATTAAAGTCCTTGACTGTACTCACTAGAGAGCTGTGACTGTTACCGTAGCGGTTACAGCAACGAGCTTGTAGTAGAGAACAGGCTCGCGAGCCGCGTACACATAACGTTAACAGTCCGCTAGTGAGTACCGAACTTAATACGCTAACGCCACCAATTTAACAGACGGTTAAGTTTTTAATAATCAGGTGTTAGTCAATACATTTGACAACCGTCAAACCGCTAACCGTCCGTTTAATTGTTGGTGAACACTGAACTAAGTTTCTTACAAATAAAACGGAAAATTTACTTTAGTGTAGCTCGCTCAGCTCGCGTGGCTAAACTTCTCGTGTCATTATGGCTTCTTTTAGTCCCTTGTTGAACAATCTACTATTTGTCTTTTTTCAAGATTAATATTTAAAAATCGGTTCAATGGTTTATCGATGCGTTAAAGTGTAACAGACAGACAGATTATAGAAATAACATACAAAATTTCATCCAAATCGGTTTAGTGGTTTAGGCGTGAAAGCCTTACAAACAGACAGACAAAGTTACTTTCAAATTTATATATAACCCGTGACTTCGTCCGCGTAGATTTCGATTATAGTAATTCCATCAGGAACTTTTAAATTTTCCAAGATAAAAGTAGCCTGTGTGTTCATTTCATCCAAATCGGTCCAGCCGTTGCAGGGTGAAGTGGTAACCAACTATCGAACAAACTTTCACATTTATAATAATAAGTATTATTTTATACTAGCTTCTGCGCGTGGAAGTCGTTTATATCGCAGCTCGATACAAATTTTCACCCTCTATTCCCGAAAATCATCCTCTAAGGTCACCTCCTTAGAGGATGATTTTCGGGATAAAAACTATCCTATGTCCTTTCCCAGGATTCAAGCTATCTTAGCACCAAATTTCACCTAAATCGTTTCAGCGGTTTGAGCGTGAAGAGGTAACAGACAGACACACTTTCGCATTTATAATATTCGTATGGATAATGATTAAGGTTTACAGCAAGGAAGTAATTTTTAAACAAACAATCTACTCTCTCTCTTTATCCCTGTAACAGGAATAACATAAGAATTGCATTTCTTCCAATCTTAGGATACTTCTGGAACATTCTGACATATAAAGTGAAGTTTTAGCTTATATATTTTTGGAAAAGTTTTACTGGTAAACAGGTAAAGAAAGTATATTTAAGCGATTAAAATACTCAAAGGTTTTATCTCAAATATATTATATACCAAGCACATAATTGGTACGACTACTATCATCCATGAAAAACATTTTTTATGTTTATTTTATAATTAAGACGAACCATATATTTTTTTAAAGTTTAATTTTCTTAAATACTTATAACATTTCTTTGTAAGTACTCTATATTATTTCATTAAGTACGTTATTTTGTTAATAATTACTTTTTATAGAAACATGAATAGCTAATTAACTGAACAATAACTATAAAACCTTTAGACAGAGGTAATTTATTAAAAACAAGGTAATCTTTGTTCTCTGAAAGTAATAATTAATAATTAATTAATGGCTTTTATTACAATAAATATACATGTATAGGTAAATATTCTTTTGGTTTTACTTCAAAAATAATACAAAATGTTATAAATATCAGACCCCTATTTCACCATCTTGACAATGACAGGTGACGTGTGACATTTTAGTGTACATGGCACAGCTTATATAAAACCCAGCGTGCATCAGCGTGTTGACTTTGCAATGCATACCGAATTTTCACCTGTCACATGTCATTGTCAAGATGGTGAAATAGGAGGCTGATATAACATTTGTATGGAACTATTTGAAGTTGGACGCATCCATGCAAGGCCCGCTGCATCATCCGTCACTCTCGAACTTATTTACGTGTCAGAAGGTGACGGATGCGTTATCCACACTTTGTCGCGCGATAAACGCAGCCATGACTTGATAGAAGCGCGTGGAGCTAACCCCATGTGCTTCTGTTTAGTCCATTGGAGAAAATTATATTTTACCGAACAATTGTCTTCGCGTGTGATATCCACGGACTTATTGCTCTAATAAGTCCATGGGAGTGTCTATAAATAACTTGACATTGGCGAAATACACCTTAACAGGAGAGAAAGCCATTAATTAAAAAAAAAAAACGCGGACATAGTAGGTTTAACTTTAAACACCTCTATTTTTGTGAAGACAATAAAGTAGCACAAATACTCGTACATCTAAAAAACTAAATGAAAAACTTTCCCTAAAACACTTAAAAATTGCTTCTATTTTATTAAAAAAAACTTTTTTATAATGTTTACAGTGTAGTCCACAGAATGTTCTTATCTTAAAGACCGGAATCGAGTCAAGTGCAATAAAATCAACGCTGTAACCTTTTTACTGACAGTAAAATTTGACTGAAGCAATAGGGTTGCCACCTGCAGAAGCCACTAAACCGAGACCAAACACTTTAAAATTATTCTATTAAACTTTGGATAAAATGTACTCGTATACCTTAATTTTATCAACTTGTATACCAAGTTTTTAATAACTTTTCTAACACTAGCACTACATGTCGTTTCTTTCCCTTTATTTTTGTCACATTTGTTTTCTTTGTTTCTTGTAAATAAATGATTCACTTACTCACTTAAATGTTTTATATGATCTACGACCACAGAGTTTGGAAGTTTGACGCTTATCTACCTATCTGTCTGTTGCTTCGTGGCTGCTGAACTTAATACATAGACAGATAATTCCGTTGTGTTAATTTAAAAGCTAGATTAATCAAAATAACTAGTTTCTTCCAGCGACTTAGTCCGCGAAGAATTCATAATTTTGTTATCTGGCGGGAACCATTCATTTTTTCGAGATTAAAAGTAGGTTATGCGCTGTTCCAGACTATAATTTATCTCTGTATCAAATTTAATTTAAATACATTCAGCCATTCTGGTTGATTGAGTAATAAACATCCAAACATACGCATTTATAATATTTAGCTAAGGTGATGAAACCAGTAATGGACATTGTACTAATAATGGACACTTGATTCTTAGTTTACAGATGACAAGAGTTATTCATTTGTTTGCAACAATCAATTTAGGATCGTATGAAATTTGAATTAAGAGTGAAGTGTCTATTACTAGTACCTGTCGGCAAAAAGTGACCATCACTGGTGCCGTCAGTCACCCTACGATAAAATGATTAGCTACGTATAATGTTACTGGAGGATGAGTTATCAGTTTTAAAACTAGGGAACGTAATTAGTGTTTAAAGGTACTACTACTAGCTGGGTACTAGTCTATTGCTTGCAATACTGTCTGTTCAAAATATGATTATCGCTATTCCCTCGGTAACTGTCAAATTTTTTGGCGTTTAAAATAACCTACGTGGGTCCCTTAAGAATTTAGTACTCAGGTTGGCAAAATTACTCACGACCCGTTTTTTTTTTACTTCTACATTTGTTCAAAAGTATAACGTCTTAAACCAGAGAGTAACTTCTAAAACACAAATATTTTTTTAAAGGTCGTCGTACCTTTCGAAAAGAAACCATTATTTTGAAAGTCGTACAAAACACAATAATTTACTACGAACAGGGGGGTTATTATGACATAACTATGCAGTTCATTTTACGGTGAGCGTAAAGGACGGAGCTATAGAAGTTACATAACTCTGTCCTTTTCTCTCAGCATAAAATGAATAGCACAGATAGGTCACAATAACCCCACAGGTAATTTATAGATCCGATGGGTTCCTCGGATGACCTTTAAAAATAAGATTTCGTGGCCATTTTGGACCTAAGTTTAATTCACAACAAAACACTACAATTTACATCAAAATTGGTTTAGTATATTTTTAGTATAGTTACTCTGTGGTTTAAGAAGTTATTTTTGCTAATAATTGTATGAACAAAAGACGGTTGGGCGAGTATTTTGGCCTGTCAGTGAATTTCTCTACTTAGTTTTATCGAAGCGTAAACATAGAACTAACTAAGAAACAACAAAGTAACTTTAGCATTTAAAATTCAAGTGCGGCTTTTCTAACTTAGTCACTTATAAAGCACTACATAGCTGCTGCCAGCGACTCTGTCTCCGCAAAAAATAATAATATGACCTAGGTATGTTACTCAGGGATAATTTGAGCATTGAAATTTGGTCTAGTGGTTTTTTAATTTATTTGTTACAAACATACCAAAATTCAAATATTTTCTCTTTAACTATACTCGTAAAATTAGTGTAGACGTATAGGTTACACAGTTGACAACCCTACAGGATATTCAGCACATATCGCGGTTTATTACGTCTGTCGCCAAGAATCCAAGACGGCGGAAATAACGTTCCTTATTTAAATGTAACGGCCACTTTGACTTTTCGGGCACAATGTTGCTATATTGTCTCCAGTTGAAATGAACTGAGCAAATAAAACGTTTGTTTGTAAAATCAAATAATGAAGGGGGCCATATTACTTTTACTGTTGTTCAGTTCTGTATGATTAAGGTTTTTGTTTTTACCATAACGGAAAGTTTTAAAATGAAACAAATAAGTAAGAAATTGAGTTACTAAAAATAATCACACAATTAAAGGTTGTGGTTCCACAATCTTTCACTCTTCTCAATCTCTCAAAGGTTAGCTGAAAGAAATCCCTTAAAGGGATGAGTGCGCCTTTGTACATATTTTTATATTAATTACATTGTTCTGGTTTTTCTTTTGTACAATAAAGTGTTTACATAGGTACATCTGGTACATACATACGTACATCCCTACATAATTAATTATTTTACTACAGACAGATTTCCATAAAACAAATCAAACATAAAAAACTGAACCATTTACTCGTAACACCATTATACTCGAATATGTATAAAAAAAACGTCAGTCAAAAACAATTCTTAGTAAAAGGAGTTACGTGGTTAAAAATCGCATGTACTTAATGAATTTTACAATTTAAATTGGTTTGAAATTTACATGACAGCACTAACCTAACTAACGCAATCTCGTAAACAAGCATCTAATCCTTCAATAAAACGGAGTAAATGTTAAATGTTATTCCAATTTGACGCATCTTCACCAAAACTGAAGAAAAACGGGAAAAACTCAAAGAATTTCAGAGTATCCTGGCCAACAATTATAGGAAAATTCATGACATTTTTTTACAGCTTCAATTTAAACTGATTCATGTAACTAACAGTTAAATAAAATATTCTTTAAATAGCTATAAAAAGCTCGTATCTCTTTCTAGCAAAACAGAATTTAACATTCAGTTTATATGGCAAAGCTATTACATGATATCACAGTGTATATCAGGTCTCTATGTAATCGCTTGTACCATCCGTATTTCATGGCCGATTTTAACTTTAATTTCACTTTTGGTGATCTTTTTTACGGCATTTTCATATTTTATTCGAAAATTTGATTAAGAAAATCCATGAATATTCCCTTATTCAAAATGGCGAATTCGCAATGATGATAAAAAATTACTGGTACGCTTTTACATGTCATCGAATTACGCACGGTTTCACACCTCCATCATTCACACTTAGTGCCGACTGGTGTAGCCATTAGCTGATTGGAGGAAAAAATATCTCGCCATTTATTTTGTGGCAACACCGAGAAGTAACACGTAAAAGGACATGTAGGAAAAATAAAAGAAGGGTAATACTACCATTGGGGTTTTAATGGCATAGTGAAAGCACACAATCAAACAAAACAAAAGACAAATCTACACGTTTTTGACGGGTTATCGTATTGTTAAAGTTTTGACAGCTCTTATTTACTTGACAGTAATGGCGGTCAAGCAGTGACGTAAGTATAGGGTGGCAGAGTGGCAAAAATTCCTGCGAGGAGTTCCCGGTCCAAAAGGCCGGTAGCACAGGAGGAACCTAATATTTATTTCATCTATACTAATATTATAAAAGTAAAGTTTATGACGTTGTAAAGGGTAATCTCTGGATCCACACCAATTACAAAGCCAGTGTTTGCGCGTGTCATAGGCTAAACATTAATAAAAAACAATGTCTAACGGAGTGGGTACGGGAACAGCTAGTTTTTAAAAGTGAAAGGAAGGGCCGTATCTGAAGAATTTACCACGGACCTGTTGGTATAGTCACGCCACTGCGGCCGATTTAAAAACAATACTATAGCAGGTCAAAGGCAATATCGTTTTAGCCTCTAGAATAGAGGCCCAGAGCAACGTAAGGGAGGTAAGACTCAGACCCGTAGTGACATTTGCAACCCTAAAACTGTCAACCCTACGGTCTAACCGCCGTGCACAGACAGTAAAACACAACCGATATGGCTTAACGATGTACCTGCGCAGATGTCATTTTTTCTAAGCGCGGGAACCAATCAGCGTAGCGCGGTTGTATTCTGTGCTATTATTGGTTATTAGTGACGCCATGTTGGCGCGCGCCCGCGTGTCATTCAGTCAGCCGTCAAACGTGCGTGAGTGAGATGGAAAAATTAGATGCAATTTAATTTGCACCTTATAACTATTACGTACAAGTCTGATCGTGGGTTTTAATCGTGCTTTCGGAAATCATCGGAATCGTTGTTCGTGTCTGCGCAAACGAAGATTCACGACACGCCATATTGGTTGTGTTCTCCTGTACCTTTAAGAGATAATTAACTTTGTTCCTTTTTCAAACTTAATATGAAATATTGTCACTACAGATGTAGTGAATAATCCTTTCCCATCGTTCTTTGTCGGATTAGTTCGTATTTATCTAGCTTTCTCAATTAGCTTCAGCACTCATCAATAAGCCAACTGAGAAAGCAAGATATATACCTACGAAGTTATCCGACCAAAAACGATGGGAAAGGATTATTTACTACATCTGTACTTAAGTTGCTAACTGGGTCCCGTGTCGTTTCTCAGGCCGTTTTTTCACCGCAAGTCGTCAACGACACGACAACGATAACAAGGTTTTTATTAGGGGATAAAACAACGGGTGAAATTACTAGCATAGAGGCATGAATTCCATCTTAGTTCTCAGGGTTGACAACGCATTTGCGATCTTAGGATTGCAGTCCTAAGAATGCAAATGTCTATGGGTCATAGATTCCACTTACCATCAGGTGGCCACTGTGCTCGTTCGCCTTTCCCATGCTATAAAAAAGGAACCTATTTAGTCAGGCTCTTTCCTTGAGAGGCCTTTTTTCCAGAGTATAAACCCGACAGTGTTCAAATATTGTTGAATAATTTCAAACAAGCATCATAAAAATAAAACGTGTTTTCGTTATTTACTTTTTGTATTGCTTTAACACAACCATTTTATCTTAATCACGTGGTACCGGCGAAAACTTCATTTGTCAACAAAAAGCTTTTTGTGAGAAGGTGGTTGTATAAATAATATGCAGACGCAGGTTCGTATTACTTGCTGTATTGTCCATTAACTTATACATGTACGTTGTGGGTTACAGAAACTGGTACAAACACTTGTAATAAAAATTTGTTGGAAAACCTGGGCAAGCGATCAGTGGCGGGAGAAGAGAGAGCGAGCGCGATAGCACGCAGACGAGGGAGAGAGAGAGAAAGTTTGGACGCGTTCCGTTTCTTTAGCCGTTTTACGACGTGTTCACGTTACATTTTCTTTATATTTTTTTTAAATAAGATATAACAAGAAACCCGATTTGATGATGGCCGGTTTAATAAGCATTTTTAAAAGGAAATTCTGTCTACTTTTAAAAGAGGATTTGCTGTCTTTTGAAAGCGGTAAACTAATAAAAAAAACTTTCCAAATAAAAGCAAAACGGACATGAATGACATAACAAAGACTCGGGCGAAAATAAAATAAATAAATTTATAAAATTACTGGCAGTTGCCCTCGCCCCCGTCCGCGCAGAAAAATAAAACATAGCCTATGTTATTTGAAGATAATGTAGCATTAAAATGGTGAAAGAATTTTTGAAATCTGTTTAGTAGTTTTGGTAGTTTATTCGTTACAAACATACAAAATACCAATCATTTCTCTTTATAATATACTAGCTGTTCCAGTGACCACTTCGTTGGGCAATAAACTTTTCTTTGGTTAATATATAGCCTAGCCTATGACACTCACAAATAACGTGGCTTTCTTAGTATAAGTATAGATAGTATAGTAATATAGTATAGATATAGATTAGTATAGAAGTGTAGATAATAGAAATTGGACCAAACGTTTTTATACCTAACTAAAGATAAGATAAAGAGACATTTATTCGCAACAATACAAAACAACATGAGGTACATAGATACAAAAAAAAAGACACAGAAACAGTTGCGAAGCGGTCCCAACTCAGCATTCGCTAGCCGTAAAGCCAGTACTGGTCTTCCGTTGGAACCGTTTGGTGAAGAGATGGAAAGTGACACACTTAACACAAAATAACGTAAAATAAAAAACATCAAGGATCAAAATTTAAATCATTTTGTTCGAGATTATCTCGAACTACCATAAAAATTACACCCTGTTAAGGTTGGCAACACTAAGGAAACAGAAAAAAAAAGACTAGTCTATGGGAATGCAAACACAGCAAGCAAAGCAATATAGGTTACGTAACAATTACAAAAATTGGTACACTTTTAGAAATACATTTACCTACATTTACAAAATTTACACTACTGTGCACAATAACAAACAAACAGTCTACAGAGTGACAAGCGGACGGCAAGAAAAGGAATACAAAAACAACTAAGTACTGAGTCGTAAAATAACTATGGCAATTATGTTCTGTGACTATGGACACAATATACCTTTGATTACTCTCCCTAATTATTTGATCACCATGGTACTATACTTTGACAGTAGCTGTCACTTGCAGGCCTTAATGCTATTGTGCAAGACGCAGACGGCCGTATAATGAATTATCATAACCTGCCACCTGCCAAGTTCCGGAGAGTGAATAGGACAGACACATAAACAATTGCTATAGCACTGTCACTTTCACTACCCGTAATGTATTAGCAGGTTTTAACACTGTATAAAACGGCCCCAGGCAAGTGGATTTCCAGATAAGCAAGTTTTGTAAATATTTGGCACGTACATTTTTCTTAATTTTCCGTTATGAAAATAATCCTATGCGTTAATCCTGAGAACAAGCTATCTCCATTCGAAATTTCATTCAAATCCGTCCAGCCGTTGCAGCGTCAAGAATTATCGAAAGAAATTAAGAAATTAAGACATACGACTAATTTGGCCATTTGTACGTGCTTTGTGTATTGAGCGAGAAAGTTTAAATAAATCCTACATGTACCTACTTATCTTCGGGGCCTAATATGGCTACGTTCATTGCGTGACAAAATTTGGATAAGGCATCCATCACCTTCTGACACATAAGTAAGTACGAGAGTGACGGATGCTTTATCCACATTTGACACGCGATATAAACGCAGCCATACTTGTCTATTCTCCATAACCGCACTTGTGCTTTTTTGAGCCAAAACGACACACCTAGCTGCCAAATCTTACTAAACCTTGGTTAAAGTATAACCCCCTTACTTATAAACGTGGAATAAGCTTGGAATAGTTTATGCCATGCTTTGTCCTTATCTGTATTTGTGACTAGTTAGGCCCGCGTACCTCTATTCAACACGGTAAAAATCATATCGTGTTTGTTAGAAGCGCAGTTCCTTATACAAACTACACTACAAACCAACTGTGTTAATACAGTACAGAATCATAAACGAAGACTTTATTCGTTTTTTTTTTGTTTTTTTGCGTGGTTGCCGTGTTAGAATATTGCCACTCCATGTCCTCCCGTGGATGTCGTAACACTACGGGAATAAAGGCTATGTAGTACTGTTAGGCGATGGGCTTGCAACCTGTCACTAATACACTGGTAAACATCTTAGCCTTATTGTGCAAAATGTGGTTACAGAATTATTAACAAGCTTTTAGAGCTATTAGTAATTCTGTAGCTCTGCCTTCCTTACTCTGGGAATAAAGGCGTGAGCTTATGTATGTATGTTAAAATTCTACGAATCTTCAGTGGAAAAGGTAATTTTAATCAAGTTAAATGGTGTCCGTATTTATTCTTGTAGTTTCCTAAAATTCTCGCCTGTAGCAAACGTTTGTTTTTCCATAGACAATAACATGAAAGAGCAACGCCGCCCTCCTTAGAAAAAAGGGTGTATGTCTCATAGAACCGCGTATGTATTACTGACCTTGTTTCTCAAGCTAGGGGGTTAAATTTACTCTGACTATCGAATGGCACATGCTTCCTTTTTATTTTAGAGAGCAGAACGTTGAAGCTGGTGTGGACCTCTACACTACGCTGCACACGCGGCAACTATTTGATCAAATTGTGGTACAAGGCATAAGCGGGAGACACTTTTTAGGATATCTGTATCCGAAGGGAGCCAAAAAGACCCTATTATAGCGACGCCGAGCGTCCGTCCGTCTTAAATTTAAACAACTGTATCTTTTAAACTGTAATAGATTGTGGTTTGATGTTTACAGAATATTTGTTATTACGGCGGATTTACTAACAAATACAAAATAATTAAAGAAAGTGAAATAACACCTTAAAAAACGTCCTTATACAAAAAACGTTATTTTTTTCAACGTATATTTATACCTAATGCATATTTTCTAGACATTTATCACATCAGTGTCCTAGTTATCAGGCCCTGTAGAAAGACTTTTTGTTCGTAAGCATGATTAATGTGCAAAAATCATTTAAATTATCCGATAAAATGTTTGAGATGAGATGACACTTTACTAATAACTTAATTTAAATTATATCAATCCTTAAATACATTTTACTAAAAAATAGAAATAAATATTTTTTTTAATTATAAAAGTAATTGTTATTTTAATTACCAATTACATTCTATAGATGTGTAATTTTTATTTAAATTACATTTTGAAATACAATTATTTTTTCCCCATCACTTAACCTTAACGCCTACACATTTAGGGGCTGAGGGAGGCAAAGCCATTTTCTGCGGCGTGTTACAACTACCGCTCCCGCTCTCGCTCCCGCTACCTCCTGCGTTTCACACCCCGTGCTTCATAATTGAGCTAACGCGATTATCCCCGACTGGGGGCCACATGCAAACGAGGTCGGTGTTTGAACTTAATTAGCCGATTGTCGCCGCGGGTTCCGCAACGAGCATTAAGTTCATTTGTGATTAGCTTATTTCCAAAAAATTACACAAGTTGTCAATTAACAGTATAAAAAATATTTTAACAGTAGCTAGTACTGTTTTGTAAGTTCACATTTGTAATATTAGTGGAATAATGGTGCTAGGTTCTACTAAAGTCGCCGTCAATAGAACTTGCAAAAGATGTAAACAAAACCAAACAAACCAAGTCACCATGATTACTCGATAATCTCGTACTTTTAAAGATCAAGTGAGGTCTTTGCAATGATTTTTACACCAGATCATTATTTTCATATTAAATTTAAGATGAAATAACTATTTATTATACGTTATTTTTAAATAAACACATAAACACGCTTGGTGAATATTTGAGGTTATGTGTCAAACAGTACTAATTTGTTTACATCGTCCGCCAAGTTCTTTTGACGGCGACTTTACACACATAATTTTACAAAGATCAAGCCTTTACCAAGATCCCGCAAGCAAGTCATGAACCAGATATAAAATATTTTGTCTCAAAATTTCTACCCATAATAAAGAAGTCTTTGTTTGTAGCACGTTTTCTTCATTATCTTTCTTGTTTGAGTTTACCACGGAGCTATATTATATTTACATAACGACGTGCTATAAAAGGATGTGTAAAAAAATTCCTTGTGTAAAACGTGACAATGTTTATTATTGTGAATTTGAATTTGTTTCTTATTTTCATAAGTTGTCAGTTACGTTTGTAATAAGTTTCTGTCAAAAAACACATTTTTGGAACCAGTTTTTATTGCCGAAGAAGTATGTAAATATACCGTGTATTACCGTGTGGTTGCTGGATTAGAATAGTGCTACTCCATGTCTTCCCGTGGATGTCGTAAGAGGGGACTAATGCCCGGTTCCTATATTCAAGAAACGAATCGTTAACCTTACGTCTTGTTAAAATTTAACATTTGCTACGTACAGAATGTGTCAAATTTTAACGCGACGTAAGGAAAACGATTCGTTTCTTGAATATAGGAACCGGGCATTAAGGAATAAAGGCGTGTACTGTTAGGCGATGGGCTTGCAACCTGTCATTAATAGACTGGTGAACATCTTAGCCTAATTGTGCAAAATGTGGTTACAGAATTATCAACAAGTTTTTAGAGTTGTTGGTAATTCTGTAACTCTGCCTACCTGTCTCTGGGAACGAAGACGTGAGTTTACATATGTATGTAAGTATTTCAATATAACAAACTTTTATACTTAGATATTATTATAACCAAAAATTATACCACTATAACATTTACCCATTATGTAATAGAGAAAAGTTGGTTAGTGGAATCTGTAGAATTCTTGTCTGAAAAATACTCTTGTGAAGATTGTTCAACTTTTACGAGTAATTCTATCTTTGAATAACTACGTAACACCAATTTTCCGTGTCCCTCTCACGTGTCAAATAAAAAACTCCGAGTGTTTTACTTGTCAAATACAAATGCTGAATGCCTTGGGGCATTAGCTACCAGTCAACCTGTGTGTCAAACAGAAATAATTTAAGGTTAGTGATGAGAAGGAGAATTCAGTTACAATTAAATTTGTCACAAATATGAAAAATGCGCTAAATGAAGAAGGTGCGGTGTTATTCAATTAAACTGTGAAATATGTTCATACATTATTTTTTTTACTTTGTATTTATTTTATATTTAAATAAACACCCCATAAATTGGGTTATTAGGTCCTTACCTATGAAATTGGCGTTTTAAATGGTTGGTGGTTTTCATACATTGAAATTTGCGGATTATTTAGTAACGTCAATAAATGTAAACCAATCAAAAAAAATTGGAACTCGTAAAAGAAACCAATTTCATAGGTAAGGACCCAATATAAAATTAAGGGTTTGTGCATTGTTATTCTTTAAATATTCAATTGGTTGTTTTTTTTAGCATATTTCTATTCCAAAATCTTGAGAGGTTCTCTCCAACTTCGCATACATGACAGCTCAATTTTATTTTCAGGCGTTCCTATTTCGAATATCGAGGTGGAGGGTTTCAACCTTTACAACACAAACATAATACAAATAAGTACATTATAAACTATTTCAACACTTCGTATTCAACTCTTTCAGGCAAAAGCCTCTCCTTTCCGCCATGTGACCCCATTGAAACAAAATAACTAACCTTCACAAAGCACCCAACAAATAAACCGAATTAAAAGACAAGTACGCCATTCCCAACACACCACTTACACCACACAGCCATATTTACACGTTACACACATAAAAACAATGATCCTTATTACGCTTTATAAAAAAAACCCCTAACAACTCCATTTGCCACTAAGCGGGCGGTAAAATTTTGCGATATCGCGGCCGCGGCTTCCTAAATTCCGAAGGAACTCTTACCCCATTGCCTCCAAATAGGGACATAACGGCTACAATGTCCAGTGTCGACCTAAATTGACCAATTAGAGCCCAGGGATTTGGATACTTGGACGTTACTTTGCAGTAATTCAGGGACATTGAATCCCTGTGAGTTGCAGTAACACCAAGTTGTAATAGGGGTTTTTAAGGCGTAAATGATTGTATTAAGCTGGGCATTGACGGACGCGTCGTTTGTCTCGGCGACAGATGGATTGTATACAAGTGAATGGGCGTAACATTTTGACCGCAATCACTGACGCGCCGCGCGATGCTCAACGGTACGACATCACGGAGCAGATTCATTAGAAAATGGTAACTAGATAACGCATTCACGACGACGCCGTTTGGCTTGTCGCGCAGCCGTGGCATGTTCCAACCTTGAAATTCGATATTCACGATAGTTCCATTCGGATTGCGCGTTGGCGCATCGCGTTGGCTTTCCATCCATTTAAAAATCCAACGGACCGCGTCGTACTTTTAAACGCTACAGTTTTGACATTTGACATTGATTTTGGCGCGACGCTGCTCTATTCGACTTGTTGGAGCGGTCGTGAATGCCCAGCCTTACAGTTTGTTCGTTATTCTTATTTTAAATTTATTAACAAAAGACCGGTTTGTAATTATTATATTTTGAGTTGTTGATTATTATATTATTGACCAAGAGAACGCGAAGCGTCTCTGTTTCAGCTTGGGCAAGAATGTTTTCGTATGTCCGACGTCGGCAGGCACGATAATTATTATGGATACTTTTGTCGATTCAGTTTTTCATCAAAAAAAAAATGGTGGAGATAGGTGGTTAGTGTTGGAAAATCAACCGTGACCTATGTCGATGTATCGGTATCAGTTTTCCAACATCAAAGTTAAGTTTTTCGCAAGGTCACAGAGCCACTAGCAATTAGTCTCTTATCTACCTTGTAATGATACTTGAAAGTTTTGTATTAAGTATAATAATTAATAAAATAACCTTAAACTGGATCACTATTTTAGGGACAGCGAATCTGCATGTCTTTCTGTTTGTTACTCTTTTAATGGTAAAACTTACCTAAACACGAAATACAAAAGCCAGAACTAACATTAGTAGGTAATTGGACTCTTTAGATTAGGAATCTAAAGATTTCCATGCTATTTAGTAACCTACACAAGTACAGCTCAGCGTAAGTACGATACTTAATAACACACAACCGCTCTTAATCTTAAGATAACATTCTAGACACGAAATGTAGAAAAAATATCTTATTACCGCCAAAAAACAGGCCAAGTGCGGGTCGGAATCTCACACGAAGGGTTCCGTCGTACCACCGCAAAATAAAAATCATAGCTCGGACAGGGTCATAGCAAAACAATCTCAACACAGTAATAGAACAAGATTAATAGAGTCGTATTATTATTTAATTATATTTTTCAATTACATTTATAACGGTAGCCAAAAATAACCATTATGTGTGTCACATGCTTGACACAATATTTCACCGACATTTTCATCATAAGAGAGCTGGGGTAAGTTCTTAATTCATTTACTAACCGTTTCTAATTTCACCTAATTTAAAATTTTAAGAAATAACTATAAGTCAGTAACTTTGACTAAATTATGAACGATATGCATCTAAAAAAAAAGTAACATTACTTACGATAGTATCCGATTTAGAAAATAGTAATCTTAGGTATTACGACTCTATTGAATCTTGTTCTATTTCCATATCTGTGTTTGCTATGACCTGTCCGAGCTATGAATTAATAATATTAAGATCAAGCAAATAACGCCTATCCTTTTGGTATTCCCTCTTAAACTTTTAATATTATTTCCTTTTAAATACTTATTGTCATAGTATTTCATTTTGTTAAAAATATATATTAATTATTAAGGTCAAGCTAAATGTATGGCGCTCCCCTTTTTTTCAATTGTTTATCGTTGTAGCGGCAACTGTGAAAAATTCATTGTTTACCTATTATGGTTCATGAGATACATCCCGTTGACAAACAGACAGATGAGCAGCGGAGGCTTAGTAATAAAATGGTAGTCTAAGAGAATGAAGTACATAATCAACATTTCTTTTTGCTTAAGTTATACGTTATAAGCGTCCGTAGAGTCAAGTACGATTCTTATTTGTGATATTTGCTATGTATTTGAGTATGTTTACCGTGGACTAGTAGGTACCCATAGTACATAACAAGTCTAGAGCTTAGTTTGGGTTGTGTCTAATTTCCCCCTGATATTTGACCTTATTTATTTATGTTCTTATTTATTTGTTCCCGCGTGGTTGCCGGTTTAGAATAGTTCCACTCCATGTCTTCCCGTGGATGTCGTAAGAGAACGACTAAGGGAATAAAGGCTTGTAGTACTGTTAGGCGATGGGCTTGCAACCCTGTCACTAATACACTGGTAAAAATCTTAGCCTAATTGTGCAAAATGTGGTTACTGAATTATTAACCACACCCTGGGAATGAAGACATATGTGTATGTATGTTATTTATGTCCTTGTTTGAAATTAATATTTATAATATGCAGAATTTAACGTCATTATTTCAAGACACGGCCGACCACGGCCCGCATTTCCTTTCAAGTTAAGAAGATAAGCCTGTTCGTAAAGGAAGTATCTTGGGGTAAAGTCGCAAAAAATATGTTAGCTAGTGTACCGTTCGGCTTTCTGACGGAGCTTTTAATTTCAAACAGCTTTAGTCTACTTTGTTTATACCTATTTTGCTACTGTATCGTATTAATATAAATAAAATAAATAGGATTGGTCAATGTCACACCGATTGACCTAGTCCCAAACTAAACTCTAGGCTTGTACCTACTATGGGTGTTAGACAACGATGTAACAACTTATATAGAGAAATAAATACTTAAATACATACAATAGAAGCATATATATACTTACTGATGCTCATCATACAAATATTTGCCTTTACTGGGAATCAAACCAACTAGGCTACCGTGTCGTCTAATTATAGTTCATCGTCAGACAATATGATTGCCGTTAATGATACTTGTTCAATGGAGCTACCATAATATCACCAATATGCGTAATGCAAATAAAAAAATAAAAAAGCATGCCTTACCTAATCAACGGTTACTCTACGATTGTTAATAAATAAATAAATAAATAAATATCAGGGGACAATGTCACACCAATTGACCTAGTCCCAAACTAAGCTCAAGGCTTGTATTATGGGTACTAGATAACGATATAAATACTTATATAGAGAAATATATACTTAAATATATAGAAAACATCCATGACTCAGGAACAAATATTCGCGCTCATCACACTAATATCTGCCCTTACCGGGATTTGAACCCAGGACCGCTAGCTTCGCAGGCAGGGTCACTACCAACTAGGCCAGCGCGTCGTCAATCAATAAGGGCAGCAATATTGAACTTATATACGGGCTGGTGTAAATAGAGCTTAACTTATCTATACCCGTTAATACAGCGATAGGCGGAATGCCCCGGGGGTTTTAGTCCGTGCAAGTCGAACATAACCCGCCTTGGCCCCAGCTGGGGCAGGTATGCAAATTTCCCCCGGGGCCCAAATAAAAAAATACACCTTGACTTGTAATGCATATTTTAATGGGTTGGGATTTTATATTTGTTCAAGCAACATGTATTGTACATACAAATTCTCCAATAAAAAACTGAAAAAAAAACTGTTGGCAACAGGGTAAATTAACTTACGTACTATTTTTAGGATTCCGTACCCAAATGCTGCATAACGGAACCCCTACTACTAAGTAAGCCTGCGCTGTTTCGTCTGTCCTACATGTAAAGGTCCTCACAAAGAACAAAAGAATACATGAAAAACAACAGGGGGGGTTTTTTACGGCACGGAGAAGACAAACGAGCACACAAGCCACCTGAGCTGATGATACGTGGGATCTCTGACCCATAGACATTTGCAATCTCAAGACTATAATCTTAAGACTGCAATAGGGATAAGTTCGCCTTTGTACATTCTAACTCTGTATTGTATTAGATTTTCTGTTTTTTTTTCTGTGTACAATAAAGTGTTTACATACATACATACATACATACATACATATTAACGCAAATACGTTGCCAACCCCGACGACAAAGATGAAATGCCTCTATGCTAGTAATTTCACCGGTCGTCTTACCCCCACACCGGAACACAACAATGCGAAAACTGCTCCTTGGTGGTAGGTTAAAAGATAAGGTGGTAAGATCCGGATAGACGAAGCACTTCTAATTGTTGAAACGTTGACATACAAGTTGGTATAATCATAGTGAAAACCGTGAGGAAAAACATATCAATTTCATAAATTGATAGTGGTCACAATAGATTCAAGCTAAATACCCTTTTTCATTTAATTTTCAATATTTTTATAAAATATTCCGCGCCATGAACTCGCTCACCGAGTCTAATAGAGATAACTTAGGTTTCTGTCATCGAGATAATAATATATATATTTTTTTACAAGAAATTGGCAGACATCTTTCTTTTTCTCATTCATATAAATATGTTTCCTACGACCGTCTGGACCATTACCACCATTACTAACAAACATCGAAGCAGCAGCGTACATACTGTTGTGTTACGATCAACGAAGTAAGACAGCAAGTTAAATTACTAGCAATGATATACCCAGAGTGAACCGTTAATAATCCTGCCTGATTGAGTTCTAACAGAACTAGGAATAAAGACTAAATAGGGAATATTCATTACTTTTTTTCACAGCTCCAATAAAAGTTGGTTCATCTAACAAACAATTGAGAAATAGTAGATTGATAACCAAGGGTTGAAAGTGACCCGTTTCACCCGAGATATTTCTGGCGCTCGAGCGAAGTGAGAGCGCTAATAGTTCGAGGGGAAATGGGTAATTTCACCCGAGTTGGACACTCTACTTTTCATTTCGACTGTCAGGAAAGAGATGGAATATATTCGTGACGTAATAAAGGTCAAATTACTTGTTTCGAACGGATGTTCGGCGTTCAACCTCCAGTGTTGTATGTAAGCTCCTTGATCGTGACCAACTCGATTAAACTTTTCTAATGTTGGCAATATGTGCATTTTCTAGATGGCCATGCCGAAACGTGAAAATAGTGTCATATTATGCTACCATGGCATTATGGCGGGTACCAGGAAAGAGGAATCGAAATAAGAAAAAAATAAAAGAAAGGAAGCGAAAAAAATAGACAGTCATAAACTTATTTTAATATGAACCTATAGATCGTAATAAATACGTCGTTTAACGTATAGTCGAGTTTAGATATATCAAAAGCTTTTATTTTAATAATCTGACGTAGCTCAATTATCATGGAGTCCGTGGCCAATCGTAACTATTAAAAAAAATTACTTTCCACCCTAGGGGTGAAAACGCAATTTTCCACCCGGCTATCAATTGTAGCGTAACCGCTACAAAAATCTAATCCCGCTTCTTTTTTCACGACTCGTGTTTGGCCTATTTATTTTATCGAACTATCTGGCCGAATGTTCGGTCCATGGCAAATTTGTTTTCAAGTTTCGAATACGTCGTTTGACAGTGTGTCGGAGCGACGTGGAAAAATATTCATTTGTTTCCTCAGAACCCAACCAGATGATCAACTTTAATTATTAAATTGAAATCTACGCAATACAGTTGTGTCGGCATAGGCCCATTTCCAGAAAGTTCAGTTCAGTTAACGTCGTGTGTTTTGTGTGTTCTTGAGGCAACCACCAAAAGGTTTGCTTGCGCAACTGGTGTTACAAAAACCACCGGCGCCTTCGTACAACGCTGACATTCAACCGGGATTAACCGGGTAAGTCGCATTCGCGGTCGTGATTCCCATTCCCCCACGTATCTCCCAACCGGCGTACCTTCTAGTTCACGTACCTACGTTAGCTCAACGAGACTTTTATTTCAGTCCACCCCTGGGGCTGGGTCAGAACTCCTTATAAAAAGGATCCGCCTCTGCGTCGTGCCGTGTGCCTGTTGACGCGCTGTCGATACCGGCACGCAGAGCGTCCCACCAATAAACCGGCGACTCCTGTGGTCGTAGCCGCCACCCCTGTTTCCCGTCACTCCACCAGCCGTTACCAGGAACTGACCATCCAACTTGCCATTTTTTATATAATCCTAATTTTGTTTTTATATCACCGGTATTGTTGAACTAACCTTTTTTTTCCATTGTTTTGCTATCCTAGATTTAGATATCCTACTTAAAATATGCTATAGAAGTGCACGTCTTAGGTATATTTCGCTCTGTGGTTGTTAACTTGTCCCATTTTACAAATTAATAACCACAGACCAACTTGTTAGGATATCGGCGAATCTACCTATGTCGAGGTGATCATCTACGCTTTTTTCCAAATTCTAAAATAGGCCCGCGAGCCCCGCATACCGAATAACGGTAATTTTGATTATTATATTTGGTTCTTAACACTAGCGTATTTGCGCGACCTTTTGGCCTTTCTACCCCTAAATTGTAGTGTTCATTTCAAACATTTGAAACCGGAATAGATTCGTATATCCAACCTACAATTTGTTTGGTTTATTTAACGTAGCCTTCGCCTCTCTTTCTTGTTTTACCTCTAGTCGACCTAATTCCTTCTCCTTTTGTTGTATGTATTATCTTTAATTAAAATATTTTTAAAACTTTTTACGGTTTAATTTCTAAATTTAACGTTTGGCATGTGCACGCACATGTCCATGTGGTACTTTAACTTTAGTTTGTGCTGGACAAGAGAGATGAAAAATTTTTTTTTGAATAGCTAAAAAAATTATCATGATATTATAATATCTTGGTAATTTTTGTTCCCGTGGCTTTTAAGCAAAATCTGAATTTATCATGGAGTTTATTATGGCCGACCTGTAACATGACGTCACAGTTCATATCGGATCTCTCCGTCTAATCGCTATCTAATTAGCAGTTTAAAATGCTTGTATCATCAAAATCCATGATATTCCCTTTTATTACTTTTTAGTATCGATTGAATGTTGAACAATTTCACCTTTTCAACGCTAAGTCAAAAACGTTGAAAAGGTGTAAACACTATGTCCTTCGTCACTCACGCACTAAAGATAGCTAAACTCCAGAGCTATAGTCAACCTTACTTCATAGACACTTACGTCTATTTTACGCTGTCAACCATGACGGAAATATTCGTCGTTGGCGTTAATCCAGTGGTGCGGATATATTCGTCTATGGCAGAGGTCCCCAACTTTTTTGTGTCATAGAGCTCTTGGCATTTGTTTCGGTTTTGGGTGGACCCCTTGCTCACCGTATATCGTAAGTAATTAGGTACCTAATATCTGTATATGAATATGGATTATTCCTTTAACGGAAAGCCAAAAAAGTTTCATCTTATGGACCCCCTTCTGGCGAAGAAATTTTCGCTCGTACCCCTTGCAGGACATCGTTGACCTGGGAGTCGTTATAAACCACTTTGGGGATCACTGGTCTATGGCATGGTAAGGGTTATCCGTACAAAATAAAAAGCTATCGAAGACAACGACTCAGTAACGTAATAGTGCACAACCTAATCTACACAGTGATGGTTCCAGGCTTATGAATATAGATGGCGCTGCACCGCCGCTGATTGGCAGTCGTGCCTCATAATCTTCTCATTTACAACTCTTTGATATGTATGACCGCCTGGTACTATTTGCTGGGTAGTTTCTGTAAATCATCACGTTAGTCAATTCGTCGACGAATTATTAATCTGTAAGTGGTGTTAGGACGATCTCCACCACCCTTTTATCATTTAGCCTACCGCCAAGCAGCAGTGTACGCATTTTTGTGTTCCGGTGTGTGGTTGAAACAATCGGTGAAATTACTAGCATAGATTCCATTCCATATACGTCTGTGCTTGTAATTCCTCCGGTTGTCCTATCTCCACAACGGAACACAACAATACGAACACTACTGCTTGTTTGTAGGTTAAAGAGTTCTATAAGAAAAGGTTACACAAGGCCGTATTATGCGTTGTTAAAACCTGCCAAGTTCCATTTAATGAAGGGGATAGAGTTAAAACCCAACTGGGTCAATATGGTCAGCCGCTTTGCCGCTTATGACAAATAAATGACAATTCTATTTGACAGATTTTTAGGCATAGAAGAGGGACACACAGACCAGCCCCCTAACACACCAGCCTGACAATGACAGATAACAGGTGACATTTCGGTATACATTGCAGAGTTAACAAGTTTTCACATCACTGAGATTCATATATAAGCTACTCCATGTAGGTACACTGAATTGTCACCTATCACCTGTCATTATCGGGATACTGAAAGAGGGGGAAGGTAGTAGATGAAATCTGACCCATAAACATTTTTAGACTACAAAGACTGCAATCCTAAGACTGAAAATGCGATGTCAACCCGGGCTACAATTTAATACCTCTATGCTAGTAAATTCACCTCTCCTCACATCAGAACACAACTAGACGAACACTTTTTTAAAAATCGATAACTTATACTTTAAGTACAATAAATTATGACAACCACAACCAATCAAAAGTAAACGAATACTTAAGATTATTTTTCTAGTTATATTTGAAATTCTACGGAAGCATCCTACGAGTACATAATTTAATTTCAGACGTTTTCTTTAATATGCCTACGCGCTATTACTGACATTTTTTGCGTTTATGTAAGTATTCATTTTTAGGGTTCTGTACCCAAAATCTTGAGAAACGTATTTGATTTTTAGAGAATTATGTTATACTAGCTTCTGCCCGCATTTTCGCCAGCGTAGGTTTCGATTATCGTTATGGTCTACGATCCGAATAGGAGACGAACTTCACCAGGCTGTTAATTCGTATTTTTTTAATTAAAATTGCATGTTTAATAGACATTATTACATACTAATCGAAAGTATGAAGCCTATAGAATATGCAAACGTTAGGTTTAGTGCAAATTATTAGTACCGTCTTCCCTGTTTATAACTACCTACCCAATAGTTATGATGGAAAAAAACAGTCAACCTAACATTCTTATACTTTATAGGCTTCATACTTTAGATTGGTACAAGCAAGCATTGTTTACTTTAAAGCCGATTTTTATTTTTTTAATAATTCTGCCGTCCATTATCTAAAAGGCGGCTAAATACAAGAGGGTCATTTTGAGTTATGGCCAAAAAACATGGGAAACCATGTCTCTGAAAACTGGTGAGCGATATCCCTGTACTTTTTTTTGTATACTAATATTCGAGACTAGCTCTATTTTATACATATAAATTTGATATGGTTTTCCTTGTTTTTATAGCTGAAAACTTCGATTTTCCTTTTTAGCTATGATACCGTAGAATTTTATGAATTACGTTACATAGCTTAATGGCGGTTAAAGTATGTTTAGCCGCCTTCTAGTTCAGTAATTTAGGTTATCCACCATAGATTGTACAAATACAAAAAAGTTATATGAAAAACATAACTAAAAGGCGGTTACATGATAAAGCCGCTTTTTAGCTATGTATGCCTAGTTAATCCTGTGCAAACAGACATGACTATAAGACGGCCATACGACTTTAACGGCCTTCTAGTTTAAAATTAGTGTACGTAGATCTAATATACGTTTTGTATCATCAATGCTAGAGAAAAAGGCAGTTAATTGAAGAACAAATAAAAATAACTGCTTTTTTGTTATGGATTGGAATCGAAGTATGTTACTACATCCAATGACTTCGGGTAGTTGCTAAAAACACAGCGAAATTAAACTTAATTAAAACACCATTTACTAAGTTGAAATCAAATTAAATAATTCATACAAAATATAAAAATCTTTATAATAAAGGAACAAATTGCAAAGGTACACTGATAAAATCACAGTTTAAACGCGTAACTTTCTATTGCTTAGCTACTAATTAATATCTTTCTTTAAACTTATAAAAACAAAAAGAGATCAATTGCTCATTCTTAAAATAGAAGGCTGTCATCAGTAAAAACACTTGGAACTTTAACAAGTAGAATATCAAACCTAATCTCAAAATAAAACCGAAACCTTCTGCGGTTAACAGACATCCAATAACTAATAAATAAAAAGAGGGGTGTTCGTTTATAACATGTATCTCTATGTCTATGTATTTGAGTGTTTGTTTGTGGCATCGTAGCTCCCAAACAGACGAACCGATTTGAATGCGTTTTTTTTTGAAAGCTGGTTTTTTAAGCTAGGTTTTATGAAAACCGCCAAAAAACCTGCTTTCAAATAAAAATATTCGCATCCGAATCGGTTCACCCCTTTACGAGCTACAGTGCCACAGACAGACACACACAAACTCGCAGACTTACACGTCACACTTATAACACCCCTCTTTTTTGCGTCAGGGTTTTAAAAAACGTCTTTGTGACACGCTTTATTTTTACCAACTGTACTTGTATCACTTATAACAGACTCGTTATTAAAATTAAAAGAGTCAAACGAGTCTAGGTTTAGACAAGAGGTTTTTTGAGAAGGTAGATCGTGCTGCCACTGATAAGAACAATGATGAGGGCTTGCAGCACTGCATTATCGCATAGTCATACACCTCCCCTGTTTCGAGGAACAAACGAAATTTGGGAGTCTTATCGTAAAATAGAAAACCGTTTTTTTTGGGTTTTTTTTTCAATACCGTTGCCAGGTTATTTGCATAGCAGCATCGCCATTTCGTGTACTCCCATTAACGACGCGTCTAAATATATATTAGGTCCTTACCTATGAAATTGGCGTTTTTTTTCGTACGGAATTTAGTCATTTCAATTTTAACTTTCAAGATCTTTTATTTCAATAATACACTATGTTACAAAGGTTATAGATACAAATAATATGGTTAAATTTCTAACTTAATGTTTAAAATTTAAGTGTGAACTCAACTCTTTTCATGTGCTGCGAGTTCAAGTGTTTCAATTACGCAGAGTTTTATGAAGCCAAATATTTTTAAGTAATTAAGATATGTATAATCTAACTTAGAAGTGTCCAATATTCCTGACAGAATTTTGTTTGGTTTGTATTTGACGTTACAAAATAATCCGAAAAATTAAATGTATGAAACCACAGTTTTCATAAAATTATCCATATAAAACGTCAATTTCATAGGTAAGGACCTAATATATCTCATCCGGTAGTCTGATCGAATACAACTGCGCAAAGGATGACCTTCAATCACTGCAGCAACCTCTTTCTCTAGTGTTTGGAAAATGCAGCAGTGGTTTTCCTGACACAGAAATTGATGCTCTTTCTGATGAGCATTGGTTTTTTGAGGAGGTCGATCGTACTTGATTTCTAAGTACGAGGCGTCTTTGTCATGCTCCTGGCACTGATAAGGCCAATTATGAGGGCTTGTAGCATTGCATTATCGTATAGTCCTACACCTCCCCTGTTTCGAGGAACAAACGAAATTTGGGAGACTTATCATACCAAAAACCCGATTTTAAAAATTTCTTTGATTTTTTTTTAATACCCCGGCCTGGGTTTTGTTTGGTTTGTTTCAGGAGCGCCAAAGTTCATATAAAATTGCAAGTTAGATTATTGGAACTCCGAAATTGTGTCTCATAGAATTTTACAACCTAATAATCACTCTTCATACTCTTCATATTTTTTTTAGTAGAAATGATCGGAACTTATAATCATCTGAACTTATAACGCCAATGTTCATCGAACCGTACATTTTTCACAATTTCTTAAATATCCTACGTGTAGATAAAATTCAGTTAGGTTGGTTAGATATATAAAAATCTAAAATGTAACAGCTTTTTGAAAAACTGCTTTATGAGTTGCGATAATTATGACTTAAAAAAGTATGAACAAAAAGTATGAGCAAATTTTTTCGGAGTTATGATGAGTATAGTCACAAATCGTTATTTGTATAAAAAATCAAAAGACCAATTTTATATGAGCCAATATGGACCCGCCATTTCGTGTTCTCCCATTAACGACGCGTCAAAATATTATAATAATATATTTCATCCGGTAGTCTTATCGGACTAGGTTTAGTTTCATGGGCTCCCCTACTATAAAGCGAGTGGGGGACCAAGCTACAGTAACGAAAATTTACTTGATAGTACTAGCTAGACCTAACTGCCTTTCGAGAAATTTTAACTTTACGTAGACGTTTTTCTTGGAGGCAGCGGCATGGTGGAATTGGCGGACGCCCGCGCCGCTTGCGAAGCGACCAAAGGGCCCAGACAAGATGCATTGCGCTAACTATCGTTTCTATCCGTTTAGTTTTTAAACCAATCGCGTCACTGGCACATCACGTGACTTTTCGTATCACGTCACGTCATCTACCAGTGACGCGATCGGTTTAAAAACTAAACGAAGTGAAACGCTAACTAGCGTAGTGCATCTTGTCTGGGCCCTCAGCTCTTTAGATAAGCACTCCGGCGACTGACTTCGGCCGACGCCGTCAGCCCGACAGGCGAGACAGGGGATAGGGCGACTGCTGCGCGGGGAATGAGTTGCCGCCTTTTAGTTAGGCAATGTCGTATAGCCGCCATTGAATGAAGCAAGAATTGATTTTTAGTACTTTGATTTCTAGATTATAAAACCGTGACGGCCTTTAAGGTATGTATTTAGATAAAAAATAATAAAATTTACATACAATAAGGCGGCTATTGGATTTTAACCGCTTATTTCTTATGTAAACACGGATAGACCGCTTTTTAATCTAGGACCTCTTTTGCAGTTGAATATTACGTTCTTAAGCTATAAGATGGCTAAAGTCCAATAGCCGCTTTTAAGTTGTGGAAAATAAAATAGCTGCTTTTAAGTCTTGTACCGTAACACGTGTTACGTTTAAAAATTGGCAGTTATCGACTTTTAATCGCCTTTAAGATAGGTAAATGTTAAATAACCGCCTTTTTGGTAGTATTATCCCAAAAAAACTGAATTTAGCCGCTTTTCTGAAGGCTGTATCTCGGTTGTTTTAAAAGATATTGAAACCAAACCTAGATAGATCGATAGCTAATAAGTAGCTGAATCGCCCTGTATACAAAACTCAAAAAGGTCGTAAGAGCCTTTAGCCGCCTTTTAGATAATGGACGGCAGAATTATGTACTGGACTGAAAACGTTCATCCTACCTATTCGCCAAATATACATACATACATACATAAACTTACGCCTTTATTCCCAGAGTGGGGTAGGCAGAGCTACAGAATTTCCAACAACTATAAAAAAAAATTGATAATTCTGTAACCAAATTTTGCACACTTAGGCGAAGATATTTACCAGTGTATTAGTGACAGGTTGCAAGCCCATCGCCTAACAGTACTACACGCCTTTATTACCTTAGTCAGCTTTTACGACATCCACGGAAAGATACGGAGTGGCCAAATATTACTTAACTTATTGATATAAAATACTTTTTATCGAATAAACAGCTCAGTGAAGATCGTCTCCTATTTGGATCCCCTACTATTATCCCCTCAAATAATATTGTGTGCCGGCGCAGACCCCTTGAGGCGAGAGGTCCGAATCGCACTTGACCTATTTTTATACGCGATGTCATTAAATTCCAATATAAATTTTACTTCAATTTTTCAAGATAAATTTCAAATCAGTCTTCATTTTTCTCACACAGAACACCTGCTACCCCCATTAGCAAAAGAGGTGGATCTGCATGTGACATTTCTATTAGTTTTAGTTGTAGATATACATATACTACTACAGTACTACTACGTCTTGTACTAATCTCTACCACATTCAATTTTTTTTTTAGTTGTTTCCCTCAATCGCCCAAAGGTTAGCTGGAAGAGATCCCTTAAAGGGATACGTTCGCCTTTGTACATTATAATTCTGTAAAATATTGTATTTGATTTTCTGTTTTTTGTACAATAAATTGTTTACATACATACATACATACTACTGTCAACAGAACAGAAAGACATTCTGTTGATATTTTGTTTTGTTACAGATGTAGTGAATAATCCTTTCCCATCGCTTTTTGTCGGATATGTTCGAATTTATCTAGCTTTCTCAATTAGCTTCAGTACCCATCAATATGCCAACTGAGAAAGCAAGATAAATACGAAGTTATCCGACCAACAACGATGGGAAAGAATTATTCACTAGATCTTTACGTTCCTAGAAGTTTCAAAAATGATCATTGTAAAAAAGTCGTGGAAAAACTTACATCATTTTTCTAACTGTACGAAGTTAAATGGTCGCATTACAAATAAAATTTATCTATACTAATATTATAAAGGTGAAGAGTTTGTTTGTTTGTTTGCTTGAACGCGATAATGTCAGGAACTACAGGTCCGATTTAAAAAAATATTTCAGTGTTAGATAGTCCATTTATCGAGGAAGGCTATAGGCTTATATCATACTCACATAAACCGAGGGCGGATCGCTAGTACTTAATAAAGTAATGTAAGTAAATTATTTATTGTACAAAAGCTCGTTTTCTTCATCCTCAGTCTTTCGCCTTTGCAATGTTAGAATTCCAGTTTTGAGATTTTAGTAGAGAGTATGCATATATCTATGGTTTTCAGATCCCCCTTACCATCAGATTGCCTAGGTGCTTGTTCTTCTCCATTCCATAAAAAGGTACAAAAAAGTCATCACTGGATTAGAATCGACTCCTTTCAGCGGGTACACTACATAATTCCGAAGTGATCATAATTCCGAATTTTCATAATTACCTTTTTGTTATGGCTTATAAATCAAACCTAACCTAACCTTTGTATGACAATTAAATTATGCATTTAATCTAAAATAGCTCCAGCGTAACTAAGCTTTCGGAAAAAATAATATCGTAATTGTAAGGTGTTCCTCTTTCAGCACTTGTAGCAAAAATAACAAATCTAAAACAGGTATCTCGTCACGGTTTTATATTTATGTAACAAGCATCCTGTATATTATCGGAGGCAGACCTGACCGCCCTTATACACTCAAGTGCATAAAAACGGGGTCAGGCTTTACGGAAGTTCTTCACAAAGCGACCCGTTATTGTTGCTCGACAGTGTAGAATAATGCTTGTTATCTACAACACAAGAAGTAGGTTAATGGCGTCAGAGTATCTGCTCCGCCTCAGGCATAAGGATTTTAATTAAATAGGTGTTGAGTTAAAATGGTTATTTTTGCCACAAGTGCGGGAAAAAGTACTTTATAATGAAGTGCAGTTAGAATGTAGCGTGGCAAATAATGGTTATGATTGAGGACAAACAGAGAAGATTCATATGAATAAGGTAAATCGACAATAACTGTCGATGCGACACAAGCGCTAGCGGCGCGTTGCGTCGTATGGTATCCCTCTAACTGTCCACATCGCAGTAACATTTGTAAAACAAAAGATATGCTGATATTATTGCTATTAAACTAGAATATTTAGATCTAGAACTATTGACCGGAGAACTGTTAGGCTGTTGTTCCACCGCCGCTGTCATTGACACTGCTTTAAAATCCGTTGAGTAGTTTAAAAGATCTAAGCGAACATACAGTGGAAGCGACTTCATTTTATACTATACAAGGTGTTACAAAAATACCCGTAAAGCCGAAAGGGGGTTAAATGGTACCTTATAATAAGTCCATTTACAATATTTGAGAACCGTACTATCACCGCATGACTTACCGGCAAAAAAAAGAAAACCATTATTGCTTTCATTGATGTGAAAACCCTATTTCAGTAAAATTAAAGAGACTACTACGCAGATTGTTTATGTACATTTTTACCTAATTCGTGAAACGATTAAGAGACATACTAACAAAATGTACAGAATTCGATTAGATAGATATTACAAGTCGAGTTTTGGAAGATTTTAAAAGACCTAAACTACTTACGAAGAAACCTAAACTAGCACTTACTTTTTCGTAAAGAACGTCAAAATTACAAGAACGGCTCAAAGTGAGCTCTGCCTTGTTCAATGCACAACCTCGCTCGTCGGGATATGGTTTTACACCCATTTAAGTTGAAAAATTATTAAATTGGTAGGTAGGCCTCTCTGTTAAAATAATCTATGCTAACTCCGGTTCCCTGACATGACAGCTTACTAGGGTTGACAATATTTTAGGCTTTGATAATTTATTAGATTTTTTACGGGGTATTTTGTAACACGTTGTATAAAGAAAAATGTACAATAGCTTGTAATTAAATTTCGTAAGTATGTTTATACTTGAAACACAGGACATCCTAATTTTTTTTTAATATAATGTGTTTTGTATGAAATCCGCAACCGTGACGATCCTACTTTTAATATATTTTGTTTTTGTACTGTTACGACTGCTACATTTTTTTATTATTGTATAGTTATAGGCCTTGTCCAATATGAGACCGAATTTCAAAAACTTGCGCAGATGAAATCAAATATCTTAATTAATTAAATCATAAAGTGACCCTTTTATTGGTCACCAGTGTAAACTTTATTGCAATAGGCTTTGTACAGTGAATTTTGATCTACTCAAAGTTAGTTTGTATGTAATATTAATAGGAAAACTTTAAGGAAAGTGTTTACGTATACTCGTAGTTTTGTTTGTTTGAGAGTAATATCGGCTAGTGAATAAATAATAAAGTTATTAATTGTTTGGGATGTCGAAGAGGAAATAATTAATTCTTGGGACGTAAATAAATACAGTGTATATTATGTACATATACAAAGGATTTGGCTAATATTATTGCGCAAATTTTGGTGGGGTATTTAGATCTTAATGTTTTATTATGTAAATCTATGTACCTATAAATTAATGTCTCCAATCTTTTTATACTCTTTGTTAGTTTCTAATGAACTTTACAAAATGGGATTTCGAAATCGGTACTTACCTACATACAATTAAGAATATAAATATGTATTAAGATTTGTTTGAATTGGACCTACTTAATTCCAAATACCACCTTATTACATAAAAATTATTCTGAATAGCTGAATCTTGCGCTTATTTTCACTCAACTAATATTGCATTTTTTCACAAACTTTTCTAAGAGTCACAATATACATTTCTACATTATAATGGATTATCACGACATACGCCCTTGTTAGTATCGGCGACCGCTAAGTAACACTATCCGTCCCTTGTCACGCGGACAATGACAAATCGAAATGGACGCCAGCGGACTGTCGGGGAAAATACAACCAATATCCAGGAATATACTTAATACATGTACCGATAGTGGAAGGATATTATCTGATTAGTTTTGTGTAAAAAGGACGTACGCAAGAGCGCATTTTCTAGTCCAATTTTAATAAATGGCCTTAACTCTTGTTTTACCTCTTGTCGAATGAATTTAGAATGATATAATTATGATGATGAAGTCCATGAATATTAAACGCATGAACAATTGGTTCGGTCCATGAACTTGAGTTAAATCTGAGAGCGTACTCTTATATCTTAGGTACTAACCATATTGAAGGGTTACTACGACAAAGACAAAAATATATTAGTTTTCGCTTAGAGAAAGGGTCAGCCGTCTATTCAAAAAATTCAAAATTCGAAATCCAAAATATCCAGCTGTATTTTGTACCTTTTTTATCTTTTTCTTAAAGTGTTTCGTAAAAACGGTAAAACGTCGTCAAATTGAGTATTATTTTAGTACAAAACCTGAGGAAAAACAATTATTTAATATTAAGAAATGGACATGTGTGTGAGTTAGGCTCGCCCAGCAGCCTTAGCCAAGATGCATTACGCTAACTAACGTTTCTATTCGTTTCGTTTTTACACTAATCAGTACGCTGTCCGTCCGTTCGTCTGTGCGTCTATCCGGCTGTCCTAACGTTTAAGACCAAGAGATGGCTGATTTTATTCCGAGTATTTATGTTATTACGGCAGATTTCCTGTTTTTTTTCATATTTTTATTTTTGTTTAAAAGTGTCAAATTTATTATGATTGTATTACAAACCCTAAAGAAAAACTTAAACTATTAAAAACCGGTAAATTGTAATATGGGCTCGTGCTAATTCGATTAGAAATCTTTAAATCGGAATATAACAATACCTCACGGACCGTACGGAACCCTCGATGCGTGAGTAAAATTTTAAATCAGTAAACGTTATAAAATGATTCAGCCACCATAAAATCCTCTGAAAATAACAGCGCTCGGCTCGGAAATAAACCCCTTACTTAATGTTGTTAACATAATAGAGAAATAACTAATCCAGTAAGGATAAAATAACTCGTAATATATTATATCTTTCGGGTCAAAAGGCAAGCCAAACATAATCCAATATATCAGGTGCTAATATTAATACACCTTATATTGATAAGATTTATCTACGAGGTAAGTTCCTGATGATGGAAAGGGTTCGAAGACACCGGATAGCTCTCGTTAAAAGGGAAATTCTAGGAATAAATATTGCTAGCGATAAATATAGTTTTGTTCCCGCATTCTATCTTTGTACATGTATAGATATTTACACCGCACATTAAGACGAATAATGAAGTGGTCAAGTGGGAGTCACACACGTGCACCATGGGTTCTGTACCTCCGCAGAAGCAAAGGCCTTCGCCAAAATGCATTACGCTAACTAGTGTTTCTATTGGGTCTATATCGAATGGCATACAATGATTAGTCCTATCGATGTGTCGCATAACGTCTTTTGTCCTAATATCGTGTGGCATACACTTTGTTCCGCATATTGTTGATTGTCCGAAATTGTTGCTCCTATTATCGTTTGTCCTAAATATTATTTGTCCTATCGTTTGATGTGGCTAAGATTCAACTGTTGAATGATTGATGTGCATAATTGTAATATTCCTAATATTTAATGTGATAAAATTGTTTTGACTACATGTCACAGTTCTACCTAACACTCCTCCTCGCTTCGGTCGTCGTCGTACCTAACCTAACCGAAATCTGACCTGCCTGAAGGTAGAATACGTAACGGTTCTGACTTCACGCCTACCATAGTTTAGTTTAGGTGCTGTGATTGTAGCCAGTTTAATAATAGGCAAAAATAATTATTAGGACAATTCATGTTCGGAATATTATGTTTTAGTTAATTAGACTTTAGAGTTATCAATATTAGGACAAACTTGCTTTAGGACGTTAAATGAGTATGAGCAAAAAATATTAGGACAAACGAGTAGTATGCCATTCAACGGTATGCCAAACATTCTCGGCCAAACATTTTTAGGACAAAAAACGTTATGCGATACGACAGGCGCCCGTTTCGATTCGTTTCATTTTTAAACCAATCGCGTCACTGGTAGATAACGTGGCTCTTCGTATCACTTGACGATTAGTGACGACGCGCTGGCCTTGTTGGTAGTGACCCTGCCTACGAAGCTAGCGGTCCTGGGTTCAAATCCCAGTAAGGGCAGATATTAGTGTGATGAGCACGAATGTTTGTTTCTGAGTCATGGATGTTTTCTATGTATTTAAGTATACATTTCTCTATATAAGTATTTATATCGTTGTCTAGTACCCATAATACAAGCCTTGAGCTTAGTTTGGGACTAGGTCAATTGGTGTGACATTGTCTCCTGATATTTATTTATTTATTTATTTAGTGACGCGATTATCCCGTCCCGTTTTTTTTTTTTATTGCCGTCGACGGGCAAACAGGCAAACAGTCCACCTGATGGGAAGTGGTCACCGCCGCCTATGGACATTTGCAACACCAGAGGCGTCACCAATGCGTTGCCGGTCTCGAAGAAATTTAATGATACCCCTTTTAAAAAGCCCCATATTGTAGTGCGTTGGGAAAGTCTCAGCAGGAAGCTCATTCCAAATTCGTATAGTACGTGCCAGAAACGTTCTAGAAAACCGGCGCGTAGTTGAGCGCATTGGCTGAAAATGGGAATGAACACCCTGCCGATGACGAGAAGTGCGATGGTAGAACGAGGTAGTTGCCGGGATAGAACAGTGCCACTCCACTCCGTCTTCCCGTGTGTGTCGTAAGAGGCGACTATGGTAATGAAGCCTTTTAGTACTGTTAGGTGATGAGCTTGCAACCTGTCACTAATACTCTACGAAACATATTTGTCTAATTGTGCAAAACGTGGTTACAGAATTATCAACATATTTTTGAGTTGTTGGTAACTCTGTAGCTCTACCTAGGTATCCCACACTGGGAATAAAAGCGTGAGTTTATGTACGTATTTAGATATTCATTTTATCTATACTAATATTATAAAGCTGGAGAGTTTGTTTGTTTGTTTGCTTGAACGCACTGATCTCAGGAACTACTGGTTCGATTTGAAAAAATATTTCAGTGTTAGATAGCCATATATAATACTCATATAAACCGAAGCGAAGCGAGGGCGGGTCGCTAGTAATACATAAATATAAGTAGGTTTTTTTTAAGAATCCATAGCTTACGTGCAAAACAGTCAGTTTTAAATGTTTTCAGTTCCATTTCGCGAGTCAACGAGTCTCCATTCGCGGAATCCACGCAGTGCATTTGCGTTTGGCACGGACTTCAAAGTGCCGGTTACATTTCGAAATCCACAGTATACAGTACCTAGATAAATCCGTGTTATAGAATTATTCATTTCATTTAAGAAATTGCAAAAAAATAGACAGTGTTGGGTTAGGAACACTTTCTCAAAGTTCTTAACCCATTTAAAAAAGTAAAAACAAAAAGGCTAATATTTAAAATTGTATTGTTTTATGTCTGTTAAACATGTAGCGTTCATTTTATGAAGATTTGAAAGAAATCGGATCACTTCGTTTACCCGAATTTCATTTGCCATAATTGTGTCACTTGCCATAACGTTAATTTGCCATAAAGGCATTTTTTTCTGAAACTGTTAACCTTTCAGGTAATTTTTACATGCCATCGTATAGAGCCCAATAGGTTAGGTTAGGTTTGTTTTATAACAATTCTGAATAGTTCACGATTTCAGAAAAAATGCCTTTATGGCGAATGAATATTATGGCAAATGACTTTCGGGCAAACGACAGAGAATTATATCCTCATATACTCGTAAAAGAAAAGGTTTGTTTTTTACAATAATTGTCTGTACATCAGTTTAAACTTTAGTTAATGATCTGAATTTATTTTTAACTAGTAAAAAATTAGTACTTTTAGTAGTTGTACTTTTTGATTGGTGGTCAAATTCGATAAGTCATCTTATTTGTAATATTTAACACATTAGAACCCACTTTACGTAATCTATTATTAAATTTTGTTCTTAATAAATTACTCTCAGTCCATAGTTTGATTATTATTTTGTTCTATATAAAGAACGTTAGGTCGTTTAGGCTAAGTTTCTATACGCAGTGTCGTAGTGTAGGTGGAGATTCAACAAGCTTAGACACATTATTATTCTCACCATCACAAATTGAATAAGTCCCTTATTGTCTGAAATGACGTAAATCCAACACGTCTGACAGCCCAAAAAAGTGGTAAAGCAGTCATGAAGGTTACCGTAAAATGTTCTCACTTTGCTCCCCCATGGGTAACTATGCTCCATAGTGACTATTTCGTTTGTTACCTTATAAGTCATGGTTGATGACAAATTCGCTTAAAAGAATCAATGTATACATCCAGCTACGAAGTAAAAGAAAGGAATAGAATGATTTACAATACAGATTACCTCAATAGGTATAATTAGTCAGGGGCAAAATAATATGTGGCATTTTAATTTGATTTGGCTTGAGGGTTATCCCAAAATGCTTATAAAAAAGAAAAACTAAAAATAAGAATGTTGGTATTTGAGATCTAGTCATATTGGTACCAGGATATTATGAAATAAAGTCGTTATAAAACCTACTGTATAATCTGTTTACTGTGTCGTGTATCAGTTGGTGCAGTCATGCGGTGTTGCACTCCAAAATGCACGTCACTCACATACTGCGATGATAGACTTCCATGGCCGCAGTTTTAGTCTGTTACTGCAATAAAAATGCATTTTATGTTCGGAAGAAAAGTTATTTTTGATTGCCGACATCTTGTATCGGTACGAGTATAGGTACATATACTTATGTTGGGTATTGGAAATTGTAATGGTTATGTAATCTTTGGCTTTGGCGTTAGATTAGGCGGCTTAGGCGGGCCGTTTTTAAAACAAAACATATTCAAGAACAGTTAAAGCCTCAATTATCCATACTAATATTATAAATGTGAAAGTGTGTCTGTTTGTCGGTCTGTTACCTCTTCACGCTTAAACTGCTGAACTGATTTAAGTGAAATTTAGTGCAAAGATAGTTTGAATCGTAGAAAAGTAAATAGGATAGTTTTTTTCCCGAAATTCATCCCCTAAGGCGGTGAAATGGGGGGTTAAAATTTGTATGGAGCTACGATATAAACGAGTTCCACGCGGACGGAGTCGCGGGCAGGAGCTAGTGATCAATAAAAAAACCAATGACAGCAAAATTATCAAATCCTTACTAACTTTTAATAGAAATTATTCAAGCATCAACTTTTCTCAGCATTTTGCAACTTTCTTAAACTTCACCCTTTAGATACTTTAGTTTTCAGAAAGCCAAATTCGCATAAATTTCAGTTACACGACAAATCGATTAAAACTTTTACTTACTTTTTATTTAACCCTTGCAACGTATCCTATACTCTTAAACGAGCAACATTTGTTTATATTAATTAGTCTAGGTATATTATATACTAGCGAAACGCCCTCGCTTCGCTTCGGTTTATGTAAGTGTGATTATATAGCCCCCTGAATCTCGGTCCAGATGAGTAGGTAATAAATAGGATGGCCAGGATTCGTAATAAAAATATTAAATTAAATGTTTATTTTAAATAAATAAAAAATATGTGTTAACGCTTTTAAATCTACGTTATGTTCCTAATCAAATGGTGTAGTGAGTATTAGTTTACTTTGTTGCGACACGCCCCCACGGTTAGCCTATATGTTTCTATAAATGAGCAAAACGACAACAAAACCCAAGAAAAACTAGAAGCTTTGCAATTATAATGGCGTTTTGTTTACTTTGAGCAAGAGCCGAAAGTTCGTTCTACGCAATTAAAACAAATTTAAAAGTTGTTAAAACGAAAACTTTGACTCTGTAGAGTTAGAGCTTTCACAGAATGTTATTGTTAAATCTCGGGGTAATAATTTCAATCTGGAATTTGAGTTTATTTCATTATATTTAACCATTACTCTGCCGTCCTTAGAAAAAGGCCGTATGTCTCATATAACCGCGTATTTATTTTGACCTTATTGCTGAAGACAGCAGGTTCAATTTGCTTTGACTGTCAAATGGCACATGCGTCCTTTTTATTTGGAAAGGCAGTATAAGGAAGCGACCACACCCAACCAGATATGACATGGGTGGGCCTTCAAAAAAAAAGCTCACTTTTATCTATGCATGGATTTTTTCCTCCAAATCGGTTTCCGTGTGGTTGCCGGGTTAGAATAGTGCCACGCCATATCTTCCCGTGGATGGCGTAAGAGACGGCTAAGGGAACAAAGGCGTATAGTATTGTTAGGCGATGGGCTTGCAACCTGTCACTAATACACTGGTAAACATCTTAGCCTAAGTATGCAAAATGTGGTTACAGAATTATCAACAAGTTTTTAGAGTTGTTGGTAATTCTGTAGCTCTGCCTACCCCACTCTGGGAATAAAGGCGTGAGTTTATGTATGGATATGTAGTTATTATACTAACACATATGATAGCCCATCAAGAGAGATCTCTTAGCTCCGTAGAATTAATACAATACATACATACATTAAATCACGCCTGTTTCCCAGAGGGGTAGGCAGAGACTACTTATTTCCACCTGCTACGATCCTGACAAATCTCTTTCGCTTCTTCCACATTCATACATCGAGTCATGCACGCACGTCGGTTTCGGGTACTTAAGATTCGGCCCTTTTCCAGTATTTCTCCGATTTGACTCGAAAAAGTAAGCCTAGGGCAGCCCCTTCCAATAACAAACGATACTAAAAATTGGTCAAGGGTGAGTTGCGCTCGCGCTGATTCGATTCGAAATCAAATTGGATTGTAGTACAGTCACGAACCGGGATTGTTGAGCCACTTGCCATTGTTCGTAATTTAGCCGTGTATTCAATAACCGGTGTCACCGACTGGCTGACAGCTATTCGATTTGCATTACACGGCGAAATTAGAAAGACAGGTAAGTGGCTCAACAATCCCGGTTCGCGACTGTACTACTTGCGGCGATACGGAACCTTCTGTGCGCGAGTCCAACTCGCACTTGATGGGTTTTTTTTAATCGCGGGATTTAAACTATTCAATCGTTATCTAAAGTTTATTGAGGTTTACAATTCTCCATCAATCAATAGGCTGTCAGGTTTCTTCTCGCATATGAAAGGGCAGGGCGCGTTACACCAGTTGTCGTCCAACATCGAATTGTTGAATATCGACCCACAGTACTGGCCATTGTCGTTGTCAGGCTGACCCGGAGACCAGACACTGTAACCAGCTTCTTCAAGGGATTGACCTGACAAAGAAACCGTCTTAGTTTATGCTGCTCAATGTAAAGCTGGGTACAGATTACGCACGGCAAGCCAGCGTTCGCGTGAACATTGGCTCGCGCGGCAAATGTTCGATGGAATTTAGGTAGACCGCGGCGGCTGCGCGAGGCAAGCGATCCAACTCTATCAGCGCGTGAAAAAACATATTTAAATCACACAACCGTCCAAACTGCGCGCGCGCCAGCGACTGAAGCTTTTTTGATGCGTGCTCAAAACTGACAGCGCTTGGATCGCGGCGCGGCACGTTCGAGCGCGGCAATGTTCGAGTTGCCGCGCGCGGAAACCCCGTCTACATTGCGCGCGGCCGCCGCGCAATCCAATGTTTGAGTGATTGCCGCGCATAATCTGTATGTGCTTTTGTGTTTAATTTACGAGATCAAACATAAACGGGTACTTTAGAATATAAAAAGTAGATTGTTAACCAAGGGATGAAAGTGATCAATTGCAGCCTGAGATAGTTAAGCTGCACGAGCGATAGCGACGCCTATAGTTCGAGGGTGCAATTTGTACTTTCACCCGAGTTAAACACTCTACTTTTCGTTTCGATAATGAGGTAAGTAAAAGAAAAGGTTTTTTATAACATTTTTGAAAAAAAAAAAAACACGTCAAGCACCAGGAATGCATAAACATTAAAAGTACATTGCTGTGACGTGTGGGGCCGGCGGCGCACCGCACCGCCTGATGCGATCTAAGTTACGCTACGCACCTCTGCGCTCCTGGTACTTTATTAAGGGCCTGTTGTTTGATCAGTAGTTAAACTAACTAATTGTTAAAATTTAAAAAAGGAATTGAAAATTTGACAGATTTCCTGATATTCCTTCAAATTTTCGATTTATTTTATTTTTTTTAACAATTAGTTAGTTTAACTACTGATCAAACAACAGGCCCTTAAACATGCAATTGCTTTTCTTCACTAAGGTGGACATGTATCACTTTCACCTGCTTCTAAGATAAACAATGGTCTACTTTCAGAATATGAGACATGAAAATAATATTTCAGACTGCGTCGAGCAAACGCGGAGCGTCCAGTGGCGCCCTCATTACTATTATTGTGTTTTCTAATTAACTAAAGAATTTCCTTGGAATCAGACGATATTTATTGTAGTGCAAGTAAAAACAATTTATGGGATACGTAACAAACTTTAATAACAATTACCCGTCTTATTAGCTTAACGGGAAAAGGTGGCCACTTTTTTCCGATAAGTTGATAACTCGAAGGTGAATTGTTGTTAAACTATACGAGTATGATATACCTCGTACCCTATAAGTTGTGTTTTCATTTGTAGTATAAGAAAATTTCGTCCAATTTTAAGAAAATACTATAGTTTATCAGAAAACACAATAAAAGTAATGAGGGCGCCACTGTACATCCGGCGTACGCTCGGCGCAGTCTTAACCTTTGGAAGCCTTATATTTGCCACACAAATATTGTGGCTTATACCGGGAATCGAACCCAGGACCTCCTAGCTCAGGGAGCCACAAGCAACTAACTAAACCAACTCACCGTGAATAGTCCTCCACAATCCTCTATCGCCCCATTCACTATTGCCTATATGTGCCACATTCTTGGAGTAGTACCCAGTCTGCTTCTCTGCAGGATGAAGAGCCATGAGCTCCTTCAGGACTTCTGCCTCGGTGACACCGTTGATGATGGCCAAGTGACCACCTTCACTGGAGCACGTCGCGAAGGCGCGATTCCAAACTTGAGGTTCAGAGTGGAACTTATAGCAGTTCCCGGTACGACGGTCCAGAACATAGTCTAAAATCAGATAGTATGACCTCTTTGATATGTATGACCGCCTGGTACTATCTGCTAGATAGTTTTTCTAAATCTCGATTTGCAATTCGTCGACGGATTATTTACTGGTTAGTGAACTTTATTTATTAACCCGCCGCCAAACAGCAGTGTTCGCATTGTATTGTGTTGTTGTGTAGTCTTTACAAGTAGCTGGAGGATTATATGTGGTGAATGTACAAGGTTCTGTGAGGCGATGGATGACCGACCGTCTTCAGTTTAATTGTTTAATTCTCTGTAAATTTTAATATTGTTATCTGCTGTGCTATGTGTTTTTACTTATTGTTAGTGTTTGTATTTTTGTTACAATGTATGAATTTCACAGTGCCTTGGTGTTTAACTGTAATGCTGTGTAATTTGTTTTTTTTTCAAATAAATAATAATGTTCCTGTGTGGTAATAAGACAACCGTTGAAATTACTAGCATAGAGGCATTCAATCTTTGTCTTTAGGGAAGTCGTCATCGGCAGGATGTTCATTCCAATCTTCTTGAGTCACTGGGCTCAACCATACGCCAGTTCTCTAGAATATTTCTGGCTCGTAAATACTATAGGCATTTGGAATGAGCTTCCTGCTGAGACCGTCCCAATGCGTCGGTAGCAAGTCGGTAGTCTGGTTTCCATAGTTAGATCAAATATTGCTGAATTTTGTTAAGAAGTCCCGTATCAAAATGGTTAAAAAGGAACCCTTATGGTTAGACTTCGGTGTCTGTCGGTCTGTATGTGACAACAGTTTTTCTCTGAAACTATAAAAACGATCATTGAAATTTGCATCTGTTTTTAAAGACTGTATCGTTAAGTATAAATACAACTTTACGTAGTCGTCTTTCTTTCCTAAAGTATTTTTTAGATTTAAATGTACATGTGTTTAATTAGTGCTTTTATTAGGTACACATTTCATCCTGCGGGCTCGACTTGAGGCATATGGTTTAGTCAAAATTTACCGAATCCATCTGAGTGATGTTAACGAAAGTGGACAAATAGCAAAATAAATTTTACTGTTTGCGAGCTAGACAACGTAACCAAAAAAAATTATCATACTACGCAAACCATAATTACACATGATTCCCAAAGTAAAACATCTGAGCATTCTCTTTAATTTATTTTTAATAAAAAAAAGGCATGGATGGCGATGGGCGGTGGCCATTTTGAGAATATGGCATATTACTCATTACAACTCCGACTTTGACATCTATTATAACTATTAAGAAGCGTTTCTATCGACGTGTTTTACCGATGGTTAGACGCCACGATTGTCCATTGTGCTTGGGTCTGGCTGAGACCTTTGGTTAGTCTCCCTCCTCCCGCTCGCACCAGATATTGATGGGAAACCAAAACATTACGTAAAAAGTCGCTTTTGTGTGAAAGTAAAAATCTATCATATTTATTCTGCGGATGCTCATTCGGGTAAACATGAAGGGGACACTTAGTTTACATGTTTTGGCTGCATACCAACCTATTGCATTTTAAAATTATACTATAGGAGTTGCTGAAATACTTCAAATTGAGCTCAATAGGCTTGTCCGAAATATATTTTGGGGACGATTTTGAAAGCATCATAAAGTCTCCAAGACACAAAAGTTAACCATATTATATCAGATGAAATGGTTAAAAAACACCTGCAGGTCATATCCTCACAACATTGTAATTTAAAATAATACGGATGTCAAAAGTTAGACTAGGTTTTGTATGTATTTATACTAAACGATACAGTCTTTAGTTAAAACAATATGAAAAAGGAGAAAAAAGAGAAAAGATATACAGAACGAAAGTGAGTGGACGGGTCGGAAGGGGCCGCCCTAGGCGTACTTTTTCGCGTCAAATTGGAGAAATACTGGAAAAGGGCAGAATCTTAAGTACTCGAAACCGACGTGCGTGCATGACTCGATGTATGAATGTGGAAGAAGCGAAAGAAATTCGTCAAGATCGTAGCAAGTGGAAAGAAGTGGTCTCTGCCTACCCCTCTGGGAAACAGGCGTGATTTAATGTATGTATGTATGAAAAAGGAGTCTAGAATAGGGGGTTGAAAATTGAAAGCATTTTGATTTAGCAAACGGGTTGTCATATACATTAAGGACGCAATCCGTAAATTTCTTTTTATAGCTTTCTGTGACGTTCTTTTTTTATTGATAGGTACTCAAATTTTTCAAAAAATGTCCATTCCCTTCCATCATCAAAACTTACTCTTGTCGACAGTGCCACAGTTCGTCAGCGCCAAGTCAGAAGTCCGCTTCTTATAGCAGATGTAAGGGTAAAGCCCGGTGCAGTCCACGTCGGCGAAGGTCCCGTTGGGAAGCATGATGAGGCAGTCCTCGATACCACCCAGGTTGTCTGGCTCCCCGGGGGCCCAACGAATAGGCATGCGGGAGAGAGGAGTTCCTGCAGAGGAGATACGTAGGGTGAAGGCACCAATGGACACTTGTCTTAATAATTTATATTTAATAAGAATTAATTAAATAATTAAATAATCTAATAATTTTTAATTTGTTTTGATTTAATATGTATTGTTGTTTTTTATTCATTGTAATGTTTTGACTTATTTTAAGACGACCCTTAACGGTGATAACTCCTTAGTTCTGTATTGTTATTTGTTATCCTGACTTCTTATTTTTATTTTGATTATATTCAAATTTATGTATATTGTTGACGATTCGAATGTAATTTCTTGTGCTTTTGACATAACATGCAATGTATACTGTGACTTACTTTGGAAAATAAATATCATTCATTCATTCTTTTAGCTGACAGGCATCACTAATGGACACTTCACTCTTAATTCAAATTTCATACGGTCCTATATTGATTGTTGCAGACAAATGAATAACCCTTATCTTCTGTAAATTAAGAATTGGAATCCATTCCATTTAACAAATCAAGCCTTTAACCTAGCCTAGCACCAAGCAAGCAATTCCAAATGTTGTGTTCCGATGTGAGGATATAACAACCGGTGAAATTACTAGAATAGAGGGATTCCATCTTAAAGTCGCCGTCAATAGAACTTGCAAAAGATGTAAACATAACCAAACGAATCAATTCGCCATGATTACTCGATAATCACGTACTTTTAAAAATCAAGTATGCATGTATGCGATGATACACTAGATCATTATTTTCATATTCAGTTTTAGATGAAATAACTATTCAAAGTTTTTTTTTTTTTTCATCTTGAACTTTTTTTATTCCGTAGACTAAAATGATAGCTACAAATCTCAAACGTAAAAATAATGTGGCCAGCTTTCAAGAAACAGTGCTGTTCTTCGTTTCGGTTCGTGGTGTAATTTTTAATAACCGATAGGTACAATAAAAAATATCATGTAGGTACATAAAAAAACATTTTTAGCTGCTTATCGAAAATTAATAACAAACAAAATCTACATTGTGTTCAACCTTAAACCTACTATTAGCTAATTAGTGCCAACATAAAAAAAATAAGACTGATGTGACGTAAATATTAGAAAAAATTTGTATTTACAAATATTCTAAATAGATACAGAAGGGTGATTTTATTACCTAAAGTACCTATTGTATCATTTGAACTTCACGGAGTATCCACTCACGGCGTTACAGACACTTTTATATCAATAAACATAAGCACCTACCTATATTGTTTTCGGTAGGTACCGGTTGTATCACATCACTATGAGATGTAAAAAACAGGCAACACATGAAAGGGCATTGGGTGAATTTGTCTTTTTTTTTTTCAGCGGCCACAGATGATTTTAACATGGTCATATCTCGGCTCCGATGCACTTAAGTAAGAGTATTCCATTACGTAGTAAAACATGTTTATTTTGAATTATTCTATCATAATTTACCACTTTTACTAATGGCCGCTCAACTTGAAAATGTATGACTTTTACAAATGACAACACTTTTACCCAGACCCCTTTCATTTTAGTCTTCGGAACAAATAAATAGACTTTAGTGCATATGTCAGAACTGCCCGGCCCATAATATTTATAATATATCTTGAAAAAATCCACTAACATAGTTTCTGAAGACATTCCGATTGGTCAATTACATAAATTCCATTCTTATGTTAACATTCACCTTAATCTTAAGTTAGTGACAGATTTACAGAATAAATATTTTGAATCCTAATCCGAACAACACACATACAAACATATATACATACATTAAATCACGCCTGTTTCCCAGAGGGGTAGGCAGAGACCACTTCTTTCCACTTGCTACGATCTTGACAAATTTCTTTCGCTTCTTCCACATTCATACATCGATTCATACACGCACGTCGGTTTCGGGTACTTAAGATTCGGCCCTTTTCCAGTATTTCTCCGATTTGACTGGATAAAGCACGCCTAGGGCGGCCCCTTCCGACCCGTCCACTCACTTTCGATCTGTATATCTCTTTCGTCAATCTTCTTTCATCCATCCTTTCCAAATGACCGAACCATCGAAGCATGAACTTTTCAATCTTACAACAACAACACACATAATAATAATATGCAGAAGTACCCTTTGATTGTTAGGTTTTACCTTCAATCGAATGGTAATATCCCCTTGAGTACGTGGCGTGCGTCCCAGTGAACACGCCTCGGGAATACTGCATGCGCAAGCTCTTCACGATCCGCTTCATTGCAGACCACAGGTTTTCATTTTCAGGTGAAGCCAGCACGCCGCCTTGAAATATATAAAATACTTAATTAAAAACAAGAGAGCTTTAAAAACTCAACTGCTGTTTGGATAAGGTCATCAATGTAATTAAATATCAAGGAACGATCTCACACAGATTGAACTAGTTTCAAACTAAACTCTAGGCTTGTATAGGTACTAGACAACGATATAAAAACTTATATAGATAAATAAATTACTAGATCTAACATAGTAAATTTATGTGAAATGAAAGAAGATGTAGTGACTAAGATTGAAAAGGGCATGCTTCGATGGTTCGGTCGTTTGGAAAGGATGGATAAAAGAAGATTGACGAAAGAGATATACAGATCGAAAGTGAGTGGAAGGGTCGGAAGGGGCTGCCTTAGGCGTACTTTTTCGAGTTAAATCGGAGAAATACTGGAAAAGGGCCGAATCTTAAGTACCCGAAACCGACGTGCGTGCATGACTCGATGTATGAATGTGGAAGAAGCGAAATAAATTTGTCAAGATCGTAGCAAGTGGAAAGAAGTGGTCTCTGCCTACCTCTGGGAAACAGGCGTGATTTAATGTATGTATGTAAATACTAGAAAATATCAAAGTCTCAGAAACAAATGCTCGTTACAGAAATATTTGCCCATACTGGGAATCGAACGCAGGACCGCTAGCTTAGGCTTAGGGTCACTACCAACTAGGCTATCGCGTCGTAAAATCGACCAGTCCAATACAATTTTATAATGTTAGTCATCACATATATATTTATATTTTACGAATTTCATACTTAAAAAAAGTATTCAAAACTTACTGTGCTTTTTAAATGTTATGGTACGGTTTTTAACTTGACCTTTCGTACCGTTGACAGTACGATAACATGTTAAAGCAATATGGTATTGCGTGACCCAATGATGGTACTTACTCGTACCTACCTTCGCGGTAGCACCGGTATCGAGCATCCTTCCACTCAGCTGGAATCACGTGGATCTTCAACCACCCATCAGCTTCTTGATAGAAGTCGTAGTCATATCTGAACTGCTTACAATCTACAAAAGTAAAAAAAAAAAACTGACCGGGTATGATCCAAAGAATGTTAGTACAATGAAGCTTTCACCTATGTAAGTAAATAACAAAGAAAAAAATGAATTCCGGGTAAGAGTTGACACGCAGGAGCAACAAAAACGGCAATTAAAATACACGGTGTATTTTAATTGCTCCTCCCGATAAAGGGGAAAGGGGGGAGCATCATTTTGAAGCTCGAAAGCTTGTCTGAATTAAAATGAAAACAATTGTTCCGCTTTGAAGTCCATTGCGATTGCGAGTGCGTTATGTCAGGTTCCTATTTTCAAACCACGGATAGATAAGGTTTACTTCGGGTTAAAATTTGACATTTGCCCACACAAAATGTGTTAAATCTGTCCGAGGTTTGAATATAGGAATCGGCCATTAGGCAATAAGCCAGCAGGACCTAGGAATTGGTAAGCGGACAGTCCGCAGTCACTTGGCCCAGACCCTTAGAAGGCTGGTGCTGATGCCCTGCACCCGTCTCATCAGTGACGCTATCGTTAAAGCATGCCAATTTCAATTTAATGTATGCATCTCAAAAAGGGCCTCTTTTCTATTTATGATAAATAATTAGATGTCAGAGGCTCTTGCCAAGATGCATTACGCTAAGTAGCGTTTCTATTCGTTTCGTGATACGAAAAGTCACGTGATCTACCAGTGACGCTATTGGTTTAAAATGAAACGAATATAAACGCTAATTGTCGTAATGCCTTTGGCAAGGGCCTCAGGGGACAATGTCACACTAATTGACCTAGGCGCTTATCACACAAACTGCGCTTACCGGGATTTGAACCCAGGACCGCTAGCTTTGTAGGCAGGGTCACTACCAACTAGGCCAGCGCGGCGTCAAAATTTGGTAAAACAATATTATTCCAGTAATTTTTGTCATCATGAGCTTGAGTTCTGATTTTCTGCAGACTTGTTTATGATGTTGGTCCAATTAATAATCAAAGTTTGTGATCTGCAGGTTTTTAAAGTAGACTAAATTTGCTACAGTATAAGACTAGGATTGTGCCTTACATTTTTTTTTTTACTTTCCAATTTATTTGACCAACCTTGACGAGGTGCTTTTGAGATGTTATCGTATTGTCATCGTTACAATAGCTCTTATTTACTTAACAGTATTGGCAACCAAGTTAAAAACAATGCTATAACATTTCATAAGCAATATTGTTTTACACAGAAAAATGCCTCCTGCAATTCTCGAGCCTAACTATAAAGTGGGCAAAGTAATCCGATGATTGTCATTTTACAACTAAATACAGTTAAGAAGATAGTATGTTTGCGGGTGGTAGGACCTTGTGCAGGGTCCGTCCGGATCGCTACCACCATCTTATCCATTAACCTACCGCCAAATAGCAGTGTTCGCATTGTTGTGTTCCGGTTTGGGGATAAGAGAGCCGGTGAAATGACTAGCATAGAGGCATTCCATCTTAGTTCTCAGGGTTGGCAACGCATTTGCAGTCTTAAGATTGCATTGCATTCTTGTGAATGCGAATGTCTATGGGTCACAGTTTCCACTTACCATCAGGTGGCCTGTGTGCTCGTTTGTCTACTCTATGCCATAAAAAAAAAAAATGGTTGCCTGTAAAGTCGGTTTTACGGGCGAAGATTTTACGTGACAACGTCTTTTTCTCGGTAGAATATTTATTGATATGAATATAATTAAATTGCACAATAGGAACAAGGAATTGAATGAAAATAAGAATTGCACAAATTTTAACTATAGAAATATATTTTGTTTACTAAAACATTGTACATGTAAACTTAAACTTAACTAATTCCTATTTGAGTGATTTTGTTGAGGATAGGACGATGATAGGAGAAATATGAAATGAAAGGAAGTGTTTCTGCTGTAATGTGTCTTGCGAAAGTCAAGTCGATAGTTGTTCCTTTTAACGTAGTTGACTTAGAAACGTTTGATACGCAATCAAGATTATACGTATTTTTCATGAAATTAAGAAACGAGTTGTGAGCGCGAATATTTGTTCCTGAGTCATAGATGTTTTCTAATGTATTTAAGTATATTTCTCTATATAAGTATTTATATCGTTGTCTAGTACCCATAGTACAAGCCTAGAGCTTAGTTTGGGACTAGGTCAATTAGTGTGATATTGTCCCCTTAAATTTATTTATTTATTTATTTATTTATAATGACAATGAAAAGCTTTTCAAATGATAATCATGTAAGAATAACTTGTGACACAGAGTAGACGTCGTATTAAAATATTTTCAAGTTTGAACAAGCGCCCCGCCCTCGCTTGAAAATTAAATTAAAAACTAGCCTGGGGGGTTATTATGACATAGTTATGCGATTCTGTTTACGTTGAGAGAAAAGGACCGAGCTATATAACTGCCATAGCTCTGTCCCTTACACTCACCGTAAAATGAACTGCATAGTTATGTCATAATAACCCCTCTGTCCATCCGGAATAATAGACCGGTTAAATAGAGAAAGAATGTTTCGAATTGGTTCCATAATATGGTTCCGGAGTTTACCTGTCGGATAGATACAAACTGACATAATAGTATAGTGAAGTATAGTATAGTATTTTTTCAAATTATTTACCTTTATTGTTGTAGTTGTTGTAAATGACGAATCTAAGCACTCCACATTTTCACTACAGACACAGCTGACGATACTTTAACCACACGTGTGAACTTGTATTATGACGCTTTCTTGTTTTTCCAACGCCAAGAACGTTCGAGAAAGACAAAGACAGAGACACAAGCATGCGCCGATTCAATGCGCCTAATTCTCTAGTGCTGCGCGCGCGGCAGACCGATCATAGTTGAGTGGGAGAGAGACGCAAGGCATTCGGCGGGCCTCTCTCTCGTTCGGTGACTCATCGTAACGTTACCGAGCGTTACACTTTTTCATAAGTGACTCCCAGCCGCAACCTAATTTAAGACGTTGTCACGTCAAAAAAAAGAGTAAAAAGTACTAGCGACCCGCCCTGGCTTCGCTTCGGTTTATGTGATTATGATATATAGCCTTCCTCGATAAATGGGGGTTAGAAAACCGAATTTTTAGAATTGGACCAGTAGTTCCTGAGATCAGCGTGTTCAAGCAAACAAACAAACCAACTCTTCAGCTTTATAATATTAGTAATAGATAACGCACGTAGGTTCATAACTTAATTACAATTATTTAATGTACTATTTTCAAATTAATTGAAGTTGGCCTCCTAGTTAATTACTTAAAAAAATTATAGTATCAATTTCATGTTATAATGATTTAATAACACACAAACTCGATGCAAGCATCACTCGGTCGGTATAGTCATAAGGATAACTGTAAAACTTACCAATGATTATAGCAAAACATATTAAGATCGCTGCAAAATGGCCACCAATAAACATCTTGTCGATTATATTTTACACAATTTAACACTCGAACTCGCACAGTTATTTTATACGTAAGTTTCAAAGATATAATAAAACATTCTGGCTTTTCCTTAACGTTCACGCTAGCGCTACACTTGAGCAAATGAATTAAAACTTGTTTCGTGATGTTGTTGTGAGAACCTGTTCAACCAGTTACATATTAAAAACTAAATATATATATGCCGACCTTAGCGGTAGAACCATTCTTATAAGCTTAAACTGGCCATCTCATCACCTATTGCAATTCATAAGACACACTATATACATACATTTACATTAAGACTGCGCCGAGCAAACGTCGAGCGTCCAGTGGCGCCCTCATCACTATTATTGTGTTTTCTAATAAACTAAAGTATTTTCTTGAAATTGGATGAAATGTTTTTGTATTACAAATGAAAACACAACTTATACGGTATATCATACAGTTTAATAACAATTCACTTTCGAGTTATTAACTTAACGGAAAAAGTGGCCACCTTTTCCCGTTAAGCTGACTACTCATAGGGTAATTGTTATTAAAATTTGTTACGTATCCCATAAATTGTGTTTTTACTTGCACTACAAAAACATTCGTCTGATTCCAAGGAAATTCTTTAGTTACGGTTAAAGATATTTATTTTCTCAGAAGAATTACAAATTCACTTATCGAGAAAATACAAGCGTAATATATTTATTCTTAAACTAAGCGTACTAACTTAACTAGTGGTTTAATTTGAGTTTAATTAACTTAAACAATAAAAAAAATAGATGACTTGGTGATATTCTTACGCTAAATATAGGTAGTTCTTATATAATACAAAGTGGTTTGTACACTAATTTAGTGGAAATATGACATGCTACTAATACATCTTATAAGAGATGTTATGCATTAATTAGAAAACACAATAATAGTAATGAGGGCGCCACTGGACGCTCGGCGTTTGCTCCGCGCAGTCTTAATTTGGGACCCATTTCAAAAAAAATACGCTTGAAGTCGTCAATGTCACAAGAGATGTCAAGTCATTTGTCACTTTTAGGAAACGCAACCTTATTGTTGTAGAAATTCAGATTAACTTTGGACCTAATTGGGTACCAAATTGAATCTCGTGACTGTACATACATACATTAAATCACGCCTGTTTCCCAGACGGGAAGGCAGAGACCACTTCTTTCCACTTGCTACGATCCTGACAAATCTCTTTCACTTCTTCTTCGAGTCATACAGTGTTTTTTTTAAAGTTAGCTTGTTGTGTTCCGGTTTGGGGATAAGAGAGCCGGTGAAATGACTAGCATAGAGGCATTCCATCTTAGTCCTCAGGGTTGGCAACGCATTTGCAGTCTTAAGATTGCATTGCATTCTTATGAATGCGAATGTCTATGGGTCACAGTTTCCACTTACCATCAGGTGGCCTGTGTGCTCGTTTGTCTACTCTATGCCATAAAAAAAAAAGAAAAAAACTGTGCTCGCGCAGAATATGACTAAGTTTACCCTAGGGTGTGATTCTCTTAAAAACGCGGTCGGACGAACGAAAGAGTGAAGGTCACAGCGTCGAGTTTAAGAAGTCCCGTCAGAGCGAACAAAACACTTTTTAGCGCGTGCATTTTCAATTTGGCAGCATGGCTTCTGTCGATGAGATCGAACGTATAAGGCTGTCTAAGAGGATCACACTCTAGGGTGCATTTTCTATTAAGCAGCCTTATACGTTCGACCCATCGTGCTGCTAAATTGAAAATGCTCGCGCTACAATGTGTTTTGTTCGCACTGACGGGACTACTTAATCTCGCCGCTTGGATATCACTCGACAGTCCGCACGACCGGCGTTGTTTACAGAATCACTACCCAGGTAAAGCCTAGTGTAGTGTATCAATGGTTTCTGAAAATGTTCATGCTTTTTTTGTAAATAAAATTAAATGTTATTTTGTATTTAAAACAAGTTGGTAATACACTCACTCTGGATTATTCAGATGTATAGCGGATCATGAGATACAACACACTGACAGAAAGACAGACTGATAAAGGGCCACCGGAGATTTAGTAATGGCTCCATAAAAAGTGAGTGACTATTATTATTGTCGAAGCTCCCAAATTGATAAAAAAATTAAAACTACTTTACTTAAACCATTGATTCTAAACTAGGTCTATGAAGTATATATAAATTTTCATGCAAAGTTGCACCATTTGAAAAGTTCATTTCTGGTACAGTCAAGGACTTTAATTGTTAAGCCACTATGGAACCCTGTCGCATAACGTTGATCATTAATTTTAGCGTTATTCGTTTCATATGGTTTGACGCTGTCATTATGACAGGGTTCCATAGTGGCTTAACAATTAAAGTCCTTGACTGTACAATGCTAGCTAAGTGCTGACTGTATTACTTACTTTTTCTCTCAAAATTCTAAGATTATTTCGTCGCACGGCGTAAATTCCCTTAAGATGAGCATAATCTTGAATAATGTCACGGATCCCGCTCCATTTTAAAATAATGCAGTAATCTGGGCGGCTTATAAATAATGAGCTTAGATACAAGTAAAGAGGCTTGTTAAGGTGTTTCAAGGATTCCGCAGCTAAGTGGAAAAAGTGATGATATACAATTGAATTAAAGAAAAGAACAAAAGTTGGATAAATTCAGAGAAACAGTAAAGATTAATCAGATTTAATTTTACCTGTTTTGGAACAGACCCTGTACGGAACCCTAAAATGCGTACTCGATCGACAGGCACTTGGTTGGTTCTTAATATTATTTATTTCTTACAAAAACTTTTAAACTTAAAACTTACTTAGTAATAATTATGTTTTTTTTTTATTTTATCACTGAGCCCCTTAACATTTATTTACCCCCCTACCAGTATCATTGTACATTTTACTATAAAAAAAATGTTTATTCAAATACAGATTATTATCATTCACACGTATTCCATGCTATCAGGGCAACTCTATGCACAGCGTGATTAAAATTAACAAAAGATAAAAGATAAAAGATATTTATTCAGTAAGTAGGCCGCACGGGCACTTTTACACGTCAATAATCTACCAGCGCTTCCCAAGAGGGGACCACTGCCGAAAAGAAACTCAGCAGTCAGTAGTTTTTTAACCATATTTAATACTACAATGATACTACTTGGTCTAGCATTATATAAAGCTATAAATATTAAATTAAATATAATATCAAAAATCATGCGTAGTTCAGCTGGAAAAAAAATCAAAAAGATTACGAGGAGAAAAAAGAAAAAGAGAAAAAAAAACACAAGAAAACCAAATAAAAGTTTAATATGTTTTCCTATATCAACGGTGTCCCCTAGACAAACAACTTTGCAATTTTACAAATTATTAATGACTAAGTTTCGGGTTTAGGCCAAGCATTTTTGTCTGTTAGATATTTAGTCCTCGACCCTGTAGTACGCTTTAGATATTAATTAACGACTTTTTTAAGTATTTTAATTAATTGAACTGCCTGCCAAATTATTTAATTGAATCTCACATAATTATGCGATGAGCTATGCTTTAGTTACAAATTAATTCAACGAAACCTAATATAAACGTGCAAACTCAAAGCAACGTAACCTAGATACCGTAACACACGTGCGTGCAAATGACGTCACATCCGTTCAAACCGGAAGCTACCTCCTGTTACTCCCTCCTTGCTTCCGGCACCTGCTTTTCACAAAAGCACAGGCCATTCTCATTATTTAATTCATGTTATTATTTTAGTACGTTATGGGGGTGGTTCAATGGTGTTATTGCACCCTCCTCAAACGCAAGGGGTGTTCTAAGTTTCGGCCCTTGATCTCACAAATTGTTCCACCAAAGCGTAGAATATATCGTTGGATTGTAACGCAGATTTTATGTTTGACAGGTGTAAACAATTGCACACTTTTAAGGGTTCCGTAGTCCGCAGCCTAGCTTAGAGACCCTTAGAGCTAGAAAGCTGTAATTTGGCATGAATATACATATTAGTCACGCTAACAAAGTGGTAAAATAAAATGTTGAAAAAAAAATATTTTTAGTCTACCTCCCCTACACGTAACGTGGGGGTGTATTTTTTTCACGACTAAGTAGACTTAATTAGTTCCTAAGATACAGCCGAGTAAAGTGTTTATACCTGCTAAAAAAATCCAAGACAGCACGAATTAAATTTAAATAGAAAATTAGATCATAAATGTTGTTTTTTGAGATAGTTTTTAGTGTTTGTCGTAACGGCTTCGGAACCCTACACTGAGCATGATCCGACAAGCTCTTGCCCGGTTTTAAATTATATTCAAAATTCAAATTATTTTTTCAGTAAATTGGCCACAATGACTGGAGGAATCTACTAGCACTTTGGACAATACCAACATAGCGGAGAAGAAGCGCCGCAACAAACTCCAGCAGAAGGTAATTTTTTCAGTCATTTAATTCTTAAAAGTAAGTTACATTACAAGGTAATAAACCGTACAAATGTAAGCTCAATAACATTAAATTTCAAATAACGACTTTGAGAACAACATGACAGTGTCTACGTCTGGTAAATATCTATGTCTTAGGGAGCATAGATATTCAGACGGTTCTTCAACTTCTTTGAAGTTTCTCAATATACATGTCATGAATAAGATACGTAGTTATTCTAAGACCGTAGACAAAATGCTTAATGCTACATTTTAAACGGTTTTCGGAAACATAATTCTATGGAATAGACGTAAGCGCTTGACGCTGTATAATTTTCGACAAAGAGAACGAACGCCAAATTTAATGTACCTTCTCTAGAGTCTTTGGACCGTCATAAATCTATACTAATAATTATAAAGCTGAAGAGTTCGTTAGTTTGTTTGTCCGTTTGTTTTATCCTAAATGTAAAATAATTAAAATAAACATTTTGTAGAATCCGAGGATCCCGGAAATTATATTAATAAAATAATACTTTTAAGAAGCCGACGCCATGTTCGCTTCACTTTTTCCAGGATTTTGACAACTTTAGGTAAATATCGATCCGAATTTCTGATCCCTGATAATACCTATAATAACACTTAACTACACAATCAAATAAAGAAATAAATATTTAACTAATTATGAGGCCAAAGAACTATTAATACACGCTTCCGGTCATCTACACTAATAACACTTATTAATATAAAAAACATGGCTTCCAACAAAATTGCATCGTTGCGATGAAAAGCGCAAATGTCTCTTCATTCAAATGCAGTGCATGCAAGGTGCTCGCGAGGCGAAGGCGGTGCATGCATGCATATGCAGAGATCTGCATATTGCTTCACGTGGACTCGCAGATGTGCTGGGTGAGACAGGTTTACCAAAATATAAAGCGAATAGAACACACCCGCGACATAGAATGTGCACAATATGTTCCGTTCCGCTAGTTCCTGTATTTCATCCAGTCTAGGACATTTTAGAAAAAAAAAAGTGCCTTAAGGGTTGTCTTAATACATTGTTTGTCCGAATTTTTGTTTATCCCAAAGCCATTTCCACTTACATATAAAAACTTTTTAGTACAAACATACATACATTAAATCACGCCTGTTTCCCAGAGGGGTAGGCAGAGACCACTTCTTTCCGAGGGACACCACTTTCCAGATCTTAGCTAAGTGGACTGGGGTACAAGCATGACCAAACAGTAAGATTGAGCTTCCTAAAAGTTATACAAGACTTGACATCTCTAATGACATTGACGACTTCAAGCATATTTTTCTTGAAATGGGTCCCAAATGAACGATCTTGAACGTGTAAATTTATATATTAATTTACAGGACAACAAAGAATCTACCTAATAGTTTTGTTAAATTTTAATGACATTGACTTGTTTTTTTTTATCTTTTAATTCTTTACGGAAACTACAAATTAATTGTCAATCCTCGTTTATTTGCTCACCGTACCAGGAAATTGAAATATTTGTATTTCATATAAAATCACAGAAACCAGCCCGTAAGCCAATTTGAACTCTCGTAAATAGGACTTTATAGGTATTTGTAGCTTATCGATGTTCGTTTAAAAACATTTATAAAGTTTTCACTCGGTAAAAGTAAATATATTAGAACATAAATAAAAAAAACAGCTTTATAAAACCCAAGAGCTGTTTGGATAATGTTTTCAATGTAATGTATGTCATCATGTATCGTAAAATGTGCCTACTTGCTATATTGAGGTAATCTGTATTGTAAATCATTCTATTGCTTTCATTTACTTCGTAGCTGGATGTATACATCGATTCTTTTAAGCAAAGGGTATGGGGTAATGTTTGAAGAATATTGTCATTGTTTCTTTCAGCGGCCACGGATGGTTTTTACATAGTTATTTAGAGGGCCTCGAAATACACGTAGATACATATAATCTATGGCGTTAAATAATATCGGAGCCGAGATATAAGATTTAAGTATTCAGGTTTGATACTAAAAGTACGCCCAGGTATGAATATTTAAATATCTCGCCTCCGATGCACTTAAGAGCATTGCATTACATAACAAAATATGTTTATTTTGAATAAATCTATCATAATTTACCACTTTTACGAATGGCCGCTCACGTTGAAAATGTATAACTTTTACGAATGACAACACTTTTACCCAAACCCCTTTGTCATCAACCTTGACTTATAAGGTAACAAACGAAATAGTCACTATGGAGCATAGTTACCCATGGGGCAGCAAAGTAGGAATATTTTACGGTACTTATGTATTTTTGATTTCGCCAATATCATATTTGAAACCAAATAAAGGACCCAGTGTTGTCCGCGATGCTAATTGTCGAAACCGGGTATTTATTCAGCGTTTACAAGGAAACAAAGAACCTACATAGGTACCTAAATACAGGTCAAAAACCTAGCCCAAGTTTTCTCATGTGCCAAGAAAAGTCGTGATATCTAAAACGGTGCTGGTTTTGGAACTTAACTGTGGACAGTTAAATCAATTTATTCTAAAAGCATTTTAAACCCTATCTAAGCAGTTTTCTGTATAGTCTGTGCCAATTGAAATTGGGAAAGATGTAAACACAACCAAACGAAGAAATTTACCATTAATACTCGATCTTAGCAATGATTTACATACTATATCTTTCCTTTCACATTAATGTTAGATTAAATAACTATTAATTATACGATATTTTGAATAAAAACATGCTTAACAAATATTTGAGGTTATGTGTCAAACAGTACTAATTTGTTTACATTTTTGGCAATTTCAATTCACACAGGCTATACAATATTTCATAATTTTAGATGTTAGGTTATCAGGTTTTGTAGCTGAACTAGAAATACTGTTATCAGGGTGGAAAATAAAATAGAATTCTTGGAACAATCCGGACATACGGCCGTGTTTCTAGATTAAAATTTTCGGTATTCGGAGAAAATTTCTTTGTTCGCTTGTTTCGTTGTAGAATACGAGTAATTAATACAATGTTATTACTTTGACTATCTTTCTACATTAGTATTAATCAAAGACGCTAGAAATGCCTACTTTTTACACTATGAAAGTTACGATTTCATAAATTATGCATTTCGTTGTTATGCATAATTACATTTTGTTCCAACTTTGACGACGTAATTAATATTCTTACCCGTGACCTTGCCATATTACAACTTTCTATAACCTGTCTCTGAGATAAACCGCCAAACCCTACCAGAAAAGTACCAGAACTACTAACTTATAATCTACTACCAATGCAAATCCCAGTTTCATAAGATTGCATAATAATCGATATAACATTGCCTCTCCGATACAAATGTAAGCACTTTCAATGGATCCATTGATACAGTATGTATTCATTTGAAGGAAGCCGTATGGAGGATAAAGGCCTTGTATATTCCTACATTCTTTACAAAGCGTAAGTACTATTAATGGTACAATGGTACAGTGGCTGTTCTAGAATTTAAGTGGGGGGGTGGCACCGTTAAAATTATACTTCCCTTTCCCCCTGCAGCTTGTGCCCGGGATACATTGGGTACTTTTCATCCTAGAAAAGGGGTTTGGGTAAAAGTGTTGTCCTTCGTAAAAGTCATACATTTTCAAGGTGAGCGGCCATTCGGAAAATTATGATAGAATTATCCAAAATAAACATATTTTGTATTCTCTTAAGTGCATCGGAGCCGAGATATTTAAATATTCGTAGATGGGCGTACTTTTAGTATCAAAACTGAATACTTAAATCCTTTATATCTCGGCTCCGATATTATTTAACACAATAAATTATATAATATCTATGTGTATTTCGAGGCCCTCTTAATAACTATGTAAAAATCATCCGTGGCCAAAAAAATAAATAACAATATTCTTCAAACAAATTTACCCAATGCCCTTTATGAGTTCTCGCAAAGTCGCGGGCGAAAGCGAGTAAAGTATAATAATTAAAACCCATTTTATTAAGTTTATTGAATGGTGTTAGAATTAGTATGTTGCGTATATTAATGAGGTTATACATGACTAAAACGCCTGACGTTTCTTAGCAATGCCGATTATATACGCTGCAGACTGAGACTTTACGTAGGCGCGCGGCGTAGTTATGTGACAAAACATTTTGGTCACTTACTCTTACTGCCGCACTTAAGGTTTGATTTTTATGGTGTGCCCTTGTTTTACAGACTGAAAAATTACAGAATTTTGTTTCAAAGAAAATGTTTCATATACTATTTGGTCCTTGTATTTTTGCTTCGTATATTATTATTTTTTAACTATTTACTTGAAAGAAACAAATTCGACAGAAAATCAATTCAATGAATTTTGTAATTTTATTTTTTCATTACACAAACTTATCAAACAATATAATTATTTTTTATAAGATAAATACTATATTATGATATAAATATGAGTGAGCGAGCGAGCAAGACCTCTCTGGGCAGAACCGACTTGAATAGGTTAGGTTAGAAGGCTATGGCGGGAGCGAAGCGAAGCAAGCTCCCGCCTTAGCCTTCGAGGTTATTTTTTTTATATCTATGAGAACAAAGAATATTTAATTTGCTATTCTTTGATATGAAAAAAGAAACATTGAATTTTATTTAAAATAAAAAACGATGATTTAAAAGTCTTCAAAGTCTAACGATGCAGCTGACCAGCTGGCCAGGAGAGGATCGGACCGCCCAGCGATCGGTCCCGCTCCAATGCTTCCATTAGCATTTAACCAGCTAAGGTCATGGTTACGTCACAGAACACTCGAACAACATGCCAATCAATGGGCAAATACCAGTACATGTAGACAATCAAGGGAAACTGTGCCACACCCGGACGCGCGTCTAACTAAGCGTCTCCTATCACTAGATAGACATGCCCTACGAATAATTGTAGGAAACATTACTGGTCACTGCTTGCTTAACAAACATTTGTATGTTCTAGGTATGACCGACAGCCCCCTATGCAGGGGATGCCTGTCGGCCGACGAAACAGCCCCCCACGTAATCCTGGAATGCGTAGGTGTAGCCGCTCAACGGACTGAAATCCTCAAGACACCGAGGTCACTCCGAGAAGCCTGTGGAGATACCAGGAGGATCCTGCGCTTCTGGTCGGAGTTAGGCTGGCTAGACTACTAGCCGGTACCCCTACGCACAATGGCCCGACATACACGGGCTAAGTGCGGAAAAAGGAGTCCATCACCATACCATACCATACCAAGTCTTCAAAGTAATTATTCTACATATTGATTATTCTATGAAATGATAATACGAGAAAAAAATTCTATGAAATGAAATTCTAAACAACTTCAGTCTGTAAAATAACGTACAACCGATTTTTATTCCCATAGAAAAAATGTAAACAAAGGTGTTGCCGTTACTGAAAAACATTATTAGCAGTACTATAAATATTTTTACTTTCCACATTTATAAGAAATCGACTTTGTATAAAAAAACCAGACATTGTAATTAAGATTAAAGAATTTAATTAGTTGATGGAAAACTTCATTTTGATATAAACTCTTTGTTGTGTTAATTTAAAACGTGAAAACCGTTTTTGTACGCATAATTTATTTATTGCACTGGTATCATGATTGACTCGATACACCCGTGTTAACCAGTTGACGGCTGCTTGAAAGATTTGAGACGTTACTTCACTCGCTTCGCTTCACCATTCGTGCTCCCGTCGTAATCGCTTCCCAGTCTCATTTACGCGCTTTTAATTTCAATTATATCTCAAATTTATTTTTATATCTCGGTTCGAGCGAAATGATAACTTAATATTATACAGGGTGACACCTAAGACGTAAAACAACATATTATTTTCTAGATCTACTCATCAGTACGATCAACTTTTACTATGGAACTAATATCGAAATCGGTAGAAAAAAATTTAATCTCCCATACTAAAAGCAATCAGCTGGTTTTACAATTTGTATGGAGACGTCGATTTTGTGTTTACGTTTTCGAAGTTGGTCCCATATTAATAGTTGATTGTAATCATGAGTAGATTCGGGAAATGACATTTTGTATAACGTCTTAAGTGTCACCTAGTATGTCTTGCCGGCCCAAACTTTGAGATCTCCTGAAATATCACTTTGACAGTGACGTAACTTTGTTTACATTTTTTCTGTGGGAATAAAAATCCGACCTTCGAGACGTCAATTAAATTGTATGCTTCATTAGTGACGTGTTGTCTTATTCTATTGTTATACCAAAGAACGTGACTGCAGCAACATTAATCAAGCATTAAATTTAATTGACGCCTGAGTATGGCAGTAAATCATCGAACTTATAAAACAATTAGCGACCCGCCCTCGCTTCGCTTCGGTTTGTGAGTATGATATTATAGCCTATAGCCTTCCTCGATAAACGGGCTATCTAACACTGAAAGAATTTTTCAAATCGGACCCGTAAGTAGTTCCTGAGATTAGCGCGTTCAAGGAAACAAACAAACAAACTGTATGTTATATATTATATTTTAGTATAGATAGTAACCTTAAGAAAAACATTACAATATTTACTTTTTTAACGTAAATCAGATCTACGGAATCCTAAAAGCTTTTGTACTTGTGATTGGCTTATTAGAATAAATCGTATTTATCGTGTCTCGCAATGACACTGAAGTCAACATCTTATTCGTGAATTTTCTAACACCTAACGAAGGGGCGCAGATCTTGCGCTGAAGATGGAGGGTCCAGTGTCCATCGGAGTAATGCATGTAGGCGAAGGCGTGAATGGATTCAGCCAAAAGTTTAGTCTCCACTGTGTATCCATAGTCTTTGTACTGCATGGCGTACGATACAGAACCTCCTTTCTCAACTGGATTCAGGTTGTTGAACTGCCTCGCTTCATGCCCCCCCGATACATGCCGCAGGCGCAGATAACCGTTGTTCAAAGGCGTCACCGTCCACGAACAGCCACTGAAGTCGGAAGTGAAGACATACTGGGGCTGGTCAGCATTAGGATGTTGTGGAATATCTAAAAACGGGTAAGGTTCTTCCAAGTGCACTCCTTGTTTGAGCCAGTAAGCTTTCTCACCTGCTGCGTCTACCTGAAGCGCGTACAAAGCCCTTCTAGCTTTGATCTCGACAACTTTAAATCTACCTTCAGGTCCTGTTATCGTAGCAGCACCAGGGCTTGAAATTATGCCAGATGTGAACGCTTGCGTCTTGAAATTGTCTGTTGTTAGCGCATCTCTTAAAGATAGTGTTCTGATTCTGCTGGCATCCATGCGCTCTGAGCCGCAGTCTACGATAGCTCCATTTGGCAGGAATCTGTTGTTTCCTTCTGCAAGTTTATTGTCTGGCAACTGCGGCAGCGAGCTCACTGCTTGCGTCAATCCATGCTGTATGAACAGTACGAGTAACATCCACGAGATGAGCGTCGCCATGTTCAACCCATGGAGCGTCAGCGATTTTTGCCGTTCATACATTTTGTATCCGTGCGGCAATGGCACCGTTGCCACCGACGTCCGAGGGGTTAAGGCGAAGGCCGACTCTAACGGTAGACTCATCTGTTAGTCCTTATATACTCGTACAGTCAAGACGACTCATATTTTTTCCTAATGCCACATCGCTGTCGTTTATGAGGAAAACAACCGTTGATTTTCCTGTTATAAACAATGCAATGACGATGTATCCTTATTCACATAAAAAAATATTCAATAGCAACTGAATATACAGGTTATCCCAGAACTTAACGTAAATAATAAGGGATAATAATAGCTATGATGTTGTTTTTAGGCAGCGTCACTACCGACTTTTACCGTGTCGTCTAAAGTCGGCTTCCTATTAATGTTACTTAAATGCGTATACATATAAATGTATGTCTGCTGTGGCACCATAGGTCCTAATCGTATAGACCGATTGAACGTGCTATTTTTTTTTATCTTGATTCTATTTTCATCAAAATCAGTTAGGTCGTTTAGGAGACATTAGCTCCAAAAGATGTGGTGGCCATTTTTTGACTCTGACACATTTTATTTTATGGTTATAGCTGTTACTCGCGATTTCTTTCGTGCAGAAATATAAAACATAGGCCATATTCATCGGGGATAATGTAGAATTCTAATGGTGAAAGATTTTTTTAAATCGGTCCAGTAGTTTCAGAGCCTATTCAATTCAAACAAACTAACAAACAATAAAAAAAATCCTCTTTATAATATTACTGTAGATGTAGATAGTCAGTTAAAAACTAAATACAACGTTCCTGTAATTCCACACCGAAATAATTTTGTTTATCTCGAGCTTCACCCTAATCTCAGGACAAGGGTCTTTGAGGCCATTCCATTCGCAGGTAATTAATTTGCAACCTGACACGATAAAACGAATCAAAATGCAGTAGACGCTAAATTAATTAATTTTAGCAGCAGAATGAGTTTCAAAATAAACCAGTACTGAAACTTTTGGGTTAAGTAGCTTACTGTCGTTTCGGTGGGCAACAATTTGTACTATTTGTGTGGAGAATTAACTGAATTTTCAACCACTTCTTCATAGATTTAATAGCAAAAAATTACTTGATTTAAACTGACGTAACAGTAAACTAATTTCGACTTTTGGTTAAAAATATTGTTGGTCACCCATTATAGTTTAACTGACGTTGTAAAAACGTTTTTTTAAGGCTTTTTTAATACTTTTTAATGATCATAATAATCATTAACACGTTTTTAGAGTTGTTGGTAATTCTGTAGCTCTGCCTACCCCACTCTGGGAACGAAGGCGTGAGCTTATGTATGTATGTCTTAATAATTATGCTGTTATGTAGTGCCATTTCTGAATTAATAAGAAACTATAGGACAATCCAAGTGCGCCTCAAGAAACGCCCCGGGAAAGTCATAGTCATATCCCCATCATCATCACCCTTGTGAGCTATTGCCTAACGCACTTGCAATCTCAATTGGCTTCAAAGTGGAAAAATTGTTTTTATTTTGTATGCAGACAAGCCTTCGATTTTCAAAATGAAAACAGTTGCGATTGCGAGTGCGTTAAGCGATAGCCTCTGATACAAAGTGAAAACAATTGTTCTGTTTTGAAGTCGTTGCGATTGCCAGCTGGTCCGAATTTTATGATTTTTGGATATGCTGTATCTAGATATTATAAAAACTAGGTCTATAAGTTTTTCTTTCCAAGAAAATATTAAATATCATTTATAAGTCTGTATCATCAGATTCATTACAGCTCATTAAATTTGGAGATTAAATAGGGTGGGTATGAAAAAATATAAAAAATTGTTTGGAATGTATGTATAGAAGAAGCCGTTCAATATGCTATTTGCGGTTATAACCTCGCTTTAATTTTAAAATTATTTTGTTTTTTTTATCCCAATATGTATACGCATTTGTAACATTTGTAAAAGTGATAATTTTATTGATTTAAGTGGTTTTGAAGCAAAGTATTAAATTAACTATTAACTATTAAATACTTCACAGTGACCTACTGGCTCCTGAAGCCTTAGTATTTTGTGTAAAATTTCTTTAGAAGCTCTAATTACCTTATTAACTTAAAATTAAAAGCTTGGAAATTCAAGTGGACAAAGGTTAAAGAAAAAATGGAAAGGAAGAAAATTCTAATTAGAAGACAATATTTTCCTTGTTTTTGATCTATCTGTTTTTGTCGGTTAGGTCCCTATCTTTAGAAGAACTCGTATAAAAAATTCAAAACGATCTGATAAACATTGTTCTCAAACATGGTTGGTTTTAGTTTTGTTTAAAAAAACACCACCATGTTAAAAATGTATATACTTAGATAGTTGGTACAATTCTTCCTTCATCCGTGCTACTTCCACGTGTTTTTTGTCGGTATGTATGACAATCCATTACTGGCCACTGTTGCATACCTACTTCATATCTATCAAATTTGCATGTAAGCATTATTAAAAACCACGGATGAGTAGGGTTACTTGAGTCGGTATACAAAATCGATATGCTTGCTTCTCGGCTTCTAATAATATTCTATTGCCTTTTCATTGCTACTGCAAAACCTAAAGATTACATAAGATTGACGTTAGCGGTCGCGCATTCGTCTTGACATGTTCAATTGAATCTGTGTTTTTTATTTTTTCTTGTGGTCGTCGAATAAATATTTATATTTCTTTATTATAAAATTGTGTCGATGGATGATTCAAGGCTAAACCCTGTATTCTAATAACATCTGATTCACTGACAGGTCGAAATAGGCTGGCGGACTGTAGTCTTTATTACCCTTCAAGTGATTTCCCTATACATACCTATAAACAGAACGATATGGATCTAGATTCATCGATACGCGCACGTAATACGCGGCGCAGGTGGTGTAAAAACGTAATCTAAACAAATGTGTTCTTCGAGAGTTTGACACCGTCGTAAAAGAACGAGCATACTTTCTTCATTTGCCTAAAAGAAAGTGATAAAAAATAATCAGTTAACGCTTTCGTTGACGTTTGTAGTAGAGACAATAAATAACATTAAATAACATTTTTATCTCGATCCCCTTGACTGCCATACATATCGTTGGTCATAATCATAATGTATTGTTAGTCATACTTTCTTTTGTCATTTCTTTCAGGCTGAAGTTACTGTTTTTGATAAACGTTTATCGTGTAGATTATTTAGGTTAGGTTAGGTTAGTTTTATAAAAATCCTGAAAAAATAACCGTGTCCTGAGAAAAATGCATTATGACTTGCGAAAATTGTGACTTGAAACACATTATGACTAAAAATAATTATGGCAGTCGATAGAGACCCATTTTTATCATTTTCAATGGAAAAAATGCCAACATAACGAATATAACGAAAAGAAAAGGCGATTCCATATTCCAATCCACCATCATGCTCTTGGCTAGGGTTAGCTAAAATTATAAAAGCTTAGGCGTTGCGTTCGTTAGAAAAGAAAACGCTTGGTAGTGATGGGCTCTTGGCTAATCCCCCTGTAGAGTATGCTAGTAATTTCACAAGTAAGTAACACAACAATGCGAACAATGCTGCTTCGCGGTTTATAAAAATAATAGGAATTCAAGCACAAGGACGAGTTTCATATACTTACGTCGGCCGGAGCAGAGACGCACTAATCGCGAAATAAGACCGATACTCGTTCGCTTCCGTATCTTCGTGTCCGTATCTATAACAGCCTACCACCGGAAAAATACAAAGTGCGCCTTCCTATCAGGTTTATGTAAAACGATTAAAACACTTTCTTTTAAAAGAGGCTTTTTATAATGTAAAGGAGTTTTATAATAAATGTTTGGATTCGTTTGGATGATAGATATAAGTATAATTGTAGATAATAAATTTCATCCACTGGTAATAACATATAAGTAAAGGGGACATATTTAATTGAATAATAGTGTTTTTGTTAGGATTAAGAATTTAGTTTTTTGATAATTAATTTACCTATTTTATTTTGAATGTATGTTTTGACGCGTGCTTTTATACAATAAATATTTTTGATTTGATTTGATTTAATTGATTCACTATGTACTATTCGTGCAGGGTTAAATAAGTGAAGACTTAAGTAACTTATTCGATCTGTGATAAAATATGCAAACTCATTTTTCAATATTATTCTGCGCCGAGAAATAACGGCCCCTGTAAGGATACATTGCCTTCACCTGGCTTTCATATTATTCAAATAAATTGCTTTTAGCTCGGGTGCTTTTTGCGTTACTTTGAATTCATTACCTACTTGTTAATTTTGTAAAATGCTATGGATGAGGAATCTCTTATAAGTAAGTATCATAAATTTTCTTGTAGGTTCGAATTCCGGTAAGGATAATAAAATTGTGTGATAGTTCTTCGATGTATTGTATGAATGTATGTATGTATTTCTCTATCCTCCTGGGGCCTAGTGTCATATATAAATGACATAAGAAAAAAATATTTTGAACTTTAATTGATTGACACAAGATTCATAGTTTGAATTAACGATATTTAATCTGGGCCTCAGGAGGCTATATATATTAGTTTATTTATAGTTGCCTTGTACCCATAGTGTGAGCTTAAAGTTTTCTTTGGAACTAGATCAAATTTGCTATATTTTAATATGTAAACTAATAATTATGTTAGTCTTTTAGAAAACAATAGCTTTAGCCCTTTTGATTCGTGGCTTTAATATACAGGAGGTTCTTTATAAGATTTGATTGATAAAGGCTGCATTTTTTAAAAATTCAACGCATTCAATATTTTATAATTTTCAAAAATGGAATGAAAGTCGTCTTCCCTTTAATTAGCTATCCTTAATATTTTAGATATCTAATTTAACTTAACGTCCCGTCGTACGCACATCCTTTCATGAAATATTTCTTTACAATCCCGTTACCGTAAACCGACCCGTCGTGCTTAGAATAAAAAAAAAACTTGACCTTTGAAAAATATTCATAAAACACGAATTGTGAAGAAACGCTATCTGGCTCGTCAAGTAAGAGAGATAAAGTATATAAATTACGATGCTTTTAGTACTAATGGCGAAGACTTTACGTAGCCATCATAAAATCAAACTGAAGGTGCTACTCGACCCGCGAGCAATGTGGAAGTATTTGGTGACAGCACTTTGGTCGTGAATTTGCTGGTTAACATACATTACTGGCACAAACATTGGAAAAACATTCACACAAAAATAGATGATAGGACTCAGTGGTAATTGTTGCGAAGCGATCCCATCTTAGCATGTCCTGGCTGTGAAATTAACGCTGTTCTTCCGTTAGGACCGCTCGGTGAAGACACAAAAGGTGAAAACATACATAGGTATGATCAACTGTAAAGAAAGACAGAAAAAAATAAAAATATTTATTCACGACAACAAAGAACAAAGAAATACGCACAAGAAGAATTTTAGTCACGAACCGGTCCCAACTCAGCGTAATGCTGGCATTTATGTCAGCGCTGGCCTTCTGTTGGAACCATCCGGTACCCTCGGTGCGCGAGCCTCAATACTCAATACTTAAATATTTATTGCCTTAAATTAACTTAAAAGTGTAATGTCTGCTGTTAGCGGGAGCAAAATAAGACGCACGTCAGTTCCGTAATTCGTGTAATCCAGACTACCACAGACTGCCACATACTACCAACATTACACTCCTCCACACTAATTATAAGTACACCTTAGCTAGCTTAAACTATAACAATAATTACTTAAAACTACAGAGATGCACAGCCGCCGAGTTAAACATTAAAAGCTAGTTACGCTAAGTTTACTTTTTACATCTATTCTTAATCCTACACTGCCTGATGGGGCGGGTATTAATCACCGGCGGTGACACGCTTGGCAAGGCGTCTCGGAATACCGGCGATGCGGGCGAAGAGGGCGTGCTGCCTGTAACCGGCCCCGCGGCCGCAGCCGCCGGCGACGTCGGCGCTCCCGCCGGCCGCACGTCCCGAGCCTCTTCCGGTAGCGCCAGCGAATTCGGGACTGGTTCGGTTAGAGGATCTGTGCCTGGTGCCTTAACTACATCTGACAATGGATAAGAGATAGACTGCCTATCGGATCGGCGCTTTAACTGCTCGATATGTCTATGAACAACTTGACCTTCCTTTCCCCTTACCCTATAGTCACTCGACCCTACCCGCTCTAACACCTGCCCCGGGGCCCATTTTTCCCCTTTCAAATACTGCCTGTACCAAACACCCTCTTCAACGTCTAATTCCCTATTCGCTCCTCCTGCTAAGCTCCTCTGCCGAACTTGAGCTCTGCGAATATTATCTTCCCTATCTGGTTTTAGGATATCTAGTTTGGTACGTAGATGCCTACCTAACAATAACGAGGCAGGACTCTCCTTCGTTGTCGAGTGAGCGGTATTCCTGTAATGGAGTAAATAAGTGCACAGTGCTCTGCCTATATCTCGACCCTCATGGGCGGCCTTCTTTATTACTCTTTTGAGAGATTTCACGGCGTTTTCGGCTAGCCCATTGGAGGCTGGGTGATACGGCGCCGTGAAAACGTGTTCTATTCCATTACTTCGATTAAACTCGTCTAATTGACTGCTAGTGAAGGGCGGCCCATTATCCGTAACTATTTGTTTTGGTATGCCCCATCTACAATACAGCTCGCACATTTTTTCTATAACGGCCCCAGCCGTAGTGCTTGGCATATAAAAAACCTCCACCCATTTGGACATAGCATCTACTACCACTAAGTATGTTTTGCCTAAAATGGGACCCATGAAGTCATAATGGACCCTAGACCACGGCCGGTTGGCATAGGGCCACATGCTCGGCGCCTGCTTTGGCGGCGCGTCCGCCTGCACCGCGCACGCGTCGCACTCCCGGCACATACGCTCCACCGCCTCATCTACGCCAGCCCACCATACATAGCTGCGCGCGAGCGCCTTCGACTTTACTATCCCCATGTGAGGCTCATGTAACATACACAATATCCTGTTTTTACACTTATCCGGAACCACCAACCTATGGCCCCACATCACACAGCCCAACATCTCGTTTTTTCTATTAAAATATGGTTGCAACCCTAAAACCTCACATTCCGGTGGCCATCCATCCCTGACATAACTTAAAACCCTAGACAGTATCGGGTCCCGCGCCGTTTCTTTACTAATTTCACTATAATTCAATAATAACGCTTGATCAGCAAAATGAAGATAAGTCTGCTCGGGCATCGCCTTACTTATTTGTTTACAATCTAACGGTAACCGCGATAGCCCGTCCGCCCCGTTTTCATCGGTCTTGACGTACTCGATTTTAAACGTATAAGCTGTTAGAATTAGAGCCCATCTTTGCATCCGGCTAGCTACCATAGCGGGTATTCCCGTATGTGGTCCAAAAATGGACACTAAGGGTTTGTGGTCAGTCCTAAGTGTAAAATGCCGTCCATACAAATATTGGTGAAACTTATTTACAGAAAATATAATCGCCAATGCTTCGCGATGGATCTGTGAGTAGTTTTTTTCCGCGTCATTCAAGGAACGCGACGCGTAGGCTATTGGTCGCTCTCCGCACCCGTTCGGGAATGGTTGACTTAACACCCCCCCGACCCCCCTCGGACTGGCGTCGCAAGTAAGAATCAGAGGGCGGTCCTGATCGTAATGGGCTAAAACCTCTGTGCTAGTTAGAATTTTTTTAATCTGGCTAAATGCCTGCTCGCATTCGTTTGACCAAGACCAACTCCTGTCCTTTTTAAGTAACTCATATAATGGTGCTAATTTACTACTCATCTGCCTCACAAATTTCGCATAGAAATTAACTATGCCCAAAAAGGATCGTAATTCCGAAACATTGCTCGGCCTAGGTACTTGTGTAATGGCTTCTATCTTCCGAGGGTCCGTTCGCACTCCGTCTTTGCTCAATACGTAACCTAAGTACGCGACTTCACTAACTAGGAAAACGCATTTACTCTCTTTGAGCTTCAGACCGCTCTGCTGTAACTTTTTGAAAACCGTTTCTAATGCTTGTAAATGCTCCGACATGTCCTTACCCCCTACGATAATGTCGTCCAAGAATACCTCCACGTTTGCGACCCCTCTCATTAAATTACACATGATCCTCTGAAATACTCCGGCACTCGACGCGAGCCCATAAACTAATCTATTATACCGGTACAGACCCCGATGTGTATTTATAACTGTATACTTTTTACTATCATCTAGCTCAATTTGATTATAGGCTTGAGACAAGTCTATTTTCGAGAAGTAGCGAGCACCCTTTAGACGAACAATTAAATCGTCAATCTTAGGCAGGGGGTAACGGTCAATCAGCAACATTGGATTAACCGTAGCCTTGTAGTCGGCACAAATCCTCAAAGAACCATCCTTTTTATTTACCGGTACTAACGGAGAGGCCCAGTCCGAGCAGTCGACAGGCTCGATGACGCCGTCGCGCAGCATAGCATCCAGCTAGGCGTCAACACGCTCGAGTAGCGCGTACGGCAGCGGCCGCGCGCGGTGGAACACCGGTACGGCGCCTGGCCTTAGCCGCAACGTCGCCTTGCCGCCCGTGTACCGCCCCAATCCTCCATCGAATATTTCCTTATACCGGTTTGTAGTCACTCAGGCATAGATGGTGAAAATCTTCCTCTTGCAGATCGTCCTCTCGCTCTTCACTGTCATCTTCAACCGCTTCGCCGAAGTTCACCTTCGCCCGGCGCGTCCATTGACGGTCCATATCCAGCTCCGGACACACGCGCCGCAGGTGCCCGATGCTCCTACACTTGCTACACTCGTACTCTCTGAACCGGCATCTGTCGAAGTTGTGAGTCGTGGCACCGCACCCACTGCATCCCTCTGTATCCGCGTAGCTTCCCCGCGCCGTCCAGCCGCTTGCGCCGCGCGCCCCGCGCCTGGATCCACGCCCGCCACGCCCTGCCGCCGCCGACGCTGCTCGGTGACCCCCTCGCGCCGTCGACATTGAAAACACTCCCGTTGATCCCGCTGTAGTATCCGCGGTCCCGGCCGCTCCTGGCCCCGCTTCTACAGCTGCAGAGTCTCGTTCCGCTTCTTCTAAGGCTCCCGCAATCTTTATTGCATTCGTGTAACTTAGCGTGTCGTCCTCCGCAAACAGCCTTTGCCGAATTATATCGCTTTTTAAACCGCAGACAAACTGGTCGCGTAGGTTGTCACTTAGACTATCTCCAAATTTACAATAGCGGGCTAGCTTGTTCAATTCCGCAATGTAGCTAGAAATGGTTTCGTCCGGCAACTGCCTCCTCTGTCGGAAACGGAAACGCTCCGCTAATATTGATGGCGCCGGTTGCAAGTGATTGCGCAATAATTCCACCGCGTCGATGTACACTAAGGAGGACGGTTTTTTCGGGCTCGACAAATTCACCAACAGTTCATAAGCCGTATCCCCCATGACAGCGATCAACGTCGGTAATTTTAACTCCGTTTTTACATCATTAACGGTGAAATACATTTCTAACCTATCAATGTATGACGACCACGCGCCGGTTTTGACATCGAACTCACTCACTTTGCCTATAGACATCGCTATGCTGTTCACTATAACTTTCTATTTATTACTTATCTCGCGCAATATCCATTTAGCACTCGTCACAGTTCGTAATTAATCCTCGTTAGCCACTGTAATGTCTGCTGTTAGCGGGAGCAAAATAAGACGCACGTCAGTTCCGTAATTCGTGCAGTAATCCAGACTACCACAGACTGCCACATACTACCAACATTACAAAAAGTTGTGAGATTTTCATTATAGACTTTCACTACACCGAAGTTTCTTCTCCTTGACACAATCTACTTATGAGCATATCAATTTCCGAGCCGCAATGGACTGCAAACAATCGTATTAGAACTTCCGTTTCACTCGGAGACGTTGAATTGGCTTCCATAAACGACATCTAAGGTTTCCCTGAATAAAACTCATTTATATAATGTCATTTTACATTAACGCTGATACATTCGCAGATATCGTGGAGCTTGCTTGTTTCCGAGGTATTTTATTATTTGATTTATTACCCGAAGGTAAAATACTCGGGCAAATGTTTGAATCCTGCTGTATAAGCTTTATTGATTTAGAAACTTTAGTTAATAGACAGTGTTGTTTTTTGTTTATAAACGGTTGTTGCCTTTTTGGTTTTATGTTTATTCCGCATCATTTAGTAGACGTTTTTGGCCTATCAACAAGCAGCATTGTTCAGAGGTTTTCCATCTTTGTCCTCAGGGTTCGCAACGCATTTGCAGTCTTGGAACTGCAGTCTTGAGACTGTACTTTTAACAAAGCTAGTGTCTATGGGCCTAAGCTCTCACCACCAGGTGGCCTGTGCCTTTTCCAAATAAAAAACAACAAAGTAATGGGACATAGAAACTTAAAAATATCTGCCTTTGAGTCTAGTCTTACAGGTGTTATAGTGTTTTGAATTTAACCAAGCTGCCCCTCTACTTAAAGATATGGATAGACACATCGGTGGATTGAAGACACTATAGAGCGTGTTCAGATATTATGTCGCACTATTATATTGTCTGATACTATAATTATTTGACATTTCTACGAATTGTTGGTTTTTGATAATTGTACCTACTGATTTAACGTTTAACTTTTTATTTTTAATGTATATTAGACGTGTGCATTTATGCAAAAAATATGTGATTGATTGATTGATTGATTACATGGCCCCAAGTCGAATCAAAACAGTGCCAACACTACTGCTCAGTGGCAGAGCTTGTGAAATCATGTACGATGGTGATGCCAATACAAACGGACTAATATACAAGGTCCGAATTGAGCAAATTGAGCAATACATCGCTATTTTCATTATTACGTATTTTGAATGCGAAAGGCAGGATAGATGGATGTTTGTTAGGTACTCAATAACATAACGCCAGAACGGCTGAACGGATCTGGCTGAAATTTAGCACAGAGATAGATTATAATCTGAAATAGCAAACAAGCTACTTTTAAAAATGAAAGGTTCTCGGGGGAAGATCGATAAACGACTTCTTCGCGGAGTCGCGGGTATCAGCTAGTTTATAATATGAGTAATATTGACGATTTCTAATAATCCTACTAATATTATAAATACAAAAGTTAGTGTACGTGTGTATTAGTTTGTTACTGCTTCACGCAGCAAAAGCTGGACGGATTTGGATGAAATTTAGAATAGAGATAGCTTATACGTATATACCCTGGGTTAAACCGCTACATTTTCATCCCAAATGCTTTAACAATAATAGGAAGATGAAGTCACGTGTAGATGCTAGAATAACAATATTTTCATGCTGATGTAACATAACATCGAAAATAAGCCAGAAAGTTTAACTTATATACCACAACTCGCTAGCTGGCAGACGCCGCGGTATCGCTGTGGCGGTGACGTTGATATATTGGGTAAGATTGCCAAATCGTGTATACCTAAATGAGTTTTCAACCGACCCAGATAGAAGCGTAGTCTGGCCATTGTTAGGTTATAAAATAGGTATTTACAAAATGCAAGCTTTAAAATCACAACACCCTGTATTTTGAATTTTGTTCGTTTCTCGAGCTTAAGCCCGATTTACATTGGTCAAAGACCTGGGTAGTGATTCTGTAAACAACGCCGGTCGTGCGGACTGTCGAGTGATACCAAGCGGCGAGATTAAGTAGTCCCGTCAGTGCGAACAAAACACATTGTAGCGCGTGCATTTTCAATTTAGCAGCACGATGGGTCGAACGTATAAGGCTGCTTATTTGAAAATGCACGCGCTACAATGTGTTTTGTTCGCACTGACGGGACTACTTAATCTCGCCGCTTGGTATCACTCGACAGTCCGCACGACCGGCGTTGTTTACAGAATCACTACCCTGGACTGTAACAGTGGTGTAAAACGATCGGACAGTAGCGAGTCAAGTCGCCTTGCCAGTGGGTCCAAAGAGAATCGCTTTTTATTTATTTTTCCACCGTCCTTGTCACTATACTTGACCAATGTATATCGGGCTTTACTACTGTTTTACTACTTACTATTACTGGAGTAGTTTAAAACAGTTAACTTTTGTCTCAAGGGCATAAAGTGGGTACTTACTGAAATTTAATTGCCTTGAACCGCTATTAATATCCAGCGTTATATTATTACCAGTGGTGTCAACAAAAAAAAATCTTGACTTAAAGACTTTTTACAAAGTGCAGGCGTTTTTCTTAACGAATCGTGGATACAGTACTTAACGTCATAATTAATTTTGAAAGCTGTTTATTATTAACTTAGTCCGTTTTTCTCCCCCTGTACATCAGACACAATAAAAACAAATCCGCGCGAAACTCTGGACAGATGTAAATTTAATTTTAGGAGAGCGTTGGAGATGCATTTTTAAATGCAAGCTTCCGGTGCCACAGTCTTATACAAACAGGGGTGTGATTCTCTCAAGAAGCAAAGGTGAACGAATGGACGAGTGATCTTCAAGCGGCGAGATTAAGTAGTCCGGTCAGTGCGAACAAAACACATTTTAGCGCGTGCATTTTCAATTTAGCAGCATGGTTCCTGCCGATGGATCGAGCGTATAAGGCTGCTTAATTGAAAATGCACGCGCTAAAATGTGTTTTGTTCGCACTGACCGGACTACTTAATCTCGCCGCTTGAAGATCACTCGTCCATTCGTTCACCTTGGCTTCTTGAGAGAATCACACCCCAGTAGTTTAGTGGTAGTAAGACCTTATGCAGGGTTCGTTCGGATCGCTACCACCGTACCTAGTACTTTTTATGCGGCCGCCAAACAGCAGTGTTCGCGTTGTTGTACTCCGGGGCTGGGTTATGTCATGAAATTACTAGCAACAGCATTTCATCTAAGTCCTAAGGTTGGCAATGCTTTGCAGTCTTAAGATTGGAGTCTTGTGAATTCAAATATTAACAGCCTGTGTGCTTGGTTGCCTTCTCCATGCCAAAGAAAAAAAAAGAAAAATAATTTGCGTCAAAAAGGTAATGCACCTTATGACTACTAAAATACAAAATACCGGTAGTTTGTATTTTAGTTTACGAGTATGTATGAAAACTCACTATTGCACAAAAAAAAAGAAAAATATTACATTGTTATTAAAGTAATGTTGTTAACTTATCCCTAAATGGGATCTCTTCCAGCTAAACCTGGAGTAGATGAGTAAATATATTGCCTTGTCGGCTGAGACCCAGCCTCATATCTACAGGGGGATTGGTAATGTAATTCCCTCAAGGAGTTAGGTGTAAAAGAGCTTATTTGCAGTAAAAAAAGTTTATGTCCTGTATAAACCTTCCAAGATGTTGATTTGTTTTACCAAGTTCTTGGGAAAACATGTACTTAATAATATTATTTGTTGAAGTTTGAGATTGCTTCAGGGTAAATGATGTAACTAACTTGATATAGGTACAATTATTTTCTATATATTCCTCTCTTGGGCCAGAAAAACATAAAATAGAAGGAACTTCCTGAACATTTGATGACAGTAGTTGGTAATTGATTTGGAAATCAAAGAAAACTATTACAGGAAAACACGCGATTTTTCCTTAAATACTACAAAAAATACAGGACGTGAAAAGCTTACAACGTTTGAAAATGGCTGACTCAGACATACAGGGGGTTCTCGTCAGCTATGTTTTTGACGGGAGTTCCTAATGATGATATTTTCCTCGTATGAGCATGGGTGTAAGATAGCTTATTACAGTGTGGCTGAATAGTGTTTACCGATATTTTAGACCTTTTTTTTGGCATTAACTTAACTATTAACTTAACTTTACTTTTTTATTAAAACTAATAAAAAAGCTCATTTTACAGCAAATTAAAAGAATTTCTGACAGAAAACACTTTTTACACTTTGAATGACTTTTTGGTAGGGATAAATTAAGTATTTATGTAGTTTAATGTTACCTATGTAATTAAGTTATTTATGTATCTTAATGTAATGTTTGAATTAAATGCTGTGCTCTAACAGGGTTTATGTTGGACGTGAAATATTTTGAAGACCATCTGTGAACACATAATGCAATAAATGATATGAATATGAATATATGAATATACTGTTCTATGTTGCTTTCTTTATCGTTGTTTTATGCTACTCTTTATTTACCAAGAAAGTAACAGAAAAAATGTTAATACTTTATTACATAAACAGAAAAATAATAAAAGAAAAAAATACACAGAAATTCAAAAGGTATGACGTACTAAGGCGAATTTAATCTTTTAAGGGATATATTTCGATTTAGCCTTGAGTGACTGCGAAATATTTGAAAACGTCAAATAACCAAACGTACAACAACAGTAAAAGGGACAAATTAATTAAATTAATTAAATTAAATTAATAGTGCCGCGATACAACAATGCAATACAATACAAATGTTATTTATTGAACAACTCATACAATAACAGCATGGAAAGTAAATCTATACTAATCTATACTAATATTATAAAGCTGAAGAGTTTGTTTGTTTGTTTGCTTGAACGCGCTTATCTCAGGAACTACTAATACGATTTGAAAAATTATTTCAGTGTTAGATAGCCTATTTATCAAGGAAGGCTAGAGGCTATATATCAGACTCACATAAACCGAAGCGTAGCGAGGGCGGGTCACTAGACATAATAAAAAGTTACAAAGCGAGACAACAATTGGTAGCACTTAAAAAAAAACGGGGGCCAATCGCACTAAAATTGACCTACTTCGCAAATAATTTCGTAAATAACACCATTAAACGGTGTTCTATGAAAACTCAAAATGTTATCTGCTACATAATTTAGTAACGTAATCTTCAGTAATAGGGCTGTTTAAAGTTATTATCTCGTAATATTTGCGGAGTTTGCACTTTCATTGCGCTCTTAAATTTAACATAGGATGATGCCAAAGCAGCAAAATGTAATCTCCTGTATATGATCCACGCTATAATCCGCCAGTGTCATTCGCGTAGGTTAAACTGGCAAGCTCGTCGATGAAGATATGCTGGTTGGTTCGTCAGTGCAAAAACATTATCTGTTATGTGTGAAAGATAAACACCAAGTCTATTTATATGCATTTATTTTACATTGAAATGGCTACACTTTTTAAGCTAGATTTACATAATTTATTTAAATGATACGATACGTCTCGAAACAGAATGCCTTGAGGTCTGTCCCTCAATCCCAAAGTTTCTTCCTATTCCCGCCATTTTACTACAATCAGGGAAGGCAGCCAATGAGGTAAAACTTAGTGTTGCCAATACATATTAATCTTTATTTAAAAATGTTCTTATAATTGGGCATTTGTATGAACAAAATGCTGACAAGTTCTCCATTTAAACAATTCACTTTTCAATTAGTCGACGAATTATTAACTGGTGAGCCCGAGTGGGTCCCGACGAGAATTACTAATATTTAAGTCTTCTGAATGTTTAATTTGGTCACAACTTTCGTTGAACAATACGGCCCTAAGGTATATACGGGCATTTTGTTTTATTACCTTTCTGTTTTATTACGGTATTAGATTAAAAGAGTCAGACAAACCTATGATGAATAATTTAAGAAATTAATCGACCTGTATATGAACTCAAATTCAGTTAATCAATATTATAACACCCTGTCGTTTTAGCGTTAGGATTAGACTGTCATATAAAGTTGTACATAGGTACATGCCTGTCTCCCAATGGGATTGGGGGTAGGCAGAGACGAGCAGAGACTACGTCTATACATACAACTTTCATCTACTCCTCACCAACCTCTTCATACAAAGTTCTATGAGGAGTAAACGTAAAATAGTACCAAAGTGATCAGCTACTCAAAAATATCAAAATAAATAGACACACTAGCCTTTTACTATGGGTACTAGACGACGATAAACATAGCCTTTGTGCTGTTCCAGGCTATAATCTATATCTGTGCCAAAGTTCATCCAAATCTTATCAGCCATTGTGGCGTTATGATATTATAGTAAGAACTAAGATAAGATAACATTGCAACGTTAAGCCGTTTTTTTTTTACTAAGTCCCTAGGGTGACGGTACCAGTTATGGACAAGGACCAATGATGGACACTTCATTCTTATTTTACAGAAGATAACGGGCTATTCATTCTTTGCCACAGTCAATTTAGGACCGTATGATATTTGAATTAAGAGTGTCAAATACTGGTGCCTGTCGGCTAAAAGTGTCCGTCATTGGTGCCGTCGCCATATATGACTAAAAAAAAATTGTATTGTAAAAGTATTTACTGTGGTTCTTGCTTTTGCTTACGTCTCACTAAATTATATCTCGCTTGAAGGAAACAGCATTTTAAATTGTATAAAATGCTTTAAGCATTAACTCGGTTTTTTGATAGCATCCAGCCAGACAAACTTACATTGATAATATACTAGCTGTTGCTTACGACTCCGTCCGTGCAGAAAAATAAAACATAGCCTATGTTCATTAAGGATAATGTAGAATTCTAATGGTGATTTTTTCAAATCGTTCCAGTAGTTTCGGAGCCTCTTCAAACCATCAATCAAATCCTGCCTCCTTTTTAGTGTAGATATTATATAGTAAGCATGGAATGTGATCTTTTCCTACTACCATTACACTTTTAGAATCAGAATACGTCTTTATTATTTCTATACTTCATAAGAGAACAAACAGCGAGGCGCTGGGAGTCACGCTCCTATCGGCTTTTCACTACGGCCTCGTGCCGGACCAACGCCACGGTGCAGGCACCGTTGCGGCGACTACTACATAACTTTCATACAAGGAAGAACTTATTGATGGAGATATATTCCAACTGTCTTCTAATGGATATAGAAAAGCTGTCTTACAAAAACTGAAGCATAATATTTAATATAAATATAATAAATTGTTTAGTTTAAGCGTACCTTGTGATATCTGAGTTGGCTTTTTTTTCCGTTGATTAAGTTTCCATTGTCAACCTCTTATGTTTACCTGTAAGTTAAGTAGATAAGCATAACACTTGTAGTTTCTTGCACGGCAATCAACTAACACTACTTACTTTCAATCTGTGGATGACGTGGTTGATTGTACATGTATCTAAAGTATATATCAATTCAATTCAGTGCAATTGTTTGTTATCCCAATAAAAGAAATAAAGAAATAAATAAGTAAATAAATAAAAGAGTTAGAAAAACAGAAATCAAACAGCCGTATCATTAGTCCGTAAGTAAATCTTTCTGTTTTTAATACTAACACAATGATTTTCGTTGGTCTGAATAAATGATTTATTATTATTTAGATTGTACAATATTAATATATTGATAAAAATATAAAGAGATTATAATTAAATGAGAAACTGTGCACTACATGTCAGCGATCACTGCGCTTCCAAAAATTCCGAATAACCTTCTTCCGATCCTCGTAGGTCTGGATATTCATTTGTTCAAATTTTCATCTTTTCGAAAGGTACATTAGATTAAATGCATAATTTAACTGTCGTACGTAGGTTAGGTAAGGTTTGATTTATAAGCGATAATAACAAATTAAGTCTTCTATCAAAAACATATGACTCTATGTCAAGAAGACCCCTTTTTAGTAATGTCACTGTATTTGCGGTCTTGAGACCTTCTTGGCTTTCTTTCTTTCTTCTTTCTTACAAATTACTATGGGTCTCAAAGGCCACTTAGCGTCAGTTGGCCTAAAGCTCTATTTTTAACCGACTTCAAAAAAGGAGGAGGTTATACGTTCCACTGTATGTTTTTTTTTTTTCTATGTATGTTCACCGATTACTCCGTCAATTGTGGACCGATTTTAAAAATTCTTTTTTGGTTTGATAGAGTATGCTTCCGAGGTGGTCCCATTGTCACCAAATCTGAATCTGATGAGGGGATCAGTGAGGAATTGAGGGAACTCCTCAAATATTGTAGGCACACATATAGCGATTTTAGTATTTTTAGTAACAAGCCTAGCATTTGCATTCAGAAAGTATTATTTGGTGAAGTGGAACTCATGATGAAGACCACAGATTGCCACCGGAACTCCTCAACGGTACCTCTTTCAAGGCTGGCGATCAAATATCTCGGTTAAGATAGTTGAGCGATTATAACGAAGAACATTTAATTGTTTAAATATGACTATGATTTTCCCGCGGTCTTGCTTGCGGCGTGCTTGAAATGTCTCAAAGTTTCATATCAACTAAGAAGTGGGACTACATAACAGTTTATTATGATCAATGAAAAGTATATAAAATAAAATGAATGTTTTAAAAATCAATATTTTTTTTATACATGTTATTAAGGGTTAAATATTGTAGGTAAGATGGAGTCTCGTAATTGCAACTATCTGGCTATCGCAACTGACTTAAATAACTCCCACTAGGATCACTGTTTAAAGTCAGTATTTTTGATATTTTAGGTAGGTATTTAGAGTCTTAAGAGATTTGTAAAGCGCCGCTAAAATCGCGTGGCTGAAAAAAAAATCATACAAATTTAGCTCCGGGCGATAACGTTTCTCACCCCCTAAATCAAGACCAATGAAGTAGTTCAACTTACTACGTACCTACGATTATTTACACTGAAAATAGAAAATTAAACAAACTTTTTAAAAAAAAAATTAAACCGACTTCAAAAAAAACATTAAACTAAAACTCCCTAACTAAAACCACTAAAAAGCGAAAAAAAAACTGAATTAACTAATTATTTAATTCAAAGGCCAAAGCGCAACTTTTTTTAATTATTTACATCAAACACTTTACTTATTAAACTTCATACCTACCTATTCTTAATAATATTCAAAATTAACCTATAAACAACATTATTTTACTTACCAATCAAGTTATATGTATTTACAAATTATAATGATTTATTTACAAAATTACAATGTGACGCTTATTGTTTTAACCTAATTACCTATTAATTAAAATACAATATTATTATAATGTGTACCTACTGATCTGTTTGATTGAAGTTGGAGCATTAAATATTTACAGAATTCTTACACGTACCTACCTAAAATAAAATAAAACTATTGCTAGGTAGGTAAATACTTTAAACTCAACAATTACTTATATGTACAAATAACCTTATGAACTACGTTTTTATACCTATTTTTTGTCAAATATAGTTTTAAGTTAAAACAACACCATTTGAAGTCGTAAAAAAGTCGAAATTTGTAAAGCGCCGCTAAAATCGCGTGGCTGAAAAAAAAATCATACAAATTTAGCTCCGGGCGATAACGTTTCTCACCCCCTAAATCAAGACCAATGAAGTAGTTCAACTTACTACGTACCTACGATTATTTACACTGAAAATAGAAAAATAAACAAACTTTTTAAAAAAAAAATTAAACCGACTTCAAAAAAAACATTAAACTAAAACTCCCTAACTAAAACCACTAAAAAGCGAAAAAAAAACTGAATTAACTAATTATTTAATTCAAAGGCCAAAGCGCAACATTTTTTAATTATTTACATCAAACACTTTACTTATTAAACTTCATACCTACCTATTCTTAATAATATTCAAAATTAACCTATAAACAACATTATTTTACTTACCAATCTAGTTATATGTATTTACAAATTATAATGATTTATTTACAAAATTACAATGTGACGCTTATTGTTTTAACCTAATTACCTATTAATTAAAATACAATATTATTATAATGTGTACCTACTGATCTGTTTGATTGAAGTTGGAGCATTAAATATTTACAGAATTCTTACACGTACCTACCTAAAATAAAATAAAACTATTGCTAGGTAGGTAAATACTTTAAACTCAACAATTACTTATATGTACAAATAACCTTATGAACTACGTTTTTATACCTATTTTTTGTCAAATATAGTTTTAAGTTAAAACAACACCATTTGAAGTCGGTGCCAAACAAAGAAGTATTGGACAAAACAAAATGTAATGTTCTTACAACGTTTATTTATACTTAATAATCGATACCTAAGACTTAACAAGGAAAAAGAAAACTAAATGTACAACATTTATTTATACTTAATAATCGAATTCAAACACTTAACAATGAAAAATATCGGATTTTTTAAGAAATAGAAGCATTTACGACCAGACCATTTAACGTTAACGAGATTTTTTGAGCAAAATAACAGCATGTTCTCTAATATAATTTGTACTAGATGGCGCCATATGTACTGAATAATTTCACAACTTGTGAATAGGAACGAAACATTTGTTTGGCACCGACTTCAAATGGTGTTGTTTTAACTTAAAACTATATTTGACAAAAAATAGGTATAAAAACGTAGTTCATAAGGTTATTTGTACATATAAGTAATTGTTGAGTTTAAAGTATTTACCTACCTAGCAATAGTTTATTTTATTTTAGGTAGGTACGTGTAAGAATTCTGTAAATATTTAATGCTCCAACTTCAATCAAACAGATCAGTAGGTACACATTATAATAATATTGTATTTTAATTAATAGGTAATTAGGTTAAAACAATAAGCGTCACATTGTAATTTTGTAAATAAATCATTATAATTTGTAAATACATATAACTAGATTGGTAAGTAAAATAATGTTGTTTATAGGTTAATTTTGAATATTATTAAGAATAGGTAGGTATGAAGTTTAATAAGTAAAGTGTTTGATGTAAATAATTAAAAAAAGTTGCGCTTTGGCCTTTGAATTAAATAATTAGTTAATTCAGTTTTTTTTTCGCTTTTTTGTGGTTTTAGTTAGGGAGTTTTAGTTTAATGTTTTTTTTGAAGTCGGTTTAATTTTTTTTTTTTAAAGTTTTATACAAAGAAATCATATTGCTTTTCACATATTATCGTATCGTCAACTTTACAATAGCTCTTATTTACTTGACAATAATGGCGACCGACTTAGGACAATACCTACAATAACAAGTTATTAGTACTATCAATGGTAGATTAAATAAAAAAATAAGTAACTATAAATATAATGATATAATACATAGAATACAAATAAATAACATAGAATAAACTAAACAACACTAACACAAACATAGATTTTAAAATCTACTGCAAATAAAAGGCTAATTTTTTTTTGCTTTAATTTTTTCAGCAAATTAAAAAGGTCTTTAAAACATCCAATTAAGTAAAACTCTAAGTCGTTAAACATCCTCTAAAAAGTCTGAAACTACAGGTACATAAAATAGTTTACGGCGATGGCAAATATCTCCATAAAATCCGTAATTACCACTCTTTATAGTTTTTAGGGTTCCGTACCCAAAGTGTGCTAACGGAACCCTATTACATAGCCTTCGTTGTCAATCTGCTGGACAGCTAAGCGGATTTGGATGGAATTTGGTATTTGATATATTACATACATATATATATATATTTTGCGGGTGGTAGGACCTTGTGCAGGGTCCGTCCGGATCGCTACCACCATCTTATCCATTAACCTACCGCCAAACAGCAGTGTTCGCATTGTTGTGTTCCGGTCTGGGGATAAGACAGCCGGTGAAATGACTAGCATAGAGGCATTCCATCTTAGCCTCAGGGTTGTCAACGCATTTGCAGTCTTAGGATTGCATTGCAGTCTTGTGATTGCGAATGTTTATGGGTCACAGTTTCCACTTACCATCAGGTGGCCTGTGTGCTCGTTTGTCAACTCGATGCCATAAAAAAAAAAAAAAAAAAAAACATACATTAAATCACGCCTGTTTCCCAGAGGGATAGGCAGAGACCACTTCTTTCCATTTGCTACGATCTTGACTAATTTATTTCGCTTCTTCCACATTCATACATCGACTCATGCACGCACGTCGGTTTCGGGTACTTAAGATTCGCCCCTTTTCCAGTATTTCTCCGATTTGACTCGAAAAAGTACGCCTAGGGCGGCCCCTGCCGACCCGTCCACTCACTTTCGATCTGTATATCTCTTTCGTCAATATAAATTACATACATACATACATACCGTCACGCCTTCATCGCAGAGTGGGGTAGGCAGAGCTACAGAATTACCAACAACTTTAACAGCCAGTTGTTAATTCTGTAACCACATTTTACACAAACAGGCTAAGATGTATATCATGTGTATATTAGTGACAGGTTGCAAGCCCATCGCCTAAAAATACTACAAGCCTTTAATCCCTTAGTCGTCTCTTACGACTTCCACAGACTAAACATGGTCCAATTTAACCCCGCCAAGACACAAGTGTGCGTGTTATCTGCAAAAAAAAGCCCCTTTGTCATGACACCTCAGTTCGAAGGCACTTCCCTCGTTATTGAGCCTACTATCGGAATCCTGGGTGTTGACATATCGCATGATATTCAGTTCCGCAGTCATTTGGAAGATAAAGCCAAATTAGCCTCCAAGAAGCTAGGCCTGCTTAGTAGAGCGAGACGGTACTTCACAGCTGTCCACTGCCTCCAACTCTATAAGGCTCAGGTCCGGCCGCATATGGAGTACTGTTCTCATCTCTGGGCTGGAGCACCGCAATGCTTTCTTCTTCCTTTTGACCGGATTCAACGTAGAGCGGCTCGGATTGTCAACGACCCAGTGATCTCTGTCCGATTAGATCCACTTGCTATCAGGAGGGACATCAGCTCACTTTGTGTGCTGTATAGGCTTTATAACGGGGAGTGTTCTGAAGAACTATTCGCATTGTTGCCTGCCGCCGTATTCCACCACCGTACCACCCGTCGTAGGGCCAGGTTCCATCGACATCACCTTGATGAATGGCGTTCTTCCACCGTGCGTTTCTCTAGGCACTTTTTACCTCGTACGGTGAAACTGTGGAACGAACTCTCTCCGGCGATATTTCCTGCCAGTTATGACATGGGGTCCTTCAAGAAAAGAGCTCTTATTTTCCTTAAAGGCCGGCAACGGACCGACAACTCAACTTGAGTTGCCGGTGTTCATGGGCGGTGGTGATTACTTCCGATCAGGTAAGCCGCATGCTCGTTTGCCTCCCTCTTTTATAAAAAAAAAAAAAAAAAAGGAAGGTATGGAGTGGTACTATTCTATTCTGCCGGCAACCACACGGCCACACGGTCAATATAAATTATAGTCTGAAATAGCATTTACGCTACTTTTTATCCCGGAAAATTCAACTTCCCTGAGGTAATGGTGATTGACAACTTCTACTATAATCGATATAAAAAATAAAAAAAAGGAAATAAAGTAAAAAAATCAAGGGGATCCTCATTGAAAAACGTTAATCATTTTTAACTCGATCTTAATAATATGGTACGGAACCCTTCGTGTGCGAGCCCGACTCACACTTGGCTGGTTTTTAAACCATTAATTCTCGAAAGGAATCCTCAGGAGAGAACGTCTAGGTATTTGTACGAAGCTCCATTTCTCTGCAGTTGGTGAACAGAGGAACTTAAGGTAACAGATTATAAGAAAACAAAAGAATCACTTAATTATTTCATTAAATTTGAATGTGGCGTGAAACAAAAAAACTACGAATAAAATTAATTAATTTTCTCTAGTTTTCTAATTTCCATTTATTTTCACACAGTTATTTTTTTACCATTAGCATATTTTCCATTCTAGATTTCGGGGGATTAACCACTACCCTCGATCGGATATACCTACCGTTTTTAAGTTATTGCCGAAAAACTGCGCTTCTCAACAAAAGGACGTAAGTGTCATGAACATACGCTCCTTCATACCAAATCTATTCAACGATACAATTATAATCATTTTATGTCACTGCGTTTTATTTTACCATATAAAAACATATATCTAGACTACTACACGATGGCAATAATAATAGTTCTAGGGTGATGTTAGACGATTTATGAATCCTTATTTTATAGTAGGTAGGTTAATTATCGATAATGAAAACAAAATAATGCGATTTTAATTAGAAGCATCACTTAATACCAAATGACATTTCTGTTACAGACCCAATAAGTAATGAAAAATATTATACCTGCATTGTAAAGCACTGCAAAAAGTGCACAGGGGCTGACTGCCATTGATAAGTAAGCTTTGTATTAAACGAGGATTTAAAGTCAACTGCCGTTGGAACTTGGAACGGCCAACGAAAACTCTTTACTTTACTGCACTTACTTCTTCTTGATTGCATTCATTAGTGCACTTTGTAACAATCGTAATGTACCTAGTTCGGTCCTGGGATCCTAGTCCAACAAAGAACTATAAAATTAACGGTTTAACTGTTACATTGACACAGAGGCTTCTATTCGTTTCGTTTTTAAACCAATCGCGTCACTGGTTGATCACGTGACTTTTTGTATCACGTGATATACCAGTGACGCGATTCGTTTAAAAACCAAACGAATAAAAACGCTCGTTAGCGTTGTGCATCTTGGCAAAGGCCTCTGATTTCATACAATGTATTAATCTGTAGAAAAAATCTATTCACGCTTCGATTTTTCTAATCCCTGACAAAAAAAGGGTTATATATTTAACATGTGTGTCTTTGTATCTGTGTGTCTTTCTCGGTTCGGTCATTTCAAAATGAATGAATAAATAAAATAAGCAATTATAAGTAGTTCAGTATTATTCAAATATTCAAATATTTCTATTTTTCTATTTATACATGAGGGCATTAATTTAAGTAAATTTAGGTAGAATAGATAAGAAGAAGATCTCACACCCGTCTTTTTTTTTGAATGATTATCTTAATGATAATTATTTTTATATTCCTTTTTATTGTTATATTTTTTTGTTGTGTGTGTGTGTGTGTGTGTGTGTGTGTGTGTGCGTGTGCGTGTGTGTGTGTGTGTGTGTGTGTGGAAAAGGAACGAACTGAAAACCAGCGCTGCGCTGCTGGTCCGCGCTCGCGGCACACGCTGAGCCCGCTCCTTTTGTCACTCGACCGAGACAATTTAAATATATTTCTTGATGTGTGGCACTAAAACTTTTCTTATTCTTATTCTTATTTATATTCTTATACGTTTATTAGGCATAAAAAACCCGTGTGGTTGCCAGTTTAGAATAGTGTCACTCCATGTCTTCCCGAGGATGCCGTAAGAGTCTCTCAACTCTATTCATAATTTGTCCTAATGCATTGTTTGTCTAAATTTTCGTTTATTCTAAGTTTAGAATATTTCTGCTGGTTTATTTTTTGGTGTTGTTTTATAAACCTTAACCTCACCTTACTACAGGTATTATAGGAAAGCTTTAAAAGTGGATTGACTTCCGCTAAAAACCAGTTCACGACAAACGATGTAAAGGATTACAAATTACACCCCTACGCTTTACCTTAAACGTACGGAACACTAAAAAGTACTTCTACGTTATTTTACTGACAAAGCTTTGCCAGAGAACGCTTTGAAAAAGCTTGCTTTGCGCGAGTATCCACTGTATACCTAAAAGCTCCTAGGGCAAGAAAAACACACGTTGTTTTACTGCGAGAATACTGGATGAAACCCGCCGAAATGAAGTTTTAGTTTATTTTAAATGCAGATAGGATTTACCATACAGGCTCTATTCTGCTCGTATTTTACTTTCCAAATTTATAAACAAACGATTCGTAGCCACTCTCATCCAGCTCTTGCCAGCCACCTTGCGAAGATCGTCACTCCACCTAGTCTGAGGGCGTCCTACACTACGTTTGCCGATTCGCGGTCTCCACTCAAGAATACGATAACTCCAGCGATTATCATTTATCATTATAATATGACATGGTTTCTTACCGCCAGGAATAGAGAGAGAGAGATATTCATTCATTCTGGTATTCGCTAGATTCGAAATGAATCGAGACGCTGCTGCGTTCTATACTCGTCGAGTTTAGAAATTTTGTTAATGTACAAAATTGATCACTGCACAGCAAGGGAATTTTCAATTCCTCGTAATTTCTCCACGGGCACCAAGCTCCAGGTCATTATTTAAAATGAAATGGTTCTCCTTAAACGCTTTTGAACGTTTCAAAAGTGCCAAATGGATTGTTAATGACTTCATTTAATTTGTAAATCATAAAGTTAAGAGTCTGTCCTCGAAATTGTTGCTTGCAACATTAATTGGATAAAATTGAAGTGTTACGAAACAATTTTGTCTTATTGTTTTTGGTTTAAAGTTGAGCTGGGAAGATTTCAATTTAACAATTATTAATTTGAAATACCGGTAAACGTTATCATCGTAACAGATATTGACTTATACCATACATAAACATAAGGTTTGTTTCACTAGAACTTGCCAACAATGTAAACAAAACATTGAATGAGATATCCATATTCTAGCACTATTTTATTCTTTTAATGGTTTAGGATAATGATGTGGAAAGAATTGATTAAATAACACATGGATTTAGCAGTATTTGATGATGTAGAATGGAAGTTAAAGAAATTTGTAATACAAGTTTTGTTTACATTGTTGGCAAGTTCTATTGAAACAAACCTTACCTACATACATACCTTTACGCCTGTTATCCTAGAGTTGTGTAGACAGAGCTTACCTTACCTTTAACTTTAAAAACTTGTTAATCAGTCTGTAACCACATTTTGCACAAATAGGCTAAGACTTATCTCATAACAGTCATAACTAAGTTTCAATATGGTACCTACTATGAGTACAAGACAAATGATATTCATACTTAAATAGAGAAATAAATAGGTACCTACTCAAATGTACAGTCACCCAATAATAATGCTGAGCACGCTTAGAACCTTGTCATTGCAAATGTCATTTAATGTTCCGTTGGAAGTTTACTATGACAATGGTTAGAATACTTAAATTTCAGATATTTATTGTCTTTGTCCTGTTATCGTATTTTCAACGTTATACAATATAGCTCTTATTCACTTGACGTTAAACAGGCGCGTGTTGAAAAAAAATACGGTAACGTCAAAGGCTACCCACCCACCCATTAAACCCCCATTACCCATTACCCATTAGAAAAGAGAGACCGAATAATAATCGTGCTAATCACACAAAATATGTAACCTAACCGGAAATGGAACTTTGAACCACTTTTGTAGGCAAGTGCAAAGAAAACTAGGCTTATTGCGATGCAAACTCACTAGACATAAATAAAAATATAAATTTATTACTGTAAGTAAGCTCATAAAAATACATACACACATACATACCGTCACGCCTTCGTCCCAGAGTGGAGTAGGCAGAGCTACAGAATTACCAACAACTCTAACAAATTGTTGTTAATTCTATAACCACGTTATGCACAAACAGGTTAAGATGTCAAAAAATATATCTTAAAATGGCCTATTTCGAATGAAGATGCACTAAATACAAGAATAGAATTTTGGTATACCTACATACATATTAAATCACGCCTGTTTCCCAGAGCGTTAGGCAGAGACCAATTCTTTAAATTTGCTACGATCTTGACAAATTTCTCTTCTTCCAGTATTTCTCCGATGTGACTCGAAAAAGTACGCCTAGAGCGGCCCCTTCCGACCCGTTCACTCACTTTCGATCTGTATATCTAATAGTAATAGTATACCTAATAGTAAATGTGTCTCAATTTCTCGATCACAGAATCAACACGCTAAACTGATACCGCAATACTCTCTTGTAGATATCGAAGTGGATGTCAGGATCATATCACATTACACTGCTAGCACGCAAAAAAAAATACACCAAGCTTTATATAATACACCCTGGGGTTTCTCTACTTTATACAAAACGTGGAGAGTGCATTTTTCCTTGGCTAAAATTGGTTAATAGGGCTTTTGGACTCGGTTGGGATGACAGTTGACATTTACATTGCCTTTCGTTTAATAATAAAATAGGATTCCGAGTGTCTTGCTGTAGTATCATGTCACGTATCACGTTAGTTCCTGTCATGGCATTATTTTGATAAAATATATTTTGGAAACATTCGTTTTTATTTTTAGAAACCGACCTAGGCTTATATCGGCCAAATAATACAGATAGCTGTGTCATATTATGATGTGAAAACCTTTTATCCTAAAACCAATCGCCAAAGTGTTTGCATTGTTGTGTTCCGGTTCAGGGGTGTGAACCAGTGAAATCACTAGCAAAGAGGCATTCCATCTTCGTTGTCAGGGTTAACGCATTTGCAATAGCAGCTATATTTCACATGCAAATGCAACATGATACCGACGTGTAAAAGAGCCCTCATGTGGCCAATTTACTGAATAAATATTTTGAATTTTGAGTTTTTGAATTTAATGTTGTAGCGGAAGAATAACGATACAATTATAACGTTATTGTAAAATAACTGTTTGAACTTTTTTTTTTTCCCAATTCCAGCTATTTGTTGACTAGGTTACCGTGCACAAATTCCGAAGCAAATCAAAGTCCGCATCGATAAAACAAGCGCCAAGTCTCAACTCCCAGTCAACTCCGCAACACTAAATTAATCAGCTTCCATCATTGTTCTCGAATCGCAAAGGGAAATTTCGACTGATAGCAAGTTCTTAAGTACTTTTGTCGTAACTTTTTGCGGCGTGGAAGCATTGTACAAAGTTCCTTGTAATTATTTTCGATACTCGATTCGTGAACGGGCCACATCAATGTGCTTTCGAAATTTAAATTGTAAATGGATTCCCTAACTTTATGCCGGATTCATATATGGAGCGGCCATTTTGTTTGTGGAGCAGATTGGAGCAATTTGGTCTGGATGGTTGGGAGAAATAATGAGTTTATCAAGTTGATCTAGATGATTTATCGCGACATATTATAAAACGAACAAAATATAATTATAATAGTTAAATGTGCAGTTTCCAAACAGCATTTTTATTGAGCTGTGGGTGTCTGACGCTTCAGTATTTTGCTGTGGTAGTGTCCATTTCACAGCAGAGCTGCGAGGGCATACATTGCGTGCCTACTCTGATACCTTCACTGTTTTCTTTAAAAAAAATGTATATGTGTGTCTTATGGCTGGTGAATAAATGTATTTCTTCTTCTTCAACTCACCCCTTGACATGAAATGCATGATGCATCTTCCATGAAGAAGCCCATACGATATGTGAGATGAAACAAAACAAGTTTCTTCCTGTATGTTCACTATAATCTCAAAAATTACTAAACCGATATTCATGTGGTTTTCACCATCAAATAATTCACGGAAGATTTGTATATGTAATAAATTTTGGTTTACAGATGTTACAGTCGACAAATGCTAATATGACGCCTGACCTTTCACTTCTTGGATAATTTGCTACATAGATGATTCGGTACTAAATGATAAACTTCATATCAATATAACCTAATAACTAATAGGTCACTCTCTGTTACTGCATTTAATATCGCCTGGTTCGTAAAATACCGCGGCAGCTTTCAATGCCGCCCATCTAATACTAGTATGCATCAAAGAGTGACCAGCGACACGATTGTTTGACTTATGTCATTAAAGTACAACCCGGCAACATAAATTCATAATCATAACGTCATATAACGTTATCCTAGTTGAGTAGTCTCAACTTTCGTACCTTACCCTATATTAAATCAAAACAAAACAAATCAAAACAAATTATTTGCTGAATACAGTTTCTTAAGTGGTAGTAAACATTATTATTTAAACGTCCAGTGTATCCAGCCTGCATACAGGCGTGCAAATATTAATAAAATGTCAAGTTAAATTCAAAGATAAAAATAAAAAATAAAATAAAATTCAATTATAATCGAATGTCAACAAAATTAAATTACAAATTACAAATTAACATTAATATTACGCTCGAGAAAATCTTTAACACTGTAATTGCACTTATCAAAAAGCCAGTCTGTTAACTTATTCCTAAACATATTTCCCTGGAGCAACCGTATGTCCTCAGGTAAGGCATTATAAATGTTAATGCACATGTTAAATACATTTTTTGAGTAAATGGCTTTAAAGGCATGCCATAGATATTCCGGAAGCCAAATCTAGTTAACTTAACTAGAGAGCTGAGACATCTTCATCATTTCAAGAGCGTTATCCAACTACATGGGCTATATTATGCATTATTAATGCACCCTTAGCGAGCGGAGGTGCCAGCTGATTGGGAGATTGAATTCAGCTTGCGGCAGCGGATTAATCAGGTCCTGGAACTGCAATCTAGAGATTTAGATGACGTGTTAAGAGGACATCTAGAGGAATATTATATTTGTAGCTCTGGGGGGTTATTATGACGTGGCTATGAAATTCATTTTACTGAAGAACGTAAAGGACAGAGCTATAGCAGTTACATAGCTCTGTCATTTTCTCGCAGCGTAAACTGAACTGCATAGTTATGTCATAAAAACCCCCTGGCGTTTTAATGCTAAGGTTTTCGAATCGCATTTTCTGTTCAATTCAAAATTCAAAAGATTTATTCAGTGAATTGGCCACATGAGGGCTCTTTTACGCGAATCTAACCGTAGAATAAATCCTTAAAATATACCAACGTTTCTTTAAACTATACAACATACTAGCGACTTGTCCTCGCTTCTTTCTGTAACACCTTTGATCCAGAATCAAATGTATCACTCATAAATACCTTGCCTTTGAATCACTCTATCTATTGATGTATCTATTGTTGCGTACATTAATAAATCCAAGCGTAGGTACATACAGAGGGACAAAAGGTGGAAAGTGACTTTGATTTATACTATGTATTAATGTGACATTCGCCAACCCATTTGTTTTCCTGTAACTGTAAATATTTCAGGATTTACATCAGTACCATCGTGTAGAAACCTATAGGTTAGGTAGGTTAGTTTTTAAATGTATAATCCTGAAGTATTTACGGTTACAGAAAACAAAGCCGGTTGGCAAATGAAACGATTGGGAAACGATAAAATTTGGCCAACATATTTCGCCGAAACAAAGGTAACCCGACGATACTTCACTTTTATACGTTGACGATACAAAATAATGACAAATACAATGATTGATTAATGTCAAATACACTTTTATACGTTGACGATGCAAATTAATGTCAAATACAATGATTGATTAATGTCAAATACACTTTTATACGTTGACGATACAAATTAATGTCAAGTACAATGTTTGATTAATGTCAAATACATTTTTATACGTTGACGATGCAAATTAATGTCAAATGTAATGATTGATTAATGTCAAATTACTCTTTTATACGTTGACGATACAATTTAATGTCCAATCGCGTAGTCATTAAAATATGTTATGTTCATACGTCGTTATCGCGGGTACAATTACCAATCAGATAAAGAGCAAATAAAACAGAATGTCTATTTGGTAGAAACGGACGTATTCTGCCTACAGCTACTAAACATCTAAGAAGCTCTTTACATGTGGAGAGTTTTATCTAGAAAAGATCAATAAAAAATACAGCCGCAAAGGGGTATGGGTTAAACTGTTGTCATATGTTTCCATCTGTTTAGTTAACAAGTTTATACATAGGAAATTAGTAAATTGAATTATCTTTTAACATCTTTTTTTTTAACAATTTTAACAATATATACGTACTTGTGTGAAGATAACTGTTATGGTCTACTAATTAAACGCTTACCTACTTAGAAGAAAGTCTATTTAAAAAATAAGAAAACCACGTGTGTAATTTTTACTAAACGTGTATTTTTCACATGTATTATTTGGTTTTCGTAATAGATTACAAAGATTTTTTCTAAATTTTCTACAGTCAATTTGCGGCGTCTAGCAGTAAACATCCATTTTAATTCACTAAATGATCTTTCAACATTTATTTTTCTAATGTGTGATACATTTTTAAACTCGTAGGAGTAGGCATAGATGTTCCTCAAAATGAGTTTCGCGTCTGTTATTGCTTGTTTTTCATAATCTTTCTGTACTGTCAAATCGTTTTTGTACCCACGATAACGACGTATGGTTATTATGTTCATTAATCACATTGCACAATTTAAAGCCCCTGTATTAATTCAATTTAATTTATCATAATATGATATTTAATTTATCATAATATGAGCTGTAACTTTATATTATAAAGTTACAGCTCTTATTGCTACCAATAACGGTTGATGAGGGCAATTAGTTCCGCAAAATGTTTACTCTAGAACATGTTATACAAAACTGGAACGGAATATTCGGTGTACTGTTTGTTTTTATTGGAAGCTAATATAGCCTATACACATAATATTATCTACTTGAATATATTTTTCACCAGAAATAAACGATTTTCCTTCGTTTAATGTCAACGACCGCCGCCCACCCGATTACTTAGTACACGTACGAACTACTACATCACATCTAGTGATACGTCCTTTAAATTTGTTTTCTTTGTAATATTTTTTTTTTTGGAAAACATTCTTCTTGGAAGTAGTGAAACCTGTTGTAGTAAGGTCACGAGCTTTAATTTGGGACCCGTTTCAAGAAAAAAATGCTTGAAGTCGTCAATGTCATTAGAGGTGTCCAGTCATTTGAAAATTTTAGGACATGAACCTTGTTGTAGAATGTCAGATTGACTTTGGACCTCAGGTACCAAATTTAATTTAGTGACTGTACCGTGAATCTTAATCTTAATCTTAATGAATGTTCTAGACAACAAAGTCGTGGCCGGATAGCTAGTTAGTTATTAAAAAAATATATTAATAACACAAGCAAAGCAATGGTCTTAAAGTTAACGGATTGAATATCCAATTATTAAAATAAAAAAATGGTTAAGGCAAATACAACGTATTTATTGCTATGTTCGGTAGGGTAAAGTCACCAGTGGCCTCTGCCTATACTTTATAATATGATTAGGAAGAGTGCAAAAGATATATTTCCCACTCTTCGCACTCATATAGAGTCGACTATTGGTCTGTTGACTGGTCACTTTACCCTATTTACTATTTAATACATTTTTCACCAGAAATAAGCTTTTAGACTCCCCTTAACGCCAACAATACCGCCCACCCACAAGAGTTACTTGTTAGATTTCACACCTACGCATAGCGTCAGCTTAACACCCTGTAGGTTTCGATAGGTTTCGGTACAATATAAAAGAATATAAATCTTTATTTGCTATAATAAGTTACAAAAAAGTCTTAAGATGGATAACAGAATGAGTTGAGTCGATTTCAGAAGAAACTAGCCTCATCTTGCGACTTTGTCCGCGTTGACCTTCATCATGAACATGGTATTTATTTCTTACATAAATACATACATTAAATCACAACTGTTTCTCAGAGGGGTAGGTAGGCACTACTTTTTTCCACCTGCTATGATCCTGACAAATCTCTTTCGCTTCTTCCACATACATACATCGAGTTATGCATGCATGTTGGTTCCAGGTAGGTACCTAAATACTTAAAACTGCGCCGAGCGTACGCAGGATGTACAGTGGCGCCCTCATTACTATTATTGTGTTTTGTAATAAACTAAAGTATTTTCAAATCAAATCAAAATAATTTCTTTATCAAAATACAGTATTATAAGGTGTTATAATTATTTTTGCACTTGTATTCAGCATGCAAGCATGCGTAATTGCGTACAAATGTTAGTCGTAGGTATATACAAATTCTATTTTATAATTTACATTACTAATTTATAAATAAATTTTATTATGGTCAATATCGTCATTTAAAGTATTTCATATTTATTTAAAATTTACATAATCCTTGACACTGTAGAAACATTTCTCCTTCAACCATATTGTTAACCGACATTTAAATCTATTTCCCTACAAAATTCTTAAATTCTCTGGTAAATTATTAAAAAAAATTATGCTCATATTAAAAATGTTTCTTCAAATTGGTCGGTAGATTTTTGTACTACAAATGAAAACACAACTTATAGGGTATTTTATCGCATAGTTTAATAACAACTCACCTTCGAGTTATCGACTTAACGCAAAAAAGGAGCCACTTTTTCCAGAGCTGACTACTCAAAGAGTAATTGTTATTAAAGTTTTTTTTCCATCTTAGTCACTGCATCTTCTTTTAGTCCACATTGCTCTCTGATCTTTTCATTCCTTACTACTGTACCGTATGTATGTATCTATTTCCTTAACCACTATACAAAAATGGTATGGAAAACCGTGTGTAAGTCCGACTTGCACCGATGGCCGTTTGTTTCGGAATCATGGGCTGTAGTCAATTCAGCAACTTTAAGACTGCAAGAGCGTTGTCAACCCTGAGTACTTAGATGGAAAGCCGTATCGTCGGTGATATAAATATCGCGTAGCTAACATATTAAACTAGGTGCAAAATGTACCTTAGCAAGTAGGTCAGTAAGCATATTTTGCAACTTTTTGAAATTGTTAGTTATGCAGTATCACCGACGCTATGCTAATAATTTAATCTGTTAATTTATCCCCACTCTAAAGCAGTGGTTTAGTGTCCAGGTCGCTACCACTACCACCATCTTACCCTTTAACCTGCCTCCAAGCAGCCGTGCTCGCATTGTTGTGTTCCGGTACGGGGGTACACCGGTAAAATAACTAGCATAGAGACATTCCATCTAAGTTAATCGTTAACCCCTAAACGGGTTGGCAACGCCTATTGCAGTCTTGAGATTATCATCGTAAGATTGAAAATGTCTAAAGGCTTCAAAATCCAACTAACATCGATGGAATGTGTGCTCGTTTGCCTTCTCCAAGCCATAAAAAAGCACAACAGTTCTAACACTGTTGCTGCTGAAGTCAAACTAAATAGGAGATACGAGCACAACATAGTTAGAGATACCTACTTATATTAAAGTGGAATAAACAGGTAGAATAAGTACGAGAACACGTTTACAATACATTAGAAAATAATAGAAATCTTTATTTGCTATAATAAATCACAAAAAGGTCTTAAGATGGATAACAGAATGAGTTGAGTCGATTTTAGAATCGACAGCCAAATATTGTGCATAAAATTTGAATTTGTCCCAATAAATGAGCAGTATAAACAAGTAATAAATAAGATGTAATCATTACGTTACATTAAAGTTAACAAAATATTTACACTACCTATACATATAAAAACAATGAAGTTGTAGCATTCACGGTAGAGATTCATCTCGAACGGCCCGAAAATTAACATCCAGTTCTACAAGATGGTTGATAATTTCTTATTACGCACGTAAAATGAAAGTAGAAATGAAATATTATATAACAGAGCTACATTCCCAACCCTGCAATCCTCACACTAACTTACTTATTACGCCCTTTGACAGACCTCATACACACGACACTATAAATTACATTTTAAACCCCAACGAAAATTCAGAGCATACCGCTGCTTTAAAATTTCCACACGGTCTCTGCAATTTAATATGCGCTTATTTGGGCAACATTCAGCAATGAAAATTAAGAGAATAGCAACTTTGTCGTGGATTGTTAAATTTAGAACGACGATTAAAGTTTACGAGTTTTGTGCAGCGCGTTCATATGTTGCTGTTGACGACATTGTTCACGTAGTGATTTACTTTAACAGGGGCTTTATTCTAGTCGGTAAAACGAAATTGCTTTTGACATGTTGTATTGTCAATGTTATGATTTACGGTCACGAGCGTTAATTTGGGACCCATTTCCAGAAAAATACGCTTGAAGTCGTCAATGTCATTAGCGATGTCAATTCATTTGTAAGTTTTAGGAAACTCAACCTTACGGTTGTAGAATGTCTAATTGACTTTGAACCACACCTTAGGGTGGGTACCAAATTAAATCTCGTGGCTACCTCTTACTTTACAATGGTGGCCAAAAACGTAATGTAACATGTCAAATGCAACATAGTTTTTCCGAGTAGAATAGAGCCAGAAACATAATCAACATTGACTAAACGTTATTCGAATTATTTTGCCTTCTTTTTTATTATATCGTTTACCTTCTTTATGGAATACTATAACACGACCACTGGAATAAATAAATAAAATCACTTCCTTACTTAAATAATTCATAATTATTAATTTGACATGCATTTTCATACACTCTACTCACAATTAAGCAATAATCTCTTACACACAGAATCGTATAAATTTTTATTTTGGCCACAATGTCATTAACACAAATTAAGTTCACTAATTCCTCTTCAATATTGATTGCAAATTCTTCGAGCTACTTGTCGGATCCGTTTGAGTATTTTTATCGGAAACACTTTGCTGATTCTTGCCTATATCGCGGACTTGATCTTTAACGTCATTTACCGCAGCCGACAAAGCATCTAATCTATCCATAATATCACCAAACTTAGTCCTTATCTCCATTCCTTTTTCGATTTTGGAATTTTCAACGAGTTCACTAAGTGTATACCTATCATCAGTGACAATCGTCTTGAAAATCAAGTCCATTTGATTCCTGTACATTTGTTTACTGTCTTCCCTTTCTTTTTGTTGATATTTAGCTTTTACTTTAGTAAGTATAGAATCTAGTATGTGAGGCGGCAACTGTTGCTCTTTTGCAAAGTAGTAAGGTTCATCTTCTGCTTGTACTTCATAGAACACTTTCCAGTTGTGCACCACACAAGGCCTAATATGAATTTTCTTGATAAACCTCCTGAAGTGAAACTTTTTATGGATCAAACGTCGAAAAACTCCTCCGAAGACAAAGACATCAAGTGAACTCAAAAACTTGACTTGTTTCTGGAGTCTTCTTACGTTTCCTACCCTTTTTAAGTCAGCAACGTCACTCACGACAACTCCGACCATGAAGTTCATGAATACCATTGAGACTAATATTAAAAACAATACAAAGAGCACATGGACTATCATTTTGGAATAGGCGAGCTCTTTGGAATGGGTTTCTCCGAACAAGTCTTTGTAATCGAACTCGGACGTCATCATGACTATAGTCTTGAGGAAAGATGCCCAGGGTCCGTCGAAAGGAGGATTTGCATGGTACTGGACCATGAAACTTAAGGAGAAGGCTATCAGCAAGAAAATACAGGTGATGAGTATCTGAAACAATAAAGTTAATTGTTAGATATCTAGATTTTTTTAATTTGACTAGCTTTTGCCCGGAACTTCGTCCGCGTAGATTTTGATTATTGCTATCCCTCCAAAAATTTCCAAAAGTGGCCTATGCGTTAATCCAGGCTATAAGCTTTCCATTTCAATTCCGTCCAGCCGTTGCAGCGTGAAGGAGTTACAAACAAACACACAAACTTTTGCATTTAAAATATTAGCAGGTTATCAGGATAGTTGGGTTTATAATGGGATAGCTTTTGTTCAAACTTGAAGTCATGACAATATTATTTAATTTTTGTTCTTTAACACTTATGTGTCACTTTAACAACATATTTAAACTTCTGCACTGTTCTGTCAAAGGCATTTAAATGTACACCTACTCTACATAAATTCGACTGTACACGTAAATTGTAAGTAAATCTCTAAACGACCTTACTATTTTATTTCACTCGTTGGTCTACACTCTGTTGCGGTTGCAAGTTTTAAATGATGTACACATTGCATGAATATTCATTTCAGGCACTTGTGAAACAAGTGTAATTAAAAGCAAGCTTTTAAACCCTGACTGCAATTTTTTATACGGTCGTCTATATAATATACATAACGAAAAAAACGCTTTTGTAATTTTTAATAACAAATTAATAAGATCGACACATTTTGGGGTGAGTATGGACACAACCTAATAAGTCATAACTTGTTTAGAAATAAGAACAAGTATTAAAGAGACAATAACGTTACGTCTATTGGAAATATAACTTCAGTCTCATAATTAGTAACATAATGCTTTGCACGCACCCCGTTTTACGGTACATTCATAAAACAACGACACGAAAAAAAAATCACTTAAAATACATAAAAAAATACAAAAAATACTTGTAAATTCAATTTCCAGTATAAGTGCTACTTACGCAAATACAATGTTCGTAACATTTATAGTGGGGCGCGCCATCGTAGATTTAGGACTGCACCGAGCGTCCAGTGGCGCCCTCATTACTGTCATTGTGTTTCTCCTTTTATATACACAGATGCCTTATAAATTGTGTATTCATTATATACATAAACTCACGCCTTTATTCCCAAAGTGGGGTAGGCAGAGCTACAGAATTTCCAACAACTTTTAAAACTTTTTGATAATTTTGTAACCACATTTTGCACACTTAGGCGAAGATGTTTACCAGTGTATTAGTGACAGGTTAACTAACAGTACTACACGCCTTTATTCCCTTAGTCGCGTCTTACGGCATCCACGGGAATACACGGAGTGGCACTATTCTAACCTAGCAACCACACAGTAAAATTATAAATGATACTTTGTGCAAAATGAAACAGATCATTTGCAGATACAGCGGGTCATTAAATTTTAACGAGTATATTACAAATAATTACCAAGTACTACACGCCTTTATTCATTTGTACAGCAAAAAAAACACTCTTTGATTTCAAGAACACTTAAGTTTTAGTTTATTAGAAAACACAATAATAGTAATGAGGGCACCAGTAGTCACTCGTTGCAGTTTTAAATCACCAATAAGTATGTAAAGTATAAAACAGTTCAAGATTACCTTAAAAATATTATTGGCAACCTTGCTGAACATCAGAAGGTAATATCCCCAATATGGGAATCTCGACAGTAAATACGTCATGTGGGCCCATGTGAGCAACAAAGATCCTGTGGCAACATGTCTGAGCCATTCGTTCTCCATCCAGGACTCTTGGTCTGTGCTCAGCAACACGATGGCGAGGATGATAGAACCCATCTTGACCCAATTCTCTACACCGAATAAGTAGTGAAGCCTTTTCACGTATATGAAGAGAATTTCCTGAAAAACCATTTGAAATTAAAAACTCGGATTTCAAGAAAAAGAAAATTAGCACTAGAAGTAATAAAAAGACGTCTAAATGCTGGATCTACATCATAAAGGCCGATGCCTTTCTCAAGGGCCTCCTCGACGGCCGGTTCACACACGGAAGGGACAGACGTACATACTATGAGAACATTGAGTCTATTTTTACTTTGCCTTCATAAATCGCTTTTTATCGTTTTCTATATTGCTTTGCTTTATTCCTCTAGTCTTTTACTTTTCTTATACTGGATAATGTCCTACTCCTCCATCCTCATCATCCTCATTACCCAATTTATTTCTATCTACATGGTTAAAAACCAGCTACGCGTAATACAGAGGGCTTTTTTTTTAGCCTGTCTTAGTGTCCCACTAACTATTATTACTTTCATACTTTCAATATTTAAACTATATTGTGGGTTCTTAGTAATAGGTGGTAATAGTACTAAAGTAGGAAGTATTACCTGAACAATCACGAGAAGTAATGGAGCATAAATCAGATTAGCGCTTATAAAATAAATGTTATCTTTGTCACAGAAACAAATTATCAAAACAAAATTCAGTGTTAGCGCAAATATTGTGTAAATGGCTACTATCACGTAAAAGAATGGCACCAAAGTCTTCCACTTCAAGTAAATAAGGCTCTCTATCAACGGATGTAATAATATATTCTTCTGCCCACACCTGACTAGTTCCTCTAAAACCTTAATCTGACTGACTCGGTGGTCTTTTATCAAAACTCCATAGTCTATAACTATCTCGCACCCAGATTCACTCATCTGTGGTGATTTGGATTCAACAAATTCATCGAAAACTTCTTCAAAGAACTGAGTAGAATTTGGAAGCTTTGTGGATATAGTTTCTATGACAGTCTTTCGTTTCTTATCAACCTCTGATGGATTTGATAATACATCGCCTTTTCGTAATATTGTTGAAATGACATCTCTGTTGCATCGATCTGCAGCTATGTGTAACGCTGTACGTTTTTTCTCATCAACATCATGAATGGCTTCAGGTTTCAAGTCAAGAATAACTCCGACCACTTCAGGACAATTTCTAGAAGCGGCTATTTGTAAAGGAGTCCAATCTGCTATAAAATCCCCTTTTGTCGTGAGCGTTATCCGAGCATTTTTGAGATACAACGACTGAATACATTCTAGGCGGTTATGCATTGCAGCGATGTGTATGGGAGCATAGCCATGCTTGTTGTATGAATTAATCATTGAGTTAGTTGCGTCGTCATCATGATTGAGAATGTAATCTACGACTTTGTTGTGTCCAAACTGAATAGCTACATGCAACGCATTGTCTCTTTCCCCAGAAACATTATATTTGTTAGCTCCTTTTCGAATTAAAGCCTTTACGCAGCCAAGGTGTCCCCGGCGAAGTGCTATGTATAAAGGAGTCTGGTCTATTTTGTTCAATATATCCACTGATTCTATTTGGGTGCCTAGCAGTATTTCAAGCACTTCCTGGTCACTATGGTCGGCTGCCAAGTGTAAAGGCGTTTCATGGATCTGTAAAAGAAAAAACAATTGCACAAGTCCGTTCTACTGTTACTTTTTCATGATATACAATGGCTGAATGATTTTTAATGTAAATTAATCACGAGATAGATGGCGTACTAGGGAAGGACATAGAGCGTCGGTGACCTAGTGGCTTAGGGGGTCGACTCGTGATCGTAAGGTACCGAGTTCGAACCCCCGGGGTCACCATGAGCCAATGGGTTTTTCTAACTCTGATCCACATTCGAACAGCTGAGTGTGTAAGAGGGTCAAAACAAATAATCCAGAAGGGTCGAAGTGTATCCGAAAGGACCCATCGGTAAGATAAGATAAGGGAAGGGAAGAACATAGGAGAGTACATTTAACCCTAAAAAAATTAAATTTCCAAAATAATAGCGATAAACGACTTCTACACGGACATAGCTGCGGGCATAAACTAGTTACTAAACACATTTTATATACACTTGCTTGAAGCTATAACCAGCTTTAATTAATGTTTACAACTTAGTGACCGTGAGACAATGCAATTATGTAACTGCATTATACCTAGTTTCCAGTTAGTTGTCCAATTGAAGTCACGCAAAAACGTAAGGTTTTTACCTCTATACAATTTTGTGGCATTGTATTCGGAATTGCCACAGTACTATTTGTATTTATAAGTGGTTACGCACCAGAGATTCGAAGACCACGAGTAGTTTTGTTTGAAATCTAGCCATACAATTAGATTCAGACCACCGTGCATAACGTTTCAATAAGAGTTACCACAACATCAACAATCTGATTAAGATATTGAAGAAAAATGTGCTAGAATAAAGTGGAATCAATTGCGGTTGTGTTCTTTGTTCTTTTTGCCATAAAACACTGCTTTTTCATCATTATGATTTCAAGAATAAAGGGCTGTGTGCTTGTTTGCTTTTATACCACTGTAATTTAAAGATCTAGTCTCAAACTAAGCTCTAGGCCTTGTACTATAGGTACTAGAAAACTATAAACATTTATTGAACCCGGGACCGATAACTTCATCGACTCTACCAAATAAGCTCGTAATACCTGATCTAGACGATAAATTAGGTTCTGGTCATCTTCAAGCGTGACGTTCTTGTAGCGGTGGAACGGCAGGTTGGAGGCGGCCGTGACGTCAGCACCCGCGTCCAAAGCTGCGCACACGCCTGGGACCCATTCCGCCATCACGGCAGCCTGAATAAAAAAAAGAAAAAAATTCGACGACAATCTCACACAAATTGACCTACTCCCAAACTAAGGGCCGTATTTTATAAACTAATCTCTATGTCAGCTCGTCTCGAGATGCGTCAAAAATGACAGTGTCCTATATGACGTTTACTTTGACGTATCTTGTGACGCGCATCTCAGCCAAAATGAGTTTATTAATACGGGCCATAAATCTAAGCTTGCTTTATACTAAAAATATTAAGCTGAGACCTCACCGAAGTTAAAAATACGGTGTCGTTGCGTAAACAAAAGACGGGGTCATAGTAACAACTTGGAGCTGTTTTTGACGCACCATAATTTAATTAAGACTGCGCCGAGCGTACGCCGGATGTACAGTGGCGCCCTCATTACTATTGTTGTGTTTTCTAATAAACTGAAGTATTTTCTTGAAATTGGTCGGTAGGTTTTTGTACCACAAATGAAAACACAACTTATAAGGTATCACATAGTTTAATATCAATAACCTTCGAGTTATCAACTTAACGGAAAAAAGTGGCCACCTTTTCCCGTTAAGCTGACTACTCAAAGGGTAATTGTTATTAAAGTTTGTTAATTATCCCATAAATTGTGTTTTTACTTGCGCTACAAAAACGTGTCGTCTGATTGCAAGGAAATTCTTTAGTTAATTAGAAAACACAATAATAGTAATGAGGGCGCCACTGGACGCTCAGCGTTTTCTCGGCGCAGTCTTAAGCAGCGGTTCGGTCGCACCTTTAGACAACGATGTAAATACTTATATAGATAATTAAATACTTTAATACATAAAACATATACATACATACTCGTACCTACATTTAATGGCAACCTTACCTGTAGAAGAGTGACGCCATCACCGTTTCTGATGTTCGCGCGCTCAGCCAAAGACTCTAGGTCCTCACATCTATGACTCAATAAAACCTGCAATCAAAATGTTGAATTGAATTAGTCACCTTTAATTTATGCATTGCAGGCCCTCTATTCCACAACGTATTCATCTTGCTTTGATATCGTTATGATCTAATTAGCTCTTATTCACTTGACAGTAAGAGTGCTCGTATCCTTTACAGGTACAGTCAGCATCATAAATATGTATACGTTAACAAGGTTTCAGAAGTATACATATATACAACTTTATTCCCTTGCACTAGAGACGTGTTAACATATTTTTGAAAGTTTATAACTGTGTCCATAATATGACGTGACTGTATAAGTAAATGTCTTGTACGTAGCGTTAAGCTTTTTTAAAATCGTTTAAAACTATGTCATACTATTATTATGGTGAAAGAGCTGATCTAGAGTTGGAAAGTGGCAACAAAAACTCTGATACAGACATTTAACCACCAAGTCTAACCTTGTTACATTTCTCAGATTATTCAAACTAGATTGAAGTAACTGATGCCATGGAAAATAAAATAAAATACCCACAAAAAAGGTCAAGCTTAAGAAGATTTTCCCGCCCCTAAATGCCGTTTTGGGAGGGAATTTGGCTGGCTGCTATTTTGGCCAAAGGTTAAGCCCGTGGTTCAAGGAAACAATGTTGCCAGCCTCTAGGGCACCGTAAATAGCGACAGTAATCTGGTCAATGTGTTTTATTTTGTTTTTTTAATTATTTAATTGTGTTATAATAATGTAACAGGTAACTAGTATAATTTAGTGTTTGTTATGTGTGTGTGTAATTTGAATGAAGTGAAAAAACCCGTAAGTGTTGCAAAAAAACTTATCTTCGAAATGAATTAGTTAGAAACTTATTGTTTTCTTAGGGCTGATTTTTCAATCTCCAGACATCACTATCTGTCAGGTTAATTGTAGCTCTGTCCTTTTCTTTATCATAAGAAAGATAAGGACCAAGCTACAATTTACCTGACAGATAATGTTATCTTGAAATTGAAAAATCAGCCCTTAATTGGCCTCAAAGCCTTCTTAGTTCAGTTTGGCCGGTGCTCGTTTGCTCTTACCTTCAAAGTTTCATCCAGCTTGTGTTTCACACAAAGATGCAACGGCGTCAAACCAGCACTATTGAGGCACGAAACAGAAGCATCTGCATCCAGCAACAGTCTTATCGTTGGGAGACACCTGATCTCCACGGCTGTGTGTAGAGGTGTGTCAATATTATCAATCTCTCCTTTCATAGTGTTGAATGTTCCTCCTTCTTCAAGTAGCATTCTAATAACATCTGATAGGCTGAAATTGACAAAAAATCATCATCATCATCATCATCATCATCATCATCATCGTCGTCGTCGTCGTCGTCGTCGTCATCGTCGTCGTCGTCGTCGTCGTCGTCGTCATCATCATCATCATCATCATCATCATCATCATCATCATCATCATCATCATCATCATCATCATCATCATCATCATCATCATCATCATCATCATCATCACCATCAGCCAAATGGAACCCACCATAGAACTGTGTCACAGTGGCTTTATAACTTACTAGCGACCCGCCCTCACTTCGCTTCGGTTTATGTGAGTATGATATAATTATAGCCTGTAGCCTTCCTCGATGAATGGGGTATCTAACACTGAAATATTTTTTCAAATCGGACCAGTAGTAAGATAGCTGAGATTAGCGCGTTCAAGCAAACAAACAAACAAACTCTTCTACTTTATGATATTAGTATAGATGATTCAAGTCGTAAGAAGTTTCATACAAATTGTTTTATAACATCACTGTGACACCGTTCGATGATGGGTCAGGGTTTCCATATGCTGATAGTTTTATTCACAAACGCACAATTCAACTATTTTAGTTAAAGTATTCTTTGTCCCTTACCGACAAACTCAATTTTTTTAATAAGGACAAAGCTTTTAGTACACTTTACACCACGTTATATCAAGTTTATGAATAAGAAGGTTAGTATTTTAGAGATCTTTACTTACTCAACAATTTTCTTCCGCCTATAGTGCGCGTAGCCTGCAACGTCAAGAGCTGTCCTGCCTTTGTCATCGCAGAGATTTGGGTCATGGCCTGGGAAAAATTTAACAATTATTCGTTTTGAAATCTACATCAACGCTAATCCACACTAATATTATAAAGAGGAAATATTTGATTGTATATTTGAATTGAATAGGCTTCGGAACTAATGGACCGATTGGAAAAAATCTTTCACCATTATACATTACATTATCCCTGATGAAAAAATGATTTATTTTTCTGCGTAGATGGAGTCGCGGGCAACAGCTGGTAGACAATAAATTTAATATAATATTTGGGAACGACGTAACATAATATTTGTTTGTATACTTTACTGTATGATGCACATAAATACACATGTTAACTATGAGATAAATACACATGTTAACTATGAGATCGCATAACATTTGAAATTTTGAGATATAAATGAGTAATTAAGTAATTTACTTGACATCTTGTTAAAAAAAAAAAAAAATTTGATTATTTCATGTACATATTATTATAATTGACTGTACTTAGCTACTTACCTTAAATGTAAATTTTATTCTGGCTTAAATTGTATTATTATTATTACTTCTTTGAAATGATTATGTGTTCTATTGCATTAATTTTATAGTTACTAATATTAGGCTAAGTATTATTTTATTTTATTACTAACAATAATGATCCTTGTTGGTCCATGAATAAATGAATTGAAATGATTGATTGGGAAAAAAAATATCTTATGTCCTTTCACAGGATTCAAACTATCTTCGCACCAAATTTCACCTAAATCGGTTCAGCGGTTTAAGCGTGAAGAGGTAACAGACAGACAGACAGACACACTTTCACATTTATAATATTAGTATGGATTGCATAATGGAAAAAGTATAAATAGCAGACTTAATGTCTAAAAGTATTTTTAAGGCAACCCATTAGTCACAAAAAAACCCAGTTGACGTTAATGCTAATTTTACACCAGCTAAACAAGATTTTAAAATAATTTCGAACTAAGCTCTATAGACTCTACATTTACAAGTTCAATGGTTTTTGATGTTGTAACTATACACAACGATACTGTCGGCCTATGACACTCCTTGGGTGTATATGAATCCAAACGATACCCCGTACTTTTAAATCCGTTAACGCTTTTAGCCTACAGGTAACAATGAAACATGGATACATACCTACTCCATAAACTTCCTCCTTCTGCGGTAGTTCGTTAGAAATAAAACTATAGTCACGCTGTTTGAAAAAAACCCGATTTGACAGCTGTCACCTCATTACAAAATGTGTGTTTGAGGTTATATAATTCTGTACCGTGTTGACAGCTGTCAAATCGGGCCTCTTAAAACGGCGCGAGTAATATTAACGGCGTCGTCAAATAACGTTTGAGAAAAGATATTGGTTACGTATTGTTATGGGATACTTAGAAATGGGTTTTACCGACGTATTTGGATTGCAGCCAGCGACCGCAAGAGTACTTTCTCCTTGTTGTGACGAATAATATTCCTAATGGAAAATTATAATAAAACTAGCTTTTGTCTTCGCGTATATTTATTTTATTTCGATTATCGTTATTCCCTCAGGAACTTTTATCCGGAATAAAAAGTAGCTTATGTATTAATCCAGGGGTACTAAGCTATCCACATAAATCCAGCCGTGACCAACTAACACACAAAATCAGATTTTTTTATTAATTTTACGAAACCGGTACCAATTTTTCGACGAAAGTATAACATGGATTATATTATGATTCTATTTAAATTTCGTGCACAGTATATAGGTGTACTAAAAATGTATGCAGTTTTATTACTGAAGTTTAATCATAGGTATCTTAAAAGGTGAAATATCGGTTTACAACTAACCATCTCTCACATTTGTTGATTTAAAAGATCATTATTTTTAGGGTGGTATTCCACTTGTCCAAGATCTTTGTCCAATGTGCATTGCGTCTCACATTTTTTTAAGCAAACTGTGAGACGCAAATACACATTGGACAAAGATCTTGGACAAGTGGAATACCACCTTTATATAAACGGATCCTCAATATTTACAGGAACTAATTGATAATATCAAACAGAAAAACAGGTGGTAACAAATTAAATTCAGTGAGTTTTTATTAATATATTTATGGGTTTATTTTTAACAATACAGACTTATCCATATAAGTCATTACGTTTGACATTAAAGTGATATAATATACTTACTACCGGTCGCCATTATTTATATTAGCATGTCTGGGAGTAACAAAATAAAACACATTATGTGTTAAGAAAATTTTGACGGACAACTTATAAACATACATACGAACAGTGCAAGTTAAATATGAACTAGTATAAAGAGTACCATACCTGCGTTGAGGAGGGCACGGATGCGGAATCCAAGGTTCATCGCGCTTGCATGGTGCAGTTCCGTCCATCCTGCCTGGTAGCGTGGCAGGTGGCTGGAATGATAAAAAAACGGTTAATGGTGTTCCACGATAACATCCATCACTTCATAACATTTTGTTACAACTTGTTAGATGTTTCAAACGCTCCGAATCTGGTAAAAAAATATAACATGTTTGTTAACATGTTGTAATTTGTTATATAACATTTAAAAAGTTATAACGTGATAACAATGTATAACTTTTGTTATAATTTTGTGATAAAATGTTTTATAACGTTTTATAACATTTAAAACAGCTAGAGTGATAGCTCTATAACGGATCATAAAATACAAGCTAGCAAGTTAGCTATCAAGCTAGTAAGTTTAGTGGTGGTATGACCTAACGTTCATCCGGATACCACCGTTTTAGCCTTTAATCTACCGTCAAGAACCAGTGTTCGCATGGTGGTGTTCTGGCGTGGGGATCTTAGTCCTCAAAGTTGGCAACGCATTTGCGGTCTTAGGATTGGTCTTAAGATCCCACTTAGGTACCATCAGGTATCCTGTGTGCTCGTATGCCTTCTCCGTACCGAAAAAATAAAATGAAACATGTCGGAGATTAAAGAGAAGTAGTTCATAACATTCTTATTAGGAACGAATAATTTCGCTGACACAGTTGAAGCAGAAATCTAAAATCTCTTAATTCTCCAGACCGCAATTTTTGATAAGGCCCAAAATATTTGCTATTTTATTTCTAGCCTTAACATTTCCTATATTTGTTTTTTAAATTATTATATTTAAACTAGTGTGCCTTTGAATTAGTCTTACATTGATAATTATCGCATGTTTTCCTGTCTTTACACCGCGAGCGTATTTTTTTCTCACTTATATCCAATTATTCTGTAGCCGAGTGTTAAGTAACAGTCTCGAGTCAATTACAAAAATTACTCGATTAACTGCGATTACCGTGGGAACTAAATACGTATTATACGTGTAGGTAGACCAAGGAACTTCGTTGTTAGGTAAATAAAACAAAACAAGAAAAACTTCATGTAAAGACTTACCAGAAAAATTAACAACCTCGCCATATTGCGGAAATTATATGAACTACCTAACATTTCTATTGTAATTTACGAAACACTGATGAAAGGGTGATTTTTGTTTTTTAAAACATTTTTTGTTGTTGTATACTTTTAAGTGATCATAATAAATAAATAAATAAATATCAGGGAACAATGTCACACCAATTGACCTAGTCCCAAACTAAGCTCAAGGCTTGTACTATGGATACTGGATAACGATATAAATACTTATATGTATAGAGAAATATATACTTAAATAGATAGAAAACATCCATGACTCAGGAACAAAATATTCGCGCTCATCACACTAATATCTGCCCTTACCGGGATTTGAACCTAGAACCGCTAGCTTCGTAGGCAGGATCACTACCAACTAGGCCAGCGCGTCGTAAAAATAAGCTGTTATGTAAATAGTTTCACTTCTTAGTTGATATGAAACTTTAAGACATTTCAAGCTTGCCGCAAGCAACGCCACCGGCAAGTCATAGTCATATTCAAATAATCCAATTTCAAATCTTCGATATAATTGCTAATCCTTTTTTGAAATGTTTCATTTATTCAAAAAATGTTTTTTATTCTTTCATTTAAACTAGTTTAATTTGTGTGAGATTGTACTTTGACATTTATTTTTTTATATATACATAAAAAAAAAAAAAAAAAAATATCAGTGGACAATAATGTCACACCAATTGACCTAGTCCCAAACTAAGCTCTAGGCTTGTACTATGGGTACTAGACAACGATATAAATACTTATATAGAGAAAATATATAGAAAACATCCATGACTCAGGAACAAATATTCGCGCTCATCACACTAATATTTGCCCTTACCGGGATTTGAACCCAGGACCTCTAGCTTCGTAGGCAGGGTCACTACCAACTACGCCAGCGCGTCGTCAACATACATACATTAAATCACGCCTGTTTCCCAGAGCGGTAGGCTGAGACCACTTCTTTCCACTTACTACGATCTTGACCAATTTATTTTCACTCCCCCATTTATTCTGACCAATATAAAACCAATAAAAATACCACGGTAATACAACAGTTACTCGACCGGTTAAGATGTGATTTCACCGCGGGGATTTCCCAGCAGATTTTGCATCCAACGCATGCATAAATGTACGATATGTAGATAATGTGACCAAGGGCATTCCCCTGGGGAACGCCGTCGTACAAGTTACAAACTGGATTGATTGGACTTGTGATTTCTGGATTGTTTTTTTTAGTGTGAGAACATTTCGATATTGCAATCAACCGGTTTTTATCACTATGTTGTATACGCGATCTTTTTTTAAGAATCGAAATCCCGAAAGTTTAATTCGGAAATGAATATAAAACAATTAATGGTCTTTTTTTAAAGTTCGAGGTTGGTTGTGTGTGTTCCTCCTTATATAATATTTCCCTTCCGATTATGCCTTTCTCAAAAATGGACCTCGTAATTTAGTTTTTCTAAAAAAAAAATATTTCCAAAAATATTGTTTCTTTGTTGAAAAAACCTGACAAGGTCATGAAGGTCAAGGACATATTACAATAACACCAGAGGAATCGCAGGTTCCAGATTCGCGCTGCCGACCTTTGAGAAAAGAGTAGGCTCGTTTTTTGAACGCCAAGGGTATTGGTTGGTGAGTGTTTTTGACTCTACTGTGTGTAAGTTTTTTTTTTCCTGTTCGTCCTTACCTTTTCCTCATGATCTCAGCGAACGTGGACTCGGTGGGGCTGGTGGGCTCGCTCTCTGGTGGCTGGTAGACTGGTGGTCTGGTCGTGAAGAGCGGCGCACGCGTCGGCACCAGCAGAGATTCCCTGGTTTGGAAATAAAGGGTGCTTATAGTGCTGAAGCTTTAGTGTAAGTTGGTAATGAAAACAAAACTCGATCAAGTTTAGTTTTTCGTATAACTATCATTAACCAATAATGTGATCGCGTCAATAATGTGATACGAAGACTCAGGTGATCTACCAGTGACGGGATTGGTTTAAAAATGCATCGAATAGAAATGCTAGTTAGCGTAATGCATCTTGGCTAGGGCCTCTGGATACGAACACGGTTCTGCGTCGCTATTGCCTAACACTCGCAATCTCAATTGGCTTCAAAGTGGAACAATTGGTTTTCATTTTGTACGCAGACAAGCCTTCGATTTCAAAATGAAAACAATTGGGATTGCGAGTGCGTTAAGCATAATTCGACGGACCACATTGGCAACTCGAAATGCACAAATAATAATTCAAAATGTCCGAATATAAACTTAAATCCACCGTGACTTGAAAAGATTTAATTTTTATATAGTTCTTGATACTAACAGGGTGCTTTACAACAAAACTAGCTACTCGCCCTCGCTTCGTTTCGGTTTATATGAGTTTTCTGTAACACGCGGATATAAACCAGAATTTGCAAAAAAAAACAGGGACAGACGGTGGGTAACGACTTTGTCACACAGTTAAAATTTGATAGCATATAGGGAAATTCAAGGTGGGCTGTGTCCAAATACTTTTTGGTGACAAAAGTTACCTTTCTGGATCCATGACTTCCGGAAAATGATCAGAATTCCGTGTTGGGATCGGGATCAGCGGTATGCTCTGCGTGACTTGCAGCAGACCTTGCTCCACGTCTGAAAAAAAAAATGTATTAAAACTATTTTTTTAACGCCATTTTTCTTTGCACCGACCTTGTTTCGACTACTGGTTGACTGGTAGCAAATGCCACTAGCCAATAAACTCTTTACCGTGTTTAGTGCGACTAAGGGAATACATGCTTGTAGTATTCAAATCACCAATATCTCCTAAAAATAAAATGGTTGGTGTGGTTGCCGGGTTAGAATAGTGCCACTCCATATCTTCCCGTGGATGTCGTAAGAGGCGGCTAAGGGAATAAAAGCGTATAGTACTGTTAGGCGATGGGCTTGCAACCTGTCACTAATACACTGGTAAACATCTTAGCCTGTTTGTGCAAAATGTGGTAACAGAATTAACAAGTTTTTAGAGTTGTTGGTAATCCTGGAGCTCTGCCCACCTGGGCATGGAGGCGTGATACGTATGTGTGTAAGTTTAAATAAATAAATAATAAATAAACATTTGTGACGCGTCGATTACGTAGTGCTGTCATGGCATGCCATTAAAAACGTGCACTCAAGGAAATCTTAATTGATGTGACGTTTAAAATACGCCGCCTTGTTTAACAGGTTTCTACGACGATACGCGAATATCTCATTGACTAGACATTAATAACTTGTATATATTAGATTCCGTAACAATTATAGATAAATACTGGCTTTACCACTGAGGTGTGGGAGCGCCTTACCGCGAGCACTAAAGTATCACAGATTGAGTCTAATACTAGTTATAATATGTTCGCTTGTGAAAAAACATTGTTGTATTCTTATAGTAATATTAATTCCGCGAAATAAGTTACAATCCAATTTTGAACTAATATATTTTCGAGCAAATGTAGCTAAGTTTCCAAAATTTACGTACAAAATACCTTCTTAAAATACGCGATAGGAAACTAAACGAATTACATAAGGCAACTTAGTGAAGGATATTTTTATACAATTAAAAATATGAAACGTATAATATTCTTAAACATTTTCAACGTAATATTTGCAATTTTAGTGTAGTATCTAGTATCACCTCCGTGTGGTTGCCGGTTTAGTGTAGTGGTGTGGTCTTCCCGTGGTTGTCGTAAGAGGCGACTAAGGGAATATAGGCTTGTAGTACTGTTAGGCGATGGGCTTGCGACCGGTCACAAATACACTGGTAAATATCGTAGCCTATTTGTGCAAAATGTTTTTTTTTTCATTTTATGGCACACAGGCCACCTGATGGTAAGTGGAAACTGTGACCCATAGACATTCGCATTCACAAGACTGCAATGCAATCCTAAGACTGCAAATGCGTTGCCAAACCTAAGGACTAAGATGGAATGCCTCTATGCTAGTCATTTCACCGGCTGTCTTATCCCCAAACCGGAACACAACAATGCGAACACTGCTGTTTGGCGGTAGGTTAATGGTTAAGATGGTGGTAGCGATCCGGACGAACCCTGCACAAGGTCTTACCAAGTTACAAGTTTTTAAAGTTGTAGGTGTTTCTGTAGCTCTGCCTACCCACTCTGGGGTTACAGGTGTGAAGGTATGTTTATGTATGTATGTATATTAAAGTTTATAAGTTTATATAAATAAAGTTATACACAACTGGGATATCCATAGAATATTCCCTCAATGAAGTCCCTAGATACAGCGGCTTTGGCTGTGCTTTGATCGATCAGTCAGTCAACATTAGACTCACCGTAAAAAAAGACATGGAAAATGACACATTATTCATCATTACTAGGCGAGAGTAATGGGGGGGGGGGGGTAGGACCACTAAATTTTGGTAGGACTCGCCAGATCCTCATTTCTAGTGCCAAGATAAAGATATAAACATAGTTTAATTAAATATGTGTACACTTTTGTACCTTGTCATTTCAATCGCTGTGACAATTTATATATGGCAGTTTAAGCATGACATTAAATAGACAAAGTGCTAAAGTGTACACATATTTATGAACCTGTATGTTTTTCCTGTATAAAATTGCATTGGTTGAACAAATATTATTAGTCTACTGAGTTTCGAGAAATAGGTCCCAGTAATACTGTAATTATAATAAAACATACAAAATAAATAACTAAACAGAAAGAGAAGAAAAGTAAAGGCTGTTCTACAAATCTTAATTTATTTGGAGCATTCGGTGTATCTTTTTTTAAAACACGCACGCTCAAACCTAGTTTGTTTTCAAGATTTAAAAATAAATATCCTCATGGTTTGACGGTCAAGTTATCCGTCGTCTTTGAAAGGGAAATTCTATAAAACAGACATAGTAGATGATATATGTATGTACCTACTGGAAAGTTAATTTGAATTTCTATCTTTGGTTTCGAAAACGCATTTCGTTTGTTATTCGTTAATTTCCTATGATTTACTTTAAATCATAACATACCTCTGACTCATTTTATCTGCGAAATACATACTGTCGCATATATCAAAAATAACTTATTATCTGAAGTACGAATAAAACGTTACATTTATATATAACTATAACCAGCCCAGTCACGAAACATTCAAGCGTCGATTGAAAAACCTTTTGTTAGATAATGCATTTTACTCTGTAAGTGAATTTATTGACACTGAATTTTGACTGTATAATACCTATACATATATGTAATTTTGACATTGTTTATTGTACTACCATTTGTATATTTAACTTTGTGACTCGTTTTATTATTATTTGTGTTTTAAATCCATTCATTTTTGACATTGGCTTTTGCTACATTATTTTTTTTGTTTTTACTTCTTTGACGATCATAATATTATGAATTGTGTATAATTGGCATGTGTGCAATATAACTGTATCTTATATTATGAAATAAATAAATCTAAATCTAAATCTCATTCGATAACAGTTTTAACTTTAGTAAAGGATTAACGGTTGCGATTAAGTCGTTCGTTACTTCCTGCCGTACTCAGAGACGTCAATTAAATTTAATGCTTCTTTAGTGTCGTGGTGTCTTATTCTATTGCTATAGCAAAGCAAGTGACAGCAGCAACTTTAATCAAGCATTAATTTTAATTGTCGTCTTTGAGTGTGACAGTAAGCTTGAAAATGGAACGAGAACAATGATTTCTAAAATGTTTCTGATTAAGGTACCTACGTGTGCACCTTGATATTAATAACTATTTACCTATAAGTAACGGTAATTTATTTATTTAGGTATTTATAATGTAAATATAATACATACATTTTGACAGCGCGCTGACCTAGTTAGTAGTGACCCTGCCTACGAAGCTAGTGGTCCTGGGTTCAAATCCCGGTAAGGGCTAATATTAGTGTGATGAGCGCGAATATTTGTTCCTGAGTCATGGATGTTTTTTATGTATTTAAGTATATATTTTTCTATAATATGATTCTATATAGTATGAATATCGTTGGCTAGTACGGTCACGATCGTTAATTTGGGACCCATTTCAAGAAAAATATGCTTGACGTCGTCAATGTCATTAGAGATGTCAAGTCATTTGTAACTTTTAGGAAACTCAACCTTATTGTTGTATAATGTCAGATTTACTTTGGACTTAAGGTGGGTACCAAATTAAATCTCGTGACTGTACCCATGGTACACGCCAATTGGTTGATATTATCCCATGATATTTATTTATTTTATTTATTTATTTAATATCCTTAAAAAATAAGGGAATGTCTCATTGGATTTAATAAACAAAATCAATCAAGCCGACATTTTCCCCCTTACTTATAAACGTGGAATAGTTTATGCCATGCGTTGTCACTTTCTGACAGATGCAAATGTCACAATTACAGATAAGGACAAAGCAAGGCATAAACTATTCCAAGCTTATTCCACGTTTACAAGGGGGTTCGACTAAGAATAAAATAATCTTACCTTTAGGCATTATTATTATTCACTAAAATTAACAAAAACACAAAATAATCACATGTTTATACACTATTGAAAGTATCAAAACTTTTTTATTAAGCTTTCACAACACCCGCGAAAATAATCTTCAAAACAATAAACATACGATCGACTATAGCGTACAGCAAAACACGTTTGTCTCTGTAGAGTAGCAGAGTACAACTAACTATCAAGTTCGAGGCTAGTATTATGTTTATGTCACAATTCAAAACAAGTTCCTTTACAAGCGCGTACGCACTAAGAGCGTAGGCGGCGCGGCGGTGGCATCTTTATCCAACTGCCGAAAGAAGGTTATGTGTTTATCAACCTATTTGTCTTTCTGCACATTACAAGATACGTCAAAGTAAACGTCAAACCATAGAAAGCTGTCATTGTCGACATATCTTGAGATGAGCATTACGTTACAGCCGAGATTAGTTTATTAATACAGCTTTTATCTTGTGAGTGTCACTAAAGATTATGACAATAATCAAAATTCAACATGGCGGCAATCACAGGTCATATTTAGAATAATTAAAAAATAAAGTCGACGAACTATGACAAGTGGGGTATAATATAATAGGGATCCCCTTCAATCGCATAATTTTTTTTAGACTATTATTGATTCGCATAATTCATTTGGCATCATTTGTATTGGCATAATAGTACTGTCGCATAGCAATACTTTGGCCTACTACTTTTTTGGCATATTAAGCTATTAGAATAATTTCAGTTGGACTAATTTTTATTAGACTAATACACACATATTATTGTTTGGGTTATTAATTATTTGTTATATATGTCATTAACCATAATTTTAGTTCCCTAAATGAATGAACCTACAAAATGAACAACAAAATATGAGGTTACGTTAGATCACGTTAGGTACATTAGGTTAGGTTAGGTTAGTATGATTATCCAGGCGCGAAGCGCCCAAGCCACGCAAAAATAGGAGGTCCGCGAAGCGGACCTCTGTCGACCTCGCCTTACTTCCTAAATATATATGAACACAAAACTTGCCATTTGCCCATGACTATTTTTTAGGACAAATACTGTTAAGTATGCGCTTTGTAATGATGCTAATTTAATATTACCTATGACTTTTCGTATTTATGCTATTTGACGTTAGTCTTCATGACGAATATGCTTTCTGTATTTATGCTTTTAAATTTTATGCGTAAAGATGAGTATATGCCCATCGCTAATTCGGCTAAAAGCAATTATGCCTAACAATAATATTACAAATAATTTTATGCCATCCAATAGGGAACCAATATAATATAATAATATTATTAATGTACTAACGTAGTTTTCATAAATGTTTTTTGTAACTAACAATCTATGGATCTGAGATATCTGAAAAAAATAATTAATTTTTAATTTTTAACCATTTTTAGCTTTCTATCATGATTTTTCATTTTGTATGACCATTAAGGATTTATACAACTTAAAGTTGGTTAGTAATAGTTGGGATTTTCAAACTTGCTTTTTAAAAACGCGCCGTTTTGCTCTCAGTGCGCGTGCGCCTTACAACTGGTGTAGTGATATTTCCGAAGCCTCATTTACAAGCATGCCATTAAAGGATACCCATGCATTCTTGGGCAGGCCCAGTTTTTTACATTAACTCCAGAAATGCCCAGATGATTGCTTTGGGCGTAGACATAAATACCTTTATGACTTTTTTTTTGGACCCGCGTACCCATAATGCTAATAATGGTCCACAAACAGAACCTGTATTTTAAGCTGGCTTCAAATTGGAACAATTTTATTGTTTTCATTTTGTATGTAGACAAAATGAAAACAATAAAATTGTTCCAATGAAGACCTGTCTGCATACAAAATGAAAACAATTGTTTCTCATTGAAGTTGATTGCCATTGCAAGTGCGATAGGCAATAGGCGCACTGGGTTCTCTTAACAACGACGGTCGGACGGACGGATGAATGTCCAAGCGGCGAGTTTAAGTAGTCCCGTCTACTACCGTCCCGTGGACTACTTAAACTCGCCGCTGCGATTTCGCTCGTTCGTCCGACCGTCCGTTGTTTTTGAGGGAATAACACCCCTGTACCCTTACCATGAGTTACAATTAACGTTCTCGCCAACGAGTCGAATGCTCTGTCCCTGGCAGACCTCGCTGCACTCTGCATGACGACGCGCTGGTCTAGTTGGTATTGACCCTGCCTACGAAGCTAGTGGTCCTGGGTTCAAATCCCGGTAAGGGCAGATGTTAGTGTGATGAGCGTGAATATTTGTCCCTGAGTCATGGATGTTTTCTATGTATTTAAGTATATATTTCTCTATATAAGTATTTATATCGTTGTCTAGTACCCATAGTACAAGCCTAGAGCTTAGTTTGGGACTAGTCAATTGGTGTGACATTGTCCCCCTAATATTTATTTATTTATTTACTCTTATAGAGTGCGAGGAACAGAGCATTCGACTCGTTTACGAGTACGGTAAATGTTACTCATGGTGAGGGTACAGGGTAGTGATTCTGTAAGCAACGCCGGTCGTGCGGACTGTCGAGTGATATCCAAGCGGCGAGATTAAGTAGTCCCGCCAGTGCGAACAAAACACATTGTAGCGCGTGCATTTTCAATTAAGCAGCCTTATAAGTTCGACCCATCGTGCTGCTAAATTGAAAATGCACGCGCTACAATGTGTTTTGTTCGCACTGACGGGACTACTAAATCTCGCCGCTTGGATATCACTCGACAGTCCACACGACCGGCGTTGTTTACAGAATCACTACCCTGTGGTGGTTTTGTTTTTAACTTGGCCGCCATTACTGTCAAGGAAATAAGAGCTATCAAAACGTTGAGATGCGGAAACACGTCAAAAGCATTGGTTTACCGTCTTGAAAAGCCCCAGTCACGAAATTCGGTAAATACTTAGATATTTGAAGTAGGCATAGGGTAAAGTCACCAGTAGTCAGCCAGAGACCAGTAGTCTACCTTATTTGAGTGCGAAGAGTGAGAAATATATCTTTCGTATTCTTTCCACTCATACAAAGTATAGGCAGAGGCCGACTTCAGGGGTGTGATTCTCTCAAGAAGCAAAGGTGAACGAATGCACGAGTGATGTCCAAGCGGCGAGATTAAGTAGTCCCGTCAGTGCGAACAAAACACATTGTAGCGCGTGCATTTTCAATTTAGCAGCCTTATACGTTCGATCCATCGGCAGAAACCATGCTGCTAAATTGTAAATGCACGCGCTATAATGTGTTTTGTTCACACTGACGGGACTATTTAATCTCGCCGCTTGGACATCACTCGTTCATTCGTTCACCTTTGCTTCGTGAGAGAATCACACCCCAGATCTCTGGCTGACCACTGGTGACTTTACCCTATAAGACAGTTTGATGTTATAGTAGAGTGGCTAAGTGTGAGTCGGCATCTTGCACCTAGTTGCCCGTACTTATTTAAATTTACTTAAATCAAAGAAGGTGATTTTTTCTGAACTAGGTCGCCAGTGTCGCAACTAATGTAACTTTAAAAACCGGCGTGCATAAGTTTTTATATTAATATCGCCAAAGAAACCAAATTTTAAACCAATATTAGTTTTACTGCAAAATCTAGCAAGTTTAAATTGCAAGAAATTTTATACCAAAATAAGACGGAAATAAAAAAATTGTATCAGAGTTAGAAATAATAACGAGACTAAATTTTAAAGCCTATCAGATATTGAGTTTATTATATTATAGCATTTATATTATAAAATTCGGAAAGATTTGAAGTATCGCCAGATTTTACCTAAATTGTTTCATTAATACACACAAGAAATGTTCTTAAGGAAGTGTAACATATATTTATACTGGTTGATTACGCATTCTTATTACATACTTATTTATTAGTCATGTCATACATTAAATATATTTTATTAGCCTATTATTGTGTCCCACCGCTGGGCAAAGGCCTTCTTCCTAGATTTCCACAACTCCCTATCCATTGCAAATAGGGTTGCCATCCGTACTATATAGTATAGTATCCTACTATATTAAGGGAACACATACCTAGTATATTTAAAAATATATATATAGTAGGCAAAACTAATATCAGCTATATTTTGAGTAAAGCGGAACGCAGCCCGATCGGCTCTACCCGCAGAGCAGCAAAAAAAATATCATTTAAAACATTAAGTTAATATTTTAACCAAATACTTTTTTTTCTCTTGTCCATCTACTATATTATTTTAAGGAGTAACAGCTTTGAAAATACTATATTTGATAGAAAAAAATTGGTAGGGTTAATTGGAAACAAAGAAAGAAAACGCATTCATAATTGTGACCTCCGGCCAATCTTTTAGGAAAGCGTCCAAGTCGTCTCACCGTCTTCGCCTTGCCTGAGTAGCTGACTGGGGGCCCCACCGTTACCGCATTAGCCCACCTCTGTGAGTGCACACAGACATGCCCAGCCCAGGCCCATTTTAGTTGGGCGGTATTTCTAACAGACTGAGTTCGGCGGCACATCTTTGTACATGCCTGATCATTTAGATGAAATTTGAAATAGAGATTAAATATATTTTATTAGCCTATTATCGTGTCCCACTGCTGGGCAAAAGCCTTCTTCCTAGATTCCCACAACTCCCTATCCATTGCAGCCGGTCAATCTTTTAGGGAAGCGTCCAAGTCATCTGTCTCCGCCTGGGTCTACCTCGCCGACTTTAGCTGACTGGGGGCCCCACCAAGTTACCGCATTAGCCCACTTCTGTGAGTGCACACAGACATGCCCAGCCCAGGCCCATTTTAGTTGGGCGGTCTTTCTAACAGAGTTCAGCGGCACATCTTTGTATATGCCTGATCATTTAGATGAAATTTGAAATAGAGATTAAATATATTTTATTAGCCTATTATCGTGTCCCACTGCTGGGCAAAGGCCTTCTTCCTAGATTTCCACAACTCCCTATCCATTGCAGCCGGTCAATCTTTTAGGGAAGCGTCCAAGTCATCCGTTTCCACCTGGGTCTACCTCGCCGTCTTTACCTGACTGGGGGCCCCACCAAGTTACCGCATTAGCCCACCTCTGTGAGTGCACACAGACATGCCTAGCCCAGGGCCATTTTAGTTGAGCGGTGTTTCTAACAGACTGAGTGCGGTGGCACATCTTTATACATGCCTGATCATTACTAGAAACCGTTCAAGCTCATTGTATTAATGAAATTCCCTAGGTCAAAATATTTATCCTATAATCCTACTAATATTATAAATGTGAAAGTTTGTATGTGCGTGTGAGTGTGTGTGTGTGTGTTAGTTTGTTACTCCTTCAAGCTGCAACAACGGTTAGATGGAATTGGCTGATATTTGAAAGAGATAGCTTATACACTGTATTAACATATAGGCAACTTTTTACCCCGGAAAATTTAAAAGTTTTCGAAGAAATAACGATAATCCAACGCATGAAGTCGCGGGCAGAAGCTAGTATTATCGTAAATGCGAAAGTTTGTGTGTTTGTTTGTTGCCTTCACGCTGCAACGGCTAGATGGATTAAGATGAAAATTGTAATGGAGATAGCTGAACACAAACTAATTTTTATCCTGGAAAATTTTAAAAATTTCAAGGGAATAACGACGATTGAATTCTAAGCGAACGAAGTATTTACAAATATTGTTTAATAAACAAGGTTTAAAACTTCCAGTGTGCCCTTTGTTGAAATAAATAATAAGGAGCACCTGACCTCGTGACCTCGGCGGCTTAGGGTGACGCCTCGCGACCGCAAGGTACCAAGTTCAATTTCCAACGATTAGTATTGTGTACCAATAAGTTTTTCCTTAAGTACTTTAGTAGGTCACTGGGCGTCTGAGCGTCCTGTGGATTAAAAAACAAGAACGACGATGACAATTTGAGAGAGCGATTTGTTTACCAGATAAACCCCTAATCTGCAGTTTCAAGAACTCGATTACAAACAAACAAATAGCTCGTATTATTATACAATATAGAAATAGTGTATTCACTGAATATGGGTTACAATAAATATAAAACAGATTAGTGTAGTAGCAGGTAAGTGATTAATTATAAGGAAGTATAGTAAATATAAAGAAAAAACGGAATGTGTCCAAACAAGAATATGTCGAAAAAGGAAAACGACTAAACAAGAATGTGTCAACACAAGAACAAGTACCTATGTCAAATCAGGATAACGGCGAAAAAGGAAGCAATCGTATTTTGAGCTTTTATACTGTAAAGTATTATTGTAGTAAACTGGCTGTACTCACAAGTTAAAACCAAATTTTCAGCTCACCATGTTTACTTCTAGCTTATTACTTCCATCATTGGATCTACCATTCGACATCCTAACTAACCCTATCCCTATCCTATTCTAACTACCTACCTTTGTTGCTAAATGATTTCCCTAGACACGTCATAGAGAAAATTATTGATAAACCAAAGTTGGTCAAAAGTATTATTAAGAGGGCTATGATGTGTGGTTGGAAAGATAAAGATATTTGTGTAATACCAAAGTCACATTAAGTCACATTAAATTTTAAATTTTAAGTAAAGTTACCATTATTTAAGTAAAGTTACAATTACTTATTCTAACCTATTATTGTATAAATCTTAGCTAATACAATCTTAAAAGTAAAGATTATAGCTAAGAATGTTTTAGATTTTAAGGAATTTGGAAATAAACAGGTTAATTTTTTTTTTTTTTACATATCCTATATCGTAAGCATAACGCTAAGCTATCGTTTCTATTCGTTTCGTTTTTAAACCAATCGCATCACTGGCAGGTGACGCGATACGAAGAGTCACGTGATCTACCAGTGCCGCGATTGGTTTAAAAACGAAACTAATGGAAACGCTACGTTACGTAATGCATCTTGGCTAGGGTCTCAGCTTAGGTCAATCCTTCCCTTTTATCTCCGCACCGGAACACAACAATGTGAACACTGCTGCTTGGCAGGTTAAATTTGTTTACAAATCATGCCTGGCACAATTTGTAGTATTCCAATTCACAATACGCCATGTTTTATTTTTAGCGTAGTCTGCCCACTGTCTATGATCTTAATTAATACAATAAAACTCGGTCTCGCGGAATGTCCTTGCACACAGTTATAAAGATCAGGCAATCGCTGCAAACGTGTTTGTTAATTGTTGCTACGATTATAATAAAAAAAAATTGGTGAAATACGAATTAAGAAAAAGAATATGGTTTTTTTTGGTTATTTTTCGTTATGAAAAATAGTAGCCTATGTGTACCCAGGCAGTGTATACGCTGTATCCAGCCATCCATTGCAGGATGAAGTTACAAACAAGGACCCGTATTAAGACTGCGCCGAGCGTACGCCGGATGTACAGTGGCGCCCTCTTTACTATTATTGTGTTTTCTAATAAACTAAAGAATTTTCTGGAACTTGGTCGGTAGGTTTTTGTACTACAAATAAAAACACAACTCATAGGGTATATCACATAGTGTAATAACAATTCACCTTCGAGTTATCAACTTAACGGAAAAAAGTGGCCACCTTTTCCCGTTAAGCTGACTACTCAAAGGGTAATTGTTATTAAAGTTTGTTACGTATCCTATAAATTGTGTTTTTTCTTGCGCTACAAAAACGGATCGTCTGATTGCAAGGAAATTCTTTAGTTAATTAGAAAACACAATAATAGTAATGAGGGCGCCACTGGACGCTGAACGTTTGCTCGGTGCATTAATAAACTAATCTCAACTCTAATGCTCGTCTCGAGATGTGTCAAAATTGACGGTGCTCTATAGTTTACTTTGACGTATCTTGTGACGGGCCTCTCAGCCAAGATGAGTTTATTAATACAGCTAAAACATACCCACGACTTCATAAGCAAGCTAGGTTTGTTCAATTCCCGCCTCGGGGCAAATCAATCGTCGTAGGCAAAGTTCACGGGAAAAGAGGCGATGGCAGACGGGATATGAAGAACTTGACAGGCGTCGGCACGGTCCTCTATGGCACGGTTGACGAGCTATTCCGTTTGGCGAGAGGATAACCTCTAGTTCTGCCGTCTTAAACCAATACGCAGTAACAAAGATAAAACTCCTGTCGTAATATTAACCTTGTTATTAACGACATAGAATTGAATTAGGATTGGCTTAGGATGGCTGAGTTGTGATTAATTTAAAAACGAAGTAATTTTTATTTTGTTTCATCCAACTTTCTATCTTGAGCATTTAAGGAGGTTCCCCTTCCCATTAGTTAGTTCAGAAAGCAAGCTTGAAAAATCAAAGGCCCTCTATTTTACTAGGTTAATCAATATTGCCTTTGACCCCCGTGTAGTAGCCGGATTAGAATAGTGCCACTCCGTATCTTTCCGTGGATGTCGTAAAAGCCGACTAAGGTAATAAAGGCGTGTAGTGCTGTTAGGCGATGGGCTTGCAACCTGTCACTAATACACTGGTAAACATCTTCGCCTAAGTGTGCAAAATGTGGTTACAGAATTATCAAAAAGTTTTTAGAGTTGTTGGTAATTCTGTAGCTCTGCCTACCCCACTCTGGGAATAAAGGCGTGAGTTTATGTATGTATGTATGTATGTACCTTTGACATGTTTTCGTATTGTTTATAATTCGGCCGCAATTATTATTAAGAGCTATCGTAACATTAACAATATGATAACATGTCAAAAGCAATATGTTTTTACCATGTAGAATAGAGGCTCTTTTTAGGGTTCCGTAGCCAAAATAGCAAAAACTGAACTCTTAAAGTTTCGTTCTCTCCGTCCATGCGTACGTATGTTACAGGCATCTTACTCAAAAACTACAAGAGGTACAGTCAACCAATTTGATTTCTAGGCCACTTTGGACTATGTTAAAGTGACGTTGTCAACCAAAACGTAAGAGACTCCCTATGATTTGGTTTACAACGTCACGTTGACAAAGTCCATAGTGGCCTAGGAATCAAATTGGTTGACTGTACATTGATGAACATTAGAGTATAGGTGTCTTGTAGAGATCGCTAATTAGTTTGGTAGTTAAATAACAAAAATAAATATTTCTAGGAGGGCACTCCATATAAGAAACAGAAAATTATAAAAAAACAACAGTTCTATTAAAAAAACTTCAAGGTTACTACGATTTTTTTTTAATTAGTTGAATGTTTTCGGAAGCAATATATTATATTATTATGAACATGATCGGATGTACCGTTTTTGAGTTATTGCCAAAGACTGCTTCTCGGCAAAAGGACGTAAGTGCCGTGAAGATACGCTCTTTTCCTGGTGGACTTTTTTGTGTTTGTAGTAACGGCTTTGGAGCCCTACACTGAGCATGGTCTGACATGGTCTTGCCAGGTTTTTTATTGTTTGTTTGTGAGACCTTGGATAATAATGTCGAAAGGTATTCGAGTGGTCATTGACACATGTTTAGTCACGCCGTTAAATATTAATCATTGGGAAACAATAAGATGTGTCATAACTGGTTCGAGTGATAAGAGATGGCGCAACTGTGGCAAATATTGTCAATTTTAACCTCCTGTGAAAATAGAGATGTTAATTTTACATAATGTGAATCTGTGTGTCTTTGTATCAGAATCTGCGTGATAATCTGTGGTTTTTTAAACGAAAGCTAGATTTATCGGAATGGTTATTAGCTTACTTTGAAGAAAATATTGACCACTATTCTGCCGTCCGAAGCCAAAACCCAGTAGCTAAGATAAACCTCCTGTCGTAATATTAACCTTATAATTAACAGCATAAAATTGAATCTGCTTTGGTGATTGAACTCGAGATACTGCTAATTGCCTTAGGAGGGCAGTATTATGTCGGGGATTTTTTTATTTTTTATTAACTAAATTTTAATAATATTTTAATAATAATAGATAAGCATAAAGGCATTCTTAGTCCTCAGGTTGGCAAAGCATTTATAATCTTAGGATAGCAGTCTCGAGATTAATAATGATGTACTATCAGACCATTGGAACCTTGACCCACCATAGAACTGTGTCACAGAGACGTTATGATTCAAGTCATAAGAAGTGTCAAACAAATTGTTTTATAATGTCACTGTGACACCGTTCTATGGTGGGTCAGGGTTCCATTGGGCTGATAGTATATTTATTAAGTAAAACACAATGTCAATGTAATAGTGACAGTTGACAACGTGGTGTACACTGCAGGGACGTTTGCAACGTTTAGCGAATTGTCACATGAAAACAGCGTCATTTAGTTTTGTGAAAAATAAGCTGCTCGTCTATGGGACCCTATTGCTAGGGGTCCCCTGACCGTCTGTCAGTCCGTCTGTCTGTCACATCGCTATACCTTTTGAATCGTAACAGCTAGATACTTAAAAGGACATGGCCCGTTTTACTAGGGCCCTGTGCCCCAGAATGTACAGCAATCATTTATATCTCAAATTAAAGCGAATATAAAATAAAATAAGAGTATGAAATCATGTTTAGAAATTGAAGAGGGTATGTTTTTCGACGCTGTATGCTCGAGCTTAAATTGTACTGTGTTACGGAATCCTTCGTGTGCGAGTCCGACTGCCACTTGGCCTTTTATTTTACGACAACGCAAGTCCATTCTAGTAAAAAAAGGTAACGTTAATTGGATTATTATTTAAATCATATCTGGGGTGTTATTCTGTCAAAACAACAGACGGGCGGACGAACGAGCGAAATCGCAGCGGCGCGAGTTTAAGTAGTCCCGTCAGAGCGACTAAAACACATTTAATAAAGCAGCCTTATACGTTCAATCCATCGGCAGAAACCATGCTGCTAAATTGAAAATGCACGCGCTCAAATATGTTTTGTTCGCACTGACGGGACTAGTTAAACTCGCCGCTTGGATATTAACTGGTCCGTCCGTTCGACCGTCGTTGTTGAGAGAATCACTACACTGAGGAAGTGACCTTCCGCTGCTGTTATAAATTATATACGCGAGCAGCGATAAAAAAGCCAAATAAAACTGGTTTGTCTTACGCGTGGGGATTTACGCATAAATAATGAAGACGGCGGAATGGCAAAATCGTAGTAGCGACATTTTGGACAAAAAAAATAAAGATGTAAAATAAATAAACGGTGTTTATTCAGGAAATAGTTTTTGTTTTTATGACTAATGATCGAATTAGAAAATTGAGTTTATTTCTTTCATAATAGATTCATATTCCACTGACAAATTTCGTTGTATTTATGGTGGGCCTTAGGAGGTTAATTAGGGAACAAGCATGGATTTTTAAACCGTATTTATCAACAAACTATGAAAATAGCGTAAAAGATGTCACCAAAAGTGAAATTCAAACTCAAATCTGTTAAGAAATCTGGATGATACAAGCGTTTTAAACTACTATTAGACAGAGAGAACCGAAGTGCAATGCAATTGTGGTAAAAATCTCAAATTGTCACTTTAGAGGTTTTGCCATTCCTCCGTCGATATTATTTTATACACAACTAGCGACCCGCCCTTGCTTCGCTTCGGTTTATGTAAGTTTTCTGTAACACCCGTACAAAAAAAAGAATTCATTATACATAAAAACCTTCCTCTTATAAAAACTCTATCTATTAAAAAAAACCGCGTCAAAATGCGTTGTTGTTAAAGATCACAGACAACGGGAAGCGACTTTGTTTTATACTACGTAAAAAATAAAAAAATAAAAAAAATAAAAAAAGATAAAATAAAGAAAGATAGTAGATAAAAAATTCCAACGATGTAATCCTAGTCAAATGGTAAATGCCACAAATGCAGTCATGTTTGTGTTATATTATATGTATAATATCGAAAGACAGCCATTTTTATATCACGAATATTTTTTTTTTTTTAATTACGCATAATGTCTTTGTTCTATATAAACATGTAACCCGGGTATTCCCTCGCCTGTAACATGAAACACCAATGCCCTCCTTGGAAAAAAGAGCGTATGTCTCATAGAATCGCGTATGTATTAGTGACTTTTTTTCCTAAGGTATAGGGTAAAATTTATATTGACTATCAAATTGCGAATTCGTCCTATTTATTGAGGAGGGCAGAACAGGCGACCGTTGTATTAAAATAAGTTTTATGTCATCGTCCCTATTGTCCGTATGACCGATTCATGATGACTCAGTATTTAGATTGCCTTGTTTTGAGTAATTTATGTAATTATCTTAACTAGGTACATTACCGGGTTTTTAGGCTATTATAATTCAATCCAATTTTATAAATTATGAACACTTAATGTATAAGTTTTTTTTTTGTAACAATATCTTGTATTAAATGGAATTTTGTATTTCAAAGGCTTACATTAATTTGATTTCTATTAACTTTTGAATATTTATTTGGTAAATATATACATATTTTTATTAAATGTACTTATCCAAAAATCAAGTTTTTTTTTACTACATCATGTTTTTTTTTATGTATGGATTATTAGAGCAGATCAAGTAATTCAGGGAATAAATTGATTTGTACTGGCGCGGCTTGTTCCAATCCAACCCATATGCTCTAAAATTCTTATTAGGACAAACAACATGGATACATTTTCTATGCATTGCATTCTTACTTGATACACATAATAAAGGAAGCTAGTATGTATATGTTTGGGATGGTTCCCAGATAGGTTTCATCAGAATCGATTGAGCCGGTTAGCCCGTTATCAGGAGTGTAATTCTCTCAAAAACAACGGACGATCGGACGAAGGAGCGAAATCGCGGCGGCGAGTTTAAGTACTTAGTCCCGTCAGAGCGAACAAAACACATTTAACCGCATGCATTCACAATTAGGCATCTTATCGACAGAAGCCATGCTGCCAAATTGAAAATGCACGCGTTAAAATGTGTTTTGTTCGCTCTGACGGGACTACTTAAACTCGCCGCTGCGATTTTGCTCGTTCGTTCGACCGTCCGTTGTTTTTGAGAGAATAACACCCCAGGCTCTGAAAGTAGATATCGTTCTAAAAAAACGTGCCAATAGAGGTTTATTTATTTATTTATTTATTTAATCTTTAAGTCAAAATTATTTACTGGCTGAAGATCTTAAACGCCACATTATTTTTTCTACGACACAGCTACAAAGTGCTACACTTAAAAAAACGCGGATTCAAACAAACTGTCGTCATTCCGACCACTAGTACAAAGCGGGCGTAGCAAATAGCAAAAACCTCCTAAAAGGCTCACCATACAACCAAATTGATCAATCGAATATAAATCTATTGTGAATGAAATAAATTCGAAATTGATCATTAGTTATAAAAACAAAACAAATTCCACTTTACTTTCGTTGCACTTATAGACCTTTATTTGAATGGCCGGACGAAGGCCTTTTAAAAGGAATTCAGTAAATAACAATTATAAAAGAATAAGTAAATATTTTAAAGCATGTTTTTTATCAAAACACATTTTTAATAAAATCCTGTGTCAATTATATCGGTAATTTTTAACCGTTTAATACATATTATGAAGTCATTTTACAACGTAGAGGTCAACGGATTCAGATTTTAACAGGTAAATATAGTAAGAATTATTTGTATTACCTATCCTTAAGGATAAGTAATGTTTGTACAAAATAAGGAAGGAAAAGCGGTTATTATCCTGCGAAAACAAGTCTTACCTAAAATACACTAGTTAGTAAATAATTCGTGTGCAATTCGTTTTCATCCTCTTATTGCATAACTTAGGTATATTGTACGGTTAACTGGGGTTATTTTGATTTACGGGGTAACATTGCTCACCCTTAAAACGATAACAATTTTAGTGGTAATCTTCTTAAATTATTTAAATAATTGTATAACTGTATAAGTAACTTGCTCCTGGTGAAACATTTAATAGAATAATTTAATATTAAAACTAGTTTTTGGGGTGGGCAATGTTACCCCGTAAATCAAAGTAACCCCAGTTGACATACTACTTTAGAAAAACTCGTATAATTATGATATTTCGAGATGTATAAGTTTGAACTTTTTTTTTATGGTGTAGGAAGGCAAACGAGCAGAGATCGCCTGATGGAAAGCGATTACCGTCATCCATAGACACCTGCAGCACCAGAGGAGTCACAGGTGCGTTGCCGGCCTTTCAAATGAGAGTACGCTCTTTTCTTGAAGATTTGATTTTCTCTGTTCCTCGCACTCTATAAGAATACTGCGAGGTCTGCCAAGGACAGAGCATTCGACTCGGTAGCGAGTACGGTAATTGTAAATCATGGTAAGGGTACTGTCCAGCCAGCCTTCATTTCAGGACCTGTCTCAGTAACAAGGTTTGCAGAGCCATTAGTTTAGTCTAGTTTAGTCCCGGACTCCCCGGACGTTTAATATCAGTTTAACTATGATTTTAGCCTAAAAGCGTGCGTGACCGCGCTGTCAGAACTCCAACTAGCGACATTTTAGGCTAAAGTTAAGCGAATCACAGACAAACTAGAATGTACAGTCGGTTTCTCTCTTAATACTGCGCCGAGCGTACGCCGGATGTACAGTGGCGGCCTCATTACAGTGTTTTCTAATAAAGTAAAGTATTTTCTTGAAATTGGTCAATAGGTTTCTGTACTACAAATGAAAACACAACTTATAGGGTATATCACATAGTTTAATAACAATTCACCTTCGAGTCTTAAACTTAACGGAAAAAAGTGGCCACAATTTCCCGTTAAGCTGACTACTCAAAGGGTAATTGTTATTAAAGTTAGTTACGTATCTCATTAATCGTCAAATAAATGTATCCTTTTTGCGGATGACACAACGGTTCTCATCCCAGGAGATAATGCAAGTGGGTATGAATAAAACATAAATAATGCTTTAAGGGATCTCAACCTATGGACTAATAATAATAACCTAAAAACTAATCTCAGCAAAACCAAATTCATGCAATTTCATTCCTATAGAACCGTTCCGCTTAAAATAAATGTTTGCTGTGATAATGAATTAGTTGAGGAAACAAGTACTATTAAGTTTTTAGGGTTAATTATCGACAAAAACTTAAATTTGAAGCCACATATAGATTCCTTATGCTCCAGGTTAGATCGTTTTGTTTTTGCCTTGAGGAAACTAAGGAGAACGGTCTCAGCTGAGGCAGCAACTATAGCCTACCATGGATATGTTGCTTCTTCACTTAATTATGGTTTAATTTTGTGGGGAAACTCTGTGGACGTAGACAGGGTGTTTAAAATTCAAAAAAAATGTGTGCGTGCCATTTGCAACGCATGGTTCTTGGACAGCTGCAGACCCTTATTTAAGGAACTAAAAATTTTGCCTCTATCAAGTTTGTACATATTTAAACTGTTTGTTCTGTAGAGCGCACCCAGGATTCTTTAGCCAACGTCATGAAGTCTTTAGTAGAAACCCTAGGAATCAATACAAGCATCTGCTACATAAACCCTTATGTCGCACAGATATGTACAAAAGGAATGCATTTAATATGTGCATTAGGGTATACAACGCCCTTCCTATAGAAATAATAATGCTTCAGGGCAAAAAATTCAAAATTGAGTTACTGAGATGGCTCCTTGGCAATTGTTTCTACAAAGTGAATGAGTATTGTGTTATATTTTGATATTAAATTAATAATTGTAGCCTGATATTGTAATTTGTAAATTGTTATGTGGACATCAATAATTGGATAGATTTTAAGTTGACTTTAAGTACCTAACCTAAATTTGCATGTCGTTTTATCGACTGAATGCCTGTTCTAACTAATTATCTGAGACCTATGTATCGCATTCTAGCAAATAAACATTCATTTCATTTCAATTCATTTCATTTCATTTCGTGATTTTTCATACGCTACAAAAACGTATCGTCTGATTGCAAGGAAATTCTTTAGTTAATTAGAAAACACAATAATAGTATTGACGGCGCCACTGGACGCTCGACGTTTGCTCGGTGCAGTCTTAACAGCGTGTGATGATTATTTGCAAGGATCGGAAAAACGCCCGTTATTTTGAAAACATAACACTGTTCCGTACGGCAGAGACTTCCTTATGACATTAATAAAACAAAATAGGTATTTTATACATTTATTATACCATAATTTATATGAATTCAGCGACAATTTTATTAATGAATGTCACCGAAATGGTTCGAACGGAACGAATCGAACGCTGTTTTCTGCTGAAACCATGATGTTTCCAGGATATCTTAAGCATTATTAACGTAGGTAAGGCTAGACATTTGACTACAAACAAAAATTAACTCATACGGCGAGAAATGCCTTTCGATCAAATAAAAAATCAGCGTAATGAAATGATAATCCGTTCGATAAAATAATAGGTACCCATACCCATTTAAGTATGTCTTCCTTTATACATACTCGTACAATAAAACACAACCGATTTGGCTTACCGATGTACCTGCGCAGATGTATTTTTATCGAAGGGCGGGAACCAATCAGCATTATCCACGCGTTGCGTGGTTGTATTCTGTGCTATTATTGGTTATTAGTGACGCCATGTTGGCGCGCGCCCGCGTGTCATTCAGTCAGCCGTCAAACGTGCGTGAGTGAGATGGAAAAAATAGATGCAATTTATGTACCTTGTACCGTACAAGTCTGATCGTGGGTTTTAATCGTGCTTTCGGAAATCATCGGAATCGTTGTTCGTGTCTGCGCGAACGAAGATTCACGACACGCCATATCGGTTGTGTTCTACTGTAGGTATATATTCGCAATAAAATGCATAATTCTACAACAGAGTACCTACTATATGCCCTTTTGTTAACGTAGCTAGTAAATATTAATCAGGAACTACAAATGTTATTTACTAATTGCATGCCCACTTTTTTAAATATTCTGTTATAAGCTCATCTCACCTTTTATTTAACTTGTTGTTTGTTGCTTACATTGTTGCAAAATGTTGCTTACATTGTTATCATTAATTTTTGTTCACTCAAAACCATAACTTTAAACCGTCTATGTTTTCTCTGTATAAGTGAAATGTATACATTTCTTTAGAGAAAAATAAAGTTCTTTAAACATATGTACCTATGTTTATCGTTTATCGTCTTCTAAGCCCATAAGCCTAGAGCTTAGTCTGGGTTTTGGTCAATTTGTGTGAGATTGTCCCCTGACATTTACTTCTTTGACTTGCCGTCATGCTTCAACTAAAACTCCTGCGAGGAGTTGCCAACTTTGAATCGGGCAATAATGATTAATCGTTACAACCAAAACTCTCAAACCGTCTACATTTTCAATACCTCCTTACTCTAAATTCGGCTGTAACACCATCCACCTTACTCTATTTGACTTAAAGTTCAGATCCTTATCAGTTAAACTGAGATACGTCCTGTTGAAGGTAATTCTAATGACGCTATTCTAGTGGGACTTCGAGCTCGTAAGTAGGCACTTAGCGAGTTTGTAATCCTTTGAAGTTTAATTTGCGTGCATTTATAATGTATGTATTCAGTAAGTCGATTGTAGGGTTAGAATATAGAATATTGTTTCATGGTAATTCTTTGAAATACATTGTAGACATTATGTGTACATTTTCATCATGTTAAAAAAGGCTTAACGCCTGGAATAAGTGTCATAGCAATTTCAGAAAAAGTTTTATCTATAGTCTGTGTCAGTTGAAATAGGCAATTAGAACTGTTTGACACATAACTAAGAAATCAACCAAGATATGTCTTATCTAAATATTATTATGTATATGGTAGAAGGACAGGGGAATACGTGTTACCTAATATTTGAAACAAATTTCCTGACGACAACAACAATTATCAACAAGTTTTTAGAGTTGTTGGTAATTCTGTAGCTCTGCCTACCCCACTCTGGGAATAAAGGCGTGAGTTTATGTATGTGTATGTATGTGTATTACCTGACGACGTAAAAACAAGGGTTATAAATAGTAACAACAAGAATTCATGTAACAACGCAATAAAAAAATACAATACTACGGCATTCAACGAGAATGGGTAATTACTAGGTGGTGGTGTAAGAAATAATTCACATAATTATGGTTGGTATTATATCTGTTTATACTTATGTTGTGAGCGAGGCGTTTTCATTCGTGCTGCATATAAACCTCTCACAGGTTTCCGAAGCGCGTCTTAAGACTGCGCCGAGCGTACGCCGGATGTACAGTAGCGCCCTCATTTCTATTAATTGTGTTTTATAATAAACTAAATTATTTTCTTGACATTAATTGGTCGGTTTTTGTACTACAAATGAAAACACAACTTATAGGGTATAATCACATAGTTTAATAAAAATTCACCGTCGAGTTATCAACTTAACGGAAAAAAGTGGCCACCTTTTCCCGTTAAGTTGACTACTCAAAGGGTAATTGTTATTAAAGTTTGTTACGTATCCCATAAATTGCGTTTTTACTTGCGCTACAAAAACGTATCGTCTGATTGCAAGGAAATTCTTTAGTTAATTAGAAAATACAATAAAAGTAACGAGGGCGCCACTGGACGCTCGACGTTTGCTCGGTGCAGTCGTTTATAGTAAAAAAATAAATAAAACAATAATTAATAGTTTTTCAATCTTAAACTTACCTATTAAAGTAATTGCAGTGTATAATCGATGCTCACACCCCACTTCATCTTTGAAAGTCCGTGATAATCGAATGATAATGTTAATTGGTTTTACCAGCTCCAATTAATACAGACTTTACAGAGTTGGAAAAACGAACGCGAAATATTGGAAATAGTAAGTTTTAGGGAAAGGAGACTTACTTTTAGAAAATATGATTACACTTTCCAGTTAACCCTTATAATATCTGTAAGGAATAGAATGTGACTGGATTTTTGTATGAAGATTCACTGGAATTGCCTCATAAGAGTCGTAAGTCTCAGGATGTAAAGTGGTTAAAGGATTCTGCATCATTTACTTTCGTTTTATTGTACTGAAGCCCACATCACGATGTGTGCAGAGTTTAATTTCGTAAACTTATGATCGCCTACACTGACGCGTAAAATCAGGTGACGGTGTGTAAAAAAAATAATGCGTCATTGTTACAACGCGTCAATTTTGACAGATTGTAATTTATGCACCGTTAAGCTCTGGGGTGTGGTTCTCTCAAAAACAACGGACGGTCGGACGAACGAGCGTAATCGCAGCGGCGAGTTTAAGTAGTCCCGTCAGAGCGAACAAAACACATTTTAGCGAGTTAATTTTAATTTGGCAGCATGGCTTCTGTCGATAAGATCGAACGAATAAGGCTGCCTAATTATGTAATTAAAATGCATGCGCTAAAATGTGTTTTGTACGCTCTGACGGGACTAATTAAACTCGCCGCTACGATTTCGCTCGTTCGTCCGACCGTACGTTGTTTTTGAGAGAATAACACCCCTGGTGTGATCGCCTGATCGCTCCCTAAAACAGAAAATATAAATCTTTTTGATAAGAACTACATTAACTATGTTTAACTATTATGTTATAAAATTTTATAATTATTTGTAGTGTATTCAAAGCTAAGCGCCTGGAATAAATCTCATAGCAATTTCAAGAATCGTTGTATCTATAGTCTGTGTCAATAAAAATTGGTAAAAATGTAAACAAATTAGTACTGTTTGACACTTCGACCATCCTATACATTTTTGATAACGATAACGTTAATAAAAAACGTCATAACATGAACGTTTAGCGGTTATAGCTAAATAAATTCAGTGCCCGTGCAGTCTGCTTACTGAATAAACATCATACATACATACCGTCACGCCTTCATCCCAGAGTGGGGTAGGCAGAGCTACAGAATTACCAACAACTTTAACAGCCAGTTGTTAATTCTGTAACCACATTTTGCACAAACAGGCTAAGATGTATATCATGTGTATTTTAGTGACAGGTTGCAAGCCCATCGCCTAAAAATACTACAAGCCTTTAATCCCTTAGTCGTCTCTTACGACTTCCACAGGAAGGTATGGAGTGGTACTATTCTATTCTATTCTGCCGGCAAGCACACGGCAAACAAACAAACAAACAAAACAAACAAACAAAGCAAATGAATAAACATCACCTTTTATAATTCCTTTTTTAGGTAGATTTCATGGCAGACCCTTCCGAAGCCCACATTGAGAAGCTTTAATATAATATTTAATGGCGTCTGCACACAAAATGTGGCTCAGAATACATTTGATACCCATTTTTATTCGTTCTCAATTCGACTCTAGATTAAATATATGACATCGTCAGATTACGTCAATTCATTGCGGGAAAGGGAAGGAAATTATCTTTCTCGAATTTTTGCTGGCCGAACGATTTTGACGGGGGTTTGGGAAATCGAAAATGTGGGAATGGTTGTTGAAATCAATCGAGGATTTTGCCTATAGATATGACGAGATATTTATAAAGGGTCTCTCTAATCTAAATTGTTTACCTCAAACGCCAAAATAGGAGTCTTATATACAGTGTGTTACCAGCACCCAGGCTTTTTTAAAGTAGGTTAAAATAACGTATATCTGTAACGTAACTATGACATTAATTTAATTAATAAACAAATTTTCAGGCTTTGTTAACTTTTTAACAAAATCTTAATTGCCAGCAATGTAAAGCACAGCAATTTGACAAGTGTAAATGACAGTCGACGGCTACTTTGATTATTGATTTGCCCCCGTACCACGACATGCCTCGTACTAAGCAACAGCGATACTGATAACGATGAACACGGAGCACATGCACTACATTAAAAATGGACAGTATCTAAGAAAATTTATTGTGATGTTATTTTAATATTTTTTTAATTGATAATACCTGCAAACGATTGCTAAAGCAACGTATTATCGGCAGTTTTAATAAATGCCCGCATGCCGGTAACACACTGTATAAGTATGACGTCATGTGTGACGACGTGATAGCCTAGTTGGTAGTGACCCTGCCTACGAAGCTAGATGTCCTGGGTTCAAATCCCGATAAGGGCAGATATTTGTGTGATAAGCGCAAATATTTTTTCCCGAGTCATGGATGTTTTCTATGTATTTAAGTATATATTTCTCTATATAAGTATTTATATCGTTGTCTAGTACCCATAGTACAAGCGTAGAGCTTAGTTTGGTACTAGGTCAATTGATACCTATTTTATTTATTTTATGTGTATTTGTGTGTCTGTCTGTGATATCGTAGCTTCCAAACGGCTGAACCGATTTAGACGCAATTGAGTTTTAAAGAAAGCTACTTTAATCACAATTATTTTCAGCTAGGTTTTGTTAAAATCGGTAAAGGCGTTTAAGAGATATCACCTCTTAAAGTAAGGGTCGAAATTACATCAGGCGTTTTCATAAAAATGTCTAGAAATCAATAATGTCAGTTTATTCTAATCTTTATTCCCATGGAAAAGAGTCGACGTCGATGTTCGCATAGGTCACGAAGATTAACTTTCTTCAGTGAAGCCCTACTTGTGGATCTGTTGCAGAACGTTTACCGTAAGATTGTTCACTTTTAATTATTAACCTTCTTTTATTTTGTCTAGTTTTGTTAGTTCAGAATAGACTGTTTAAGACTGCGCCGAGCGTACGCGGGATGTACAGTGGCGCCCTCATTACTTTTATTGTGTTTTCTAATAAACTAAAGTATTTTCTTGAAATTGGACGGTAAGTTTTTGTACTACAAATGAAAACACAACTTATAGGGTATATCACATAGTTTAATAACAATTCACCTTCGAGTTATCAACTTAACGAAAAAAAGTGGTCACCTTTTCCCGTTAAGCTGACTACTCAAAGGGTAATTGTTATTAAAGTTTGTTTACAAAAACATATCGTCTGTTTCTGTGAGATATGCAGATTAGGGTAGTTTTATATTTCAGTCATCTTATGGTGGTGGGTAGGGTAGATTCTCGTTCCTCGATTAAATAGCAATTTGTACGGACGTGTTTAATTGTTTCTCCCGAAATAAGCTATCCTGCAGGACCTTAGTGCATATTTCTCAGTGGCGACGAGGTTAATAACGTTGGCACGCGTGGATATTGTGTTTGTGGCGTTATCAGTGCGTTAAAATAACGAAGATGGCAGTGGGTAAAATCGGGCCTTTCGATTTGCACAAAGACAGTTGGGATCTATACATAGATCGTTTGGAACAGTATTTCGTGGCAAATGACGTTAAGGAGGCAGTGAAGGTGGCTACATTAATCACGGTTATTGGCAATGAAACGTATGAACTAATGGTAAATTTATGTACACCGGTTAAACCATCTACTAAGCAGTACAACGACCTTATTCAAATTATGAAAACTCACCTTCAGCCTAAGCCGAGTCTACTTGCAGAGCGGTTTAAGTTTCGGCAGCGAACACAAAAACAAGAAGAAACCATTGCGGAGTACATAGCCGAGCTGAAACGACTGTCAAAAGATTGCGGATTCGACGAAAATAATTTAATTGAAAATTTGCGGGATCAGTTCGTGTGCGGGTTACGGAATGACAGCATACGACAAAGACTTTTTACGGAGGAGGACGTCCAGTATGCAAGAGCGTTGAGACTGGCAGTGGCGATGGAATCAGCAGAGGCCAACGCGGCATTAATGGAGGATCGAATACCTTCCAAGAGGGACAGGACTTCGGATTTCACGCCAGCGTTGCATCAGCTGAGTTTCACCACGGCCACGGGGCGAGCTAGGAGCAAGCCGGGACAGGCGGCGGACGACCGGCGCGCGCCGCGCGATAAGGTCCAAGTCACTCAAGCGGAGCGGGGAGCGGAGGCGGGTGGAATACGAGACAACCGCCAGCTGCTACAAATTATGCCAGGGGATCGTGTAAAGCTTGCGGCGGACAACACTTTACGAATGATTGTAAATTTAAGATTTACGTCTGTCGAATTTGCAATAATGAAGGTCATTTAAAGAGGGTATGCCCTAAATTGCGGGGGGAGGTGCCCTTTCATAACGTAGAAGACGTACGATTGTCAGATTCGGAGGAATCTTGTACAGATAGTGAGGAGGTAAATAATTTTTCCATTGATTCAGAAGAATTAAAAAAGTTTGTACCATACACCATGGTTTTAAGTGTTGATGGTAAATGTTTAGTCATGGAAATTGACACAGGAAGTACGATTTCTTGTATAAGTTATGCTTGTTTTAAAGAGTTATTTTCGGATAATCATGAGTTGAGCCCAACGGATTTAACTTTGCGTTATTACACGGGGGAACGGGTGGTGCCCGTAGGTAAATTTACACCGTGGGTTAGATACGAAACCAATAAAAAAAAAATGGATTTATATGTAGTAAAGTCGGGTAAATCGAGTTTATTGGGAAGACAATGGTTACATGAGTTGGGGGTCACGGTAGGGCCGACTACGGTGCATTGTAATAATATAAAGGCGTCATATTTTAACTTCGGTAACTTTAGTTCCAGTTATCGTGATGTGTTCAGCGAGGGTCTCGGGAGGTTCACTGGCGGGACGGTGGGGTTCCGGCTGCGCGAGGGCGCCGCGCCCGTGTTCCTGCGCGCGCGCCCGCTGGCGTACGCGCTGCGCGAGCCGGTGGAGCAGGAGCTGGCGCGGCTGGTGCGCGAGGGTGTGCTCACGCCGGTCGCCACCTCCGACTGGGCCACACCGATAGTGCCGGTAATGAAAAAAGATGGGTCTATTCGTATATGTGGCGATTTTAAATTAACGCTCAATAAATCGTTGGAAGTGGATCATTTTCCGTTACCTAGGGTAGAAGATTTGTTGACCAAGCTACACCGAGGGGAAAAGTTTTCCAAGATAGATTTATCGCAGGCGTACGCACAGTTCGAATTAGACGACGTATCCAAACAATACACGGTCATTAATACACACCAGGGGTTATTTCGATACAACCGATTAATTTATGGTTTAGCTTCAAGTCCGGGCATATTCCAAAGGAAACTAGAACAATTGTTTTCTGGTATGCAATGGGTAGGAGTTTTCTTAGATGATATTATAATCACTGGACCGGACGATCGAACGCACTTAGAGACGCTGACTGAGGTATTTGAAAGACTGAAGCTATATGGATTAAGAGTTAAAAAGAACAAATGCACATTCTTTGCAGAGACAGTGACTTACTTAGGGTTTATGATCAGTGAAAAGGGTGTCCACACATGCTCAGACAAAATTGAAGCTATAAAACAGGTAGCAGAACCCCGTAATGTATCGGAGTTGCGATCTTTTCTAGGTCTGGTGATGTACTACGCAAAATTCGTTCCAAATGTAAGCACGGTACTAGCACCCTTGTATAATTTATTGCAGAAAAACTCTAACTTTGTATGGTCGGAGGGTTGCCAGCGAGCTTTTGAAAACATTAAGGATTTGTTAGTGTCTAGTGAGATTTTGGCTCACTATTCACCGGATCTACCATTGGTACTGACGACGGACGCCAGCAGTGTCGGGGTCGGGGCAGTGATCTCGCACCTGACGCCGCAGGGTGAGCGTCCAGTTGCATATGCGTCGCGGACGCTTATCTCCGCAGAAAGAGCATATTCACAAATCGAACGGGAGGCATTAGCAATAATTTTCGGAATAAAAAAATTTCACCAATACCTCTATGGGCGAAAGTTTACGTTGCGCACGGATCATAAGCCGCTCGTATCTATTTTCGGGGACAAGTCAGGCATACCCGTGATGGCCGCGAGTCGGATGCAGCGCTGGGCGGTGCTGCTCGCGGGGTACGACTACAGCATCGAGTACGTGCGCAGCGAGCGCAATGCAGCCGACGCACTGTCGCGCCTGCCCGCCAACGGGCGCTCCGCCGACGAGGCGCGGGGCGCGCGCCGCGAGGAACTTACCTACATCAATTTTGTTCAAAACTATTTGCCCATTACTAGAAAGTCAGTACAGGACCTAATAAGTAAAGACCGCGTTTTAAAGAAAGTCATGCTGTTTATACAAACAGGGTGGCCACAGAAAGCAACAGAGGACGCCCTTCGGCCATATTTTATAAGGCGTAACGAATTATATTTAGAAGCGGGCTGTATCGTATGGGGATATCGTTTGGTGATACCGGGTAGTTTGCAGGAAATCCTATTAAATGAAATTCATATCGGACATATGGGCATTGTAAAAATGAAAAGCATAGCACGAAGTGTGATGTGGTGGCCTGGGATAGATGCCGCTATAGAAAAAATGTGCAAAGAGTGTCGTACCTGCACGGCGGAAGCAGTGGCACCGCCGCGCGCCGCGCCGCAGCCGTGGCCCTATACCACGGAGCCTTGGACGAGGCTACATGTTGATTTTATGGGTCCGTGGCATGGTAATATGTTTTTAATAATGATTGATGCGACTACCAAATGGATTGAAATTTTTAGAATGACTCGAACGACGGCATCTGCGGTCGTTAGAGTAATGCGGGAGACATTTGCAAGGTTTGGTCTTCCTAGGGAGGTGGTCTCAGACAATGGTCCTCCTTTCTCAAGTAACGAGTACTCTGATTTCATGACCAAAAATGGTATCAAAATAACGTTTGCTGCGCCCTATCACCCGTCATCCAACGGGGCAGCAGAGGGCGCTGTAAAACTGTGCAAGCGGGCAGTAAACAAGGCAGCAAGAGATGGCAGCGACGTGGACGTCGCCTTGCAGGCGTATTTGATGGCCTATCGTAACGTAGAGCACGGAACCACGGGAGCGTCACCAGCAATGCTTCTGCAACGCAGGTGTTTACGTTCGCGATTAGATCTCTTAAAAATTAATAGGCAGGTAGAGGATAGGGTTTGTGAAAAACAAAAAAAACAAGTAGACTACGCGGGGGGCAGGACGCGAAATCTGGAAGTAGGTGAGGCGGTGTTAGCTCAAAATTATAGTTCAGGGGAGAAATGGATACGGGGACAGATAAGTCAAAAGCTAGGGTCGCGGCATTATGTCGTAGGTGGGGAAGATGGTCCACTTATGAAACGACACATTGATCAAATTAAAAGAGATTCGGCAAATACTTTTCAATATCCCACTTCGCCCATTGCCGGTACTTCGGAGGAAGAATCCCAGGCGCAGACCAGCGCTAGTCCGTCGGAGGTGGAGGCGCCCGCGCCGCCGCCGCCGGGCGTGCCGCCGGCGACCCCCCCGTCCTCGGTGGACATCCCGAAACGGCTGAGAAAGCCCCCTAAAAGATATGGTTTTGATTTCGATTAAGATTTATAGTACGTAAGTAAGTTTTGTCAATTAAGTAAGAGGGTGTGAGATATGCAGATTAGGGTAGTTTTATATTTCAGTCATCTTATGGTGGTGGGTAGGGTAGATTCTCGTTCCTCGATTAAATAGCAATTTGTACGGACGTGTTTAATTGTTTCTCCCGAAATAAGCTATCCTGCAGGACCTTAGTGCATATTTCTCAGTTTCCAAGGAAATTCTTTAGCTAATTAGAAAACACAATAATAGTAATGAGGGCGCCACTGGACGCTCGGCGTTTGCTCGTTACAGTGCCATTTTTTTTTGTCGTAATGTGTTATAGCTCTTAATATCGCAAACTATAACGTATTACTTACTTACTGACTTACATACCTACAAAGTTTTTAGAAACTGTTACTTTTTCAGGATTTAACCTAACCTTGCTTTATCTACACGTTAGATATTTAAGAATAATAAAAACATATGACAGATTTGTTCCACTTCATAAAACGGTCGCAGATGGGTACAGATGTATTGAATAATCCTTTCCCATCGTTTTTTTATTTTTATTATTTATTTATTATGAAAATAAGTTGAAATTACATCACATATAGGAACATAATTATGTCCCACAAAACCGTTTGCACAGTTTGACTGTGGGATCGAGCAGTCTCTACTCTCTTATTATTAAGTATATAAATCTATAAATCACAATAAAGTATCCTAAATAATTGTCATCGGATAAGTTCGTATTTAACTTGCTTTCTCAGTTGGCTTATAGACGGGTCCTGAAGCTAATTGAGAAAGCAAGATAAGATTACCCGACAAAAAACGATCTCAATCTTTCTGCTCTTTCTGTTGTTATTTACTCTGTGGCTAAGCCGCATTACTTCCCTCCGTGAAGTAAATAGGAACAGTACGCCTAGAAACGTAGATATTAAACTACGTCCGGAAAAATTGTAATCTTAGGTTTTAACCAGTGTAGATAATCCGTGAGAAAATCCAGTCAATAAACATCCTATACACTTTACTAGCTGTTCCCGTGTCCACTTCGTTGGGCAAAACATTTTTTTTTTGAGTTAATAATTTTCCCGCTAATTCCCGTTCCCGTGGGAATTTCGGGAATTCCTTTCTTAGTTCACCTCCACGGTACCTAAGCTACGTCGCTTCCAAATTTCAAGTGCCTACGTTTAGCCGTTTAGGCTGTGCGTTGATATGTCAGTCAGTCAGTCAGTTTCTCCTTTTATATTTAGATTGATGTTGAGTATACTGTCAGCAACTTATTTTATGTACAGTCAAGGAACTTGATTCCTTTAGTGCCCGGCCGTTATAAAGTTAATCCTGACACCTGTCATTCTAGTACAAATTATAACCTCAAACCCAAGAATAGGTTATAAATCGTACTGTGATGACAGATGTCAGGATTGAGTTCGTAACGGCCGGGTACTATAGTCCACTTTAGACTATGTCATGGTGACGTAATCAATCAAGACTTCTTATGATTTTATTTATAGAGTCACTTTGATATATTCCAAAATGGTCTGGGAATCTATTTCCTCTACTGTACAGTGCGATAGTTAGAAGGTACTTCGGGGTAGTACTATTCTCTCACTCACCCTCATACGCTGTTATTAAAAGCGAGTGAGAGAGAATTACGAACACAAAGCACGTTCTAAGTGCTTACTGACTGTAAAAAAACCCCCTGCGCATAGATGTTACTTAGCAAGAGGGGTAATTTTTCTCAGCAGCTGACTGTACGTTTACATAATGGTGCAATGTCAAAATATTTAGTGATGGAGTGCATGTGTGGACTATAAATGCATTGCATAACCCAACTGCAAAATGGCAGTTCGAGTGCAGTTGACGTACTTACATTTTGTTGCAGTTAAGTCAACTGCATCAGAACTGCACTTGAACTGCCATTTTGCAGTCTGTCTAAATAGACGATCACCAGTTTTTCATAATTTTCAGGCCCTTACTTATTTTCTTTATCTCTTTCTTCCCTGTGACACGGTTATTATAATGTTCTCAGAAGTCTATCTTCATAATTACTAAGTTTATGGTTGTGATAGTATTCTTTTTACTAATAACTGTCAAAAAATGCATTGAACTGTCAAGTTTACGTATTAGCTCAAGGCCTAATAAAATCAACAGAACAAGAATACAGGAATACAGAAACAATACAGAGAAAGAAGAAATAGAACAGAACAATGATGAATTTAAGAATATGTCGCGTACGGGTGAAAGTATTCGTAGTGATGATATTCTTTATGACAATATATTTATGTGCGTTTTACATTGTGTTCAGGAATTATATGAATGAGAAGAACTACCCTAATCAAAAAATACCGTACTCTGTAGACTTGAAGTACGTAGTTGTTCATTTGGACTTCAAAGGGTCTCCACCAAAGTTAGCTTATTTAGAGTCCATATTGCCCTTGCTGAGGAAACAAGGGGCGAATGGACTACTAATGGAGTACGAAGATATGTTCCCTTATGAGGGGACATTGGTTAATTTGAGTGCACGGAATGCTTATGACAAAAAAGAGGTATGTATGCCTAGGTAGTTTGAGACTAGAATTTGTGTGACATTCCCTGCCATTGTATTTATTTATTGTTACAGTCGGTGAGCACTTAGGTGTTTCGGGTTTGCACTTCTCTATCACTCGCTCTTATTATTAGCGTATGTGAACGAGTGAGAGACAAGTACAAACCCGAAGCACATTTTAAGAGCTATCGTGCTTTACATTATGTAATAGTAACAAAAAACGGGCTTTGTATCTTAGTTGACTGTTACTAGTTAACTTGTAGAGCTTACTTAGCTGTGACAGTTTTACGTTTAAGACTGCGCCGAGCAAACGTCGAGCGTCCAGTGGCGCCCTCATTACTATTATTGTTTTTTCTAATTAACTAAAGAATTTCCTTGCAATCAGATGGTACGTTTTTGTAGTGCAAGTAAAAACACAATTTATGGGATACGTAATAAACTTTAATAACAATGATCCTTTGAGTAGTCAGCTTAACGGGAAAAGGTGGCCACTTTTTTCCGTTAAGTTGATAACTCGAAAGTGAATTGTTATTAAACTACGTTATATACCCTATAAGTAGTGTTTTCATTTGTAGTACAAAAACCTACCGACCAATTTCAAGAAAATACTTTGGTTTATTATAAAACACAATAAAAGCAATGAGGGCGCCACTGTACATCCGGCGTACGCTCGGCGCAGTCTTAACTTCGTTAAGTATATTATACTTATACTACTAACGTTATTGTTTGCACATATCCACCAACAACGGTATATTGTAGGCTGGGGGAACACTTGACTGTTACACAGCTCTGAGCTTTAAGCTGTTGTACACTTTTGAAGTACCAAGAATAGTCAAAAGATACCTCAGACAAACGGACGGACAGAATGACTTAAAGGGCCAATGTTTGATTGTGGAATCAAGGCTACCCAAGCTACTTAAAACTAAAGATGTTTATTCAGTAAGTAGATCAGTCATAGTCATAGTAAAATCACACAAGTGAAATATCGTTACTACTTTAGAAAAAACTCGTATCTAATATTTAGACATATATGAGTTTGAACTTAATTGTCTTCACGGTTAAGTTCTAAATCGTACGTCACGAAATATAAGATACGAGGTTTTTTCAAAGCAATGACGATATAACTCATACTTTACGGGACTGTCCCTTCCCAGTTCTAAAAGACATCAAACATTTAATTATTACTTGATTTTAGCTCAAACAATTTGTGACGCAAGCGATTCAATCTGGTTTCGAGATCATCCCCCTGGTCCAGACATTTGGCCACCTGGAATACGCCCTCAAACAGGCTGAATTCCAGAACCTCAGGGAAGATCCTGTCATTCCTGACTCCATATGTCCCAGTATGAAGGAGAGCAAGCAGTTCCTCTCGGAAATATTAGGACAGGTATAATTATAACACATTTTTTTTTAGTCTCGTTTTATGGTTTGGTCATTTGGAAAGGATGGATGAAAGAAGATTGACGAAAGAGATATGCAGGCCGCCCTAGGCGTACTTTTTCGAGTCAAATCGGAGAAATACTGGAAAAGGGCCTAATCTTAAGTACCCGAAACCGACGTGCGTGCATGACTCGATGTATGAATGTGGAAGAAGCGAAATAAATTTGTCAAGATCGTAGCAAATGGAAAGAAGTGGTCTCTGCCTACCCCTCTGGGAAACAGGCGTGATTTAACTAACGTATGTAGTCTCGTGTGGTTGCCGGGTTAGAATAGTGCCACTCCATGTCTTCCCGTGGATATCATAGGAGGCGACTATCGGAATAAAGGCCTGTATTACTGTTAGGCAGGCTGTCACTAATACACTGCTAAACATTTTAGCCTAATTGTGCAAAATGTGGTTATATAATGATCTACAAATATTTAGAGTTCTTGGTTATTCCGTGGCTCTGCCTACCCCGCTCTGGGTATGAAGGTGTGAGTTTATGTATGTGTTTGTAAGGATTTTCAAACGATTGTTTATGTATGATCTATTATTATTTAGGGTTTCTTATAAATATTGTTATAAGTACGTTATTTGAAAAGAAAAGGTGGTCAAATGAACTCGTTCATGGTAATTAGAAGGCCCAGTAAATTTTGGACTAGTTTGACTAGCTATCTTAGGGCTGATTTTTCAATCTTCAGATAATACTATCTATCAGGTAAATTGCAGCTCTGTCCTTTTCCTTGTCATAAGAAAGATAAGGACAGAGCTACAATTTACCTGACAGATAGTGTTATCTGAAGATTGAAAAATCAGCCCTTAATGTTTTAAGGTTAAGATAACGAAAACAATAAAGTAACAATTTATTTTCATTTATCAACCTGAGATGGCTTTTTTTCAGGTGATACATTTTCACAGCAGTATTAGACCTTTGAAATACATCCACGTTGGTTGTGACGAGGTGTTTAATTTGAATCAATGTGAGCAATGCCAGCAAAGAAAAATCACAAATCTGTAAGTAGGTAGACAATACTTACCACGATAATTTTACTTTTTCACTGTTGTAACTTTTCATCTTTTATTTCAGTCAAATCTTCGACTCCCATTTTAAGTTCATCGCTAACTTCGTGGATCTCGTTAGCCCCTCTACGGAGATCCTTTTCTGGGATGACATGTTAAGGAACGTTAAGCCAAAGGAGTTTTTTAAGTTAAAGTGGAGTAAGACAAGCCCTGTGTATTGGAACTATACCGGTGGAGATCTTGCGGCCATTCATCAAACGCTTTATAAATACCAGCAGGGTTTTGCTGATATATGGGTGGCGACAGCTTTCAAAGGTGCAGATGGGCCTGAACAAACTCTACCCGTCCTCAGAGACAGGTTCCTTAACCACTGGAAATGGATGGAATTCATGCTTGAACACGGGAAAAACGCTAAACGGTACTCTTTCAAAGGCATCATCCTGACAGGTTGGTCAAGGTACTCACATATGGACCCGCCGTGTGAATTGCTTCCTGCTGCAATACCAAGTCTAATCCTGAATCTTATTGTAATCCAGAAATATATCAATGGTGAGGTCTATAAGCATCTCGACGAAAATGAGAACACGTTTATTAAAGATTATATACAAACCGATTTCAACACAGCTTTGGACTGTTACGGTCTCGACGATTTTTTGGAATTTGATGCCCGCATTTGTAAATACGACGGTGCCGTATTATACAACATTCTGAGGAAATTTAGTTGGTACAAACATAAGTACCAAGAGAGAGCTGTGAGTGGATATACTATTGGTCCTCAAACACAGGCAGTTAAAATTGAGGATTTAAAATTGGGCTATGTCAACATGAAATATGTAAGAGACTTAAAGTACTGGTGTGAAGTCGGTATAAATAGATTGATAGATGTGGAAATGGAATTGACTGAAGCAATGTCTCATTATTTTGATAAAGATGTGGTGAATGAGTATGTATCTTATCAAGTTCAAAGTCTGAGAAAGAAATTTAAAGATCTGTATCAGTTATTAATAGACAGCTATCAAGTAAAAGTGTGGCCTCGAGGGCCGACAAACGTAGTTAATGGACTGGAAGCTATGCTCCCTCTTCCCGGAATGCAACAATGAACAGCTTACCTGAGATGTAGCTTCTACAGGGTGTTTGGCACTCGGGTGTAGGCTTTTTATGGGATGATAGTAAGGGTCATTCTGAAAATTTTTGACCACTTTTACTATTATGCTAAGTTTCACGGTTTCCAAGATATTGATCATTTTAATAGGAGTTTTTGTAATTTTTCCTTATGTCCGTGATACGAAAAACCCCTTAATTCCAGTATTAATTTAAAAAAGACTGTGTTATCTAGCATGATTAGAATCACTGGGAAATAAGGAAGTTTTTAAAGCTACATGCCAATTTTGTTTTCATTACAACTTGTTGAGTATACTCACAAAATTGGTTTTTCCATACTTGGTGAAAAACAAACGCGGGGTTCTCTTAGTATGGAGAAAGTAACTCTGCGCGTTTACTCAAAAAGTTGTAAGGAAATGGAATATAGATTTAAAACTTCATTTTTTCATAGTGATTCAAATCATGCAAGAAAATACTGTTTTTCTTTTATTAATACTTGAATTAAGGGGTTTTTCGTATCACGCACATAAGGAAAAATTACAAAAATTCCTATTAAAATGATCAATATCTCGAAAACCGTGAAACTTAGCATAATATTTTATATGGTCAAAAATGTTTACAATGACCCTTACTATCCTGTAAAACGCCCCTACACCCGAGTGCCAAACACCCTTTATAATTATTATTTTGTCTTTTGTTTTTATCCGACTACCCTTGTCTATTGTCTTATGTTTCTGACCTCAGCCTAAACGCCTTCACGAATCTTAAAGTGCGTGGTATATGGTTGGATTGGTTGGAACCGAAAATATTCAAACGCTATAATAGAATCTCCTGAGTCTTAATGCTGCAGGCGTGGTAAGGGTTTCTAAAGCTTTTTAACTGCCAAGAAACAACAAAATAAAGAATATGAAGAGACTTTTGAGTCTAGAGGAAGCGAGGCAAGCTTGTTTAGATCGTAGCAGGTAGAAGAAAGTGGTCTCTGTCTACCCCTACGAGAAAGAGGCGTGATTCTGTGTATGAGCAAGTATGTATGTTTAACTGTCAATGTCACTTATAATGAGAAATTGATTATACTTTAAGCGGTGTAAAGTAGTAGAGTTGATACGCTTGAATGGATGTAACATACTTTTGCTAAAGCAACCTAATACTACTAGGGATAGGAAATAAAATATATTTTCGTTTTAAATAAAATGTCGATTTAATAACTTAATTAGAACCTAAAAATTACTTACCTTTTTATGCCTGGCAACTTTAAAGTATCGTTATAAAATATCGTGTTTTGCTAGTAATTATGCTGTTATGCCTATAAGATGTTTTGCTAGTATGCTGTTATGCCTATGAGATGTTTTGCTAGTATGATGTTATGCCTGTGAGATGTATTGCTAGTATGATGTATTGCGAATGTGATATTATGCGATGTGCAGTTCCAAAAATCGGGAGGCAATGACTTGAAAACTCAACTTAATTTAACTTATACACATAAATAAAAAGCTAATATAGACTGACTTGTTTATTTAAAAAAACTTAAGTACTACTTGCCACCTTACATTTACCTAATAAATGTCAAGTTTGAAAGTCAATTCTGACAGCTGTCATCGCAGTGCAACTTATTAACTATTCTTATCCATATAATCCTGGGATCCTAGTAAAAAGGGAATAAGTCTCCCGAAGTTCAAGTGAAAAAGGGTTTAAGTCTAGTATACTCTGTTTATGTATATACCCTTTCTTAAAATCACCGTCAATAGCTTCAATAACTTGCAAAAGATGTAAACAAAACCGAAGTAATCAGTTCACCATGATTACTCGATAATCACGTGATTTTAAAGATCAAGTGAGGTCTTTGCAATGATTTATACACTAGATCATTATTTTCATATTAAATGTAAGATGAAATATACGTTATTTTTAATAAAAACACGCTTGGTGAATATTTGAGGTTATGTGTCAAACAGTACTAATTTGTTTACATCGTTCACGTCTATTGACGGTGACTTTAGTGCGAGTTAAGTCAACTTATAACCTTTTTCAATAGGACCCCAGAATTTAAGGATGACTGTCATGGCTAGGGGTTGGTAATTGAACTAATTGACAACCGATAGGGATTGACGATTTTTTTGTGTACTACGTCGACAAAAACTCGATATTTCTGCCAAAAGGCAGAGAACCTATTTCAATACAAGCTTTTCATCAACTTGTTATGTTTCTTAGTACTTTTGTTAAGGTTAAATTTTGCAAGTACATTTTGAACCAGTTTCCATTAGCGGGATAGGGTGGTGAAAGAGGGGGCTGAACTTAAGCTGATATTGGACCACCATTGTAATGTCCTTAAAATCTTAGGGCTCAGACAAGATGCACTACGCTAGCTAGCGTTTCTCTTCGTTTCGTTTTTTAACCAATCGCGTCACTGGTAGATGACGTGATACGAAAAGTCACGTGATGTGCCAGTGACGCGATTGGCTTAAAAATGAAGAGCAATTATATTTAGCGTACTTAATGCATCTTGTCTGGCTGGGCCCTCTGGTCATTGAGATGTATCCTACTCATGAAAAAAAAAGCTTACAATTTGCGGAGAAATCAAATAACATGCACAAAAAAGATAAATACAAACGAATTGAGAAGCGCCTTTTTTTGTAGTAATTTTCTCAAGTATTACACTCTTAATACAAGCCACAAGTAATTACAGCAAATAAAATTAATTTTAAATAAACCAATTGCACGTTTTTAAATGCAAAAGAAAATAAGAATTTACTATCATTATTATAAAGTTTAATGAAAAAAAAAGATATCAATATACTTACAATAGTCGATGACAATTAAAGTCCATCCCTACTAGTTGTCAATTAAATTGCCGCAGCGATACGACCCCCGCTTACGGCGTAGTCGAAAGAACCTCATGTCTCATATTTCATGACGTACGATTTGGAACTTAAGTGTGAAGAGAATGAAGTTCAAACTCATACACATCGAAATATCGGATAATAATTAATATTAAATGTAGTAACATTTGTTTGTACGTAAAAATAACATATACATTACATTGTAATTAAGTACGTTTCCATTTAAAATAAAAAATATTTTTTCTATCATTTGAACATTGACTTATAATTAAGTGTAAAATTTAATATGCTTTATAGTTTAGTGTATTGTCAATGACACAACGAAACGACATAACCACCATAATTAAAGAGACGATAGTTTTCAACCCAAAGTTCATTATTTTATCGTTGTAACTATCCATTTTAACCTTTTGAAATTTACACATAAAGCGGAAAGCTCAAAATAGTTTTGATCTCTGTATATTTCTATATCATAGAAAAAGGTTAAAATGATTACTACAAATGAAAGACAGACAGACAGACACGCGAGTTATCCGTCACGTGATTATTTTTTTCATCAACGTACGGAAACCTTACTCGCCTTTTATAATAAAGGTAAATTTACAGTAATAATGTATGCAAAAAGAGGTTACAGAATTATCAACAAGTTTTTAGAGTTGGGAATAAAGGCGTGAGTTTATGTACAGGTCGATTCACAAGAGTTGGCACGAATTGAATGTATGATTGAATGAAAATATACTAGTGTGTAAAATAGTAACAGGTTTTCGGTTTGAAATTCGAACATCGGTTCAAAGGACGGCACTCACACAATGATAGGTGACATTACTTTCGTTCAATCCATTCGTACCAACTCTTGTGAATCGACCTGTATGTATGTATGCAAAATTCTGCATAAGTACTAACATAAAATTAATTTTACTTTTCGATGTAATCGATATCCAGGAAAGTTTAAAACATAAAAACTAGGAAAATTACATCTTAAATGAGTACAGCGCTTCCACAAAACAGATTTTTTTATATGATTTATATTAGCTTCACTTGTAACTAACAATCAATATATCAAATCTTGGAAGTCAATTTAAACTTACTTCTAATTGTTGAATGGACTTTAAATTTGGCATACTTATCATAAAGTTCGATCAAAGGACATCACAGGGTTTCATACATTTTTGGTTCAAAATGTTAAAGTGCCGGCCAAAAAAAAAGGTATATTCTGTAAGATCTTGTTCGCCTGAGCATTTTGTTATTATGGCACCAAAACTGTAGTATCAATATCCATAGTCTTATTCTAGTTAGAAAAATAAATCTTTCGGTGAATTGAACCAACAAAACTAATGAATTGTTACCATACTTAAGATTGCGCCGAGCGTACGCCTGATGTACAGTGGCGCCCTCATTACTTTTATTGTGTTTTCTAATAAACTAAAGTATTTTCTTGAAATTGGTCGGCAGGTTATTGTACTACAAATGAAAACACAACTTATAGTAGATATGTCACATAGTTTAATAACAATTCACCTTAGAGTTATCAACTTAACGGAAAAAAGTGGCCACCTTTTCCCGTTAAGCTGACTACTGAAAGGGTAATGGTTATTAAAATTTGTTACGTATTCCATAAATTGTATTTTTACTTGCACTACAAAAACGTATTGTCTGATTGCAAGGAAATTCTTTAGTTATTTAGAAAACACAATAATAGTAATGAGGGCGCCACTGGACGCTCGGCGTTTGCTCGGTGCAGTCTTAATCAAGATAATGCTTAGGTGGGTAAATAGTATCAGAATAAAAAAAAAATTTTTGGCCGGCACTTTCACTTTTGAACCAAAATAGATGATGTCCTTTGCACGAGCACTCAAGTGTTTATGCAATCCTGACGACAATAGAACAAAATGGTACAATAGTGATAGTATGATGGAGATGGAAGGTGGTCAAAAGGGTCAATGGCTCATTTGATTCATCTTTTGATACTGAGTTTATGAGAAATACACCCAGCAGTAAAGTGTTTTTAAAAATGAAAAACGTATTACAGTAGACCTTTGTATAAAATTAAGGATCAGATCACACTGAAGCCGGCACGCTGAAGCTGCGTATTGTACTATGACCACACCAGTCGGCGTAAGAAATACTTTATCCTATTCAGCGCCAAACGTCAAATACAAAATGTGTCAGTTTCACGCCATGCAGAATTCGATTATCTATTTATTGACATGACTGTTGGTGCGACGCGCCGTCATAGTTTCGCTAGGACGTTTGTGACACAGCCGCAACCGTTGCAAAATACAGGTAAAATCTGTCTCTTTTAACCTTAACCCCTGACAAATATAAGCGTCGACAGCAGTCGTTTCGTCATTGGCGTTAAAAAGGTAAAAAACGAGACGCTGTAGACTTGTCTTTGCGTAAACGTTGCTTCGGTGTGGTCGACCCTCAAAGATGGAGCACCTGGGGAGAGACCTAGGCAAATACCTGAGCAAAAGGAAGACAGCGTGATATTCAAATTGGTAACAAATTACAAATTTCGTTAACTTTTCTACGTTTTATAGATGCAAGGCAAGACTCAGACAGACAGACATTGTAAAATGTTAATTATATACAAATTAGTATAAAATATCTGCAATCATGCAACAACCGTATAAAATTTATAAAACTTACAAAATTAGTAACAATATTATCACGCACGATATTAACTCATATTCAATCACAATTTATCTGCACAAATTTATCTCTAGGCTGGCTCTCTTTCTCTTCTTTACTTTTATCTTCATCTGACTTGTTCTTCGGTTTGTGAACTGGTACTATCTCTGGAGGCGGTACTGGTGTTCCAGTTAAACTGTCTTCTTCAGCTATTTGCAGTCCCACAGTAACAGCTATTTTTCTACTCGCTGTCTTAAAGGTATCAGACAATTTGAGTTGGACAACATTGATACACATAGACATAAGAGCCAAGCCAAAAACGAGGTACAAAATTGACATCATCATAAACATAGGATGCTTAGGCACGAAGTCACCAAGACCTATGGTTGTCATGGAGATGAACACGAAATAGAAAGACTCGAAGAAGGTCCATTTCTCCCAGATATTGTACACTACTGCTCCGATGACAATGTACAGGATGAGAATGAAGATAGCGAGTGATATAGGGAGGTTGAATTCTTCGTCAATCTTGAAATCTGATGGTGCTGGTGTTTCTGGTTCTATGAGATCTTCAACGACAGTTCCCGGCTTGGGTGGCAAAGGTGGTGGCGCGTCACTTGATTTTCTTTCGATTGGTGGCGGATGGTCACCGTTCGTTTCAGTTTTTATATCTAAATCTTCTTCAGAAAACAATTGCGATGGTCTCCTAACGACTTCCGCGACGATGTTGAATCCTTTGACAACGTCCTGAAATTGAAACAGAGCCTCGTTATTTCTTTACAAAGGCAAGATGAATACAGGGGGCTCATAAAAATGTAAGACAACACACGATTCGAGCGGAGTCATTACTCAGTGCGAAAATAAAGAGAAACATTCACATTCTTTGTAAGGGTAGTGATTTGAAATATTTTCACAAAACATGTTTCGCGGAGATTGCTTGCGAGTTTTTCAATTTATTTTATTGAAACTGTGTCTGTTATTTATTTACGGGTTTACTTTATGATGTTTCATTTGTTTTCAAATAATTATTGAATATATTATATAGTTAAACGATTCATAATAATTTCCCTCGTATTCGTTTCACTTGACTGATTGATACGGTATGTTCATTTAAATTGGTATTTAATTTTATTATTGCGCATTGAAAATACATTTCTGTAAGGTGATTATTTAAAACAAGTCACTTCTCAATTCTAAATAGATACCTACAAAATAAAACACCTTTGTAAATGGTTCCAACTTTTGTGCTCATCTTAACAATTGAAGGTAGCTCCTTCGACTTCGTATGCATATAATTATTTTCCCGCTACTACCCCTATTTCATTCCGTTCGAGGCCGATTTTTGAAAAATCCTTTTTTAGCACCTTTACTGTAGGAGAATATTTCTTTTAAATTTCGATTCCCTAGATTCGGAGGTTTTGGCTGTGCGTTGTTCGATAAGCCAGTCAGTTACTTGTTTTATGTGTATCTAACGACCCTACTTCGCTTCGACTCGGTTTATATGCGTTTTCTGTAACACCCGTAAATAAAACAGAATTTATTACAGATACATAAAAACGTTCCTCTTTAATCACTCTATGACTGTATTCACTCTAAAAAAGCCGCCTCAAAATCCATGACGTAGTTTTAAAGCTCTAAGCGTACATAGGGACAGGCAGACAGCGGGAGGCGACTTTGTTTTTTATACAATGTAGTGATATACAGGGTGTTGGCAGTCGGGTGTAGGTGTTTTAAGAGATGACAGTTAGAGTAATTCTGAATTTTTTTGACACCATTAATTGTCATGCAAAAATGCACGGTTTTTGAGACCGTGATTTTTTTTTATTTTTGAAAAAACGCCATGTCCTCCAGAAAAACAATTATTGAATATCCTATAGAGCCGATATTGTGTTTTTTTTTTGTGTTTTACCTTGGCAAGACCTTGATTCTTCAAAATAAATTCACATTAACGCCTGCTAATGCTCGACTAATTATTTATTGTTTTTCTTGCTAACAAAGCATTTTTCAAAAACAAATGAATGAGTACAATATCTGTAAAAACCGTGCAACTTTGCATAACAGTACAAGTTGTTAAAAGTGTTCAGAATGTCTCTAACTATCACTCTTAAATCCCTATACCCGACTGCCAAACACCCTGTATAGATTAATAATAGATACATCATTACACGGGCTGGGGGCTGAATCAATTGCAGCACAAAGCGAGTTATGTCCTCGGGAGATGTGATTTGGCTTTGTGCATTCTGATTACGTTGATGGCCATTTAGCTCCGTATAAGCTAATCTTAACTAAGTTAAACACAAATGATCGATCTCTCCATCGGCAAATGGGTGAATCAACTTTTAAAGTACTTTTCTTTTGCGGTATTAAAACTTTCCTGGTGACTTATGGTTAATAATGATGTATGAATATTAAAATCAGACCATCAAATTTATGGACCCCACACGTTAAACATCTCAAATATTTTTTAATCATCGAAAACACCTGGTAACTCAGGGGATAAAGCACTTTTTTCATACAAAACCTAGGGACAACATCATCCCCCGCGTTACCAACTATATTATAATTCAAAACTGTATTATTTTAAATTAAATAAGTTCAAATGTTAGCCTACTTGTCTAATTAAATTAACATGTAGGCCAAGTCGTAAGAAAATATATAGTTTTTCTAATAACGTGTAATTTGTGAAACTTGTCAAAAAATAGGGAGTACTTTAAAAGTTGATTCACCCAAATAACCCTTCCCTAGGTTTCCCACAGATAGGTTTTATTTTTTTCAGTCTGTACCTTTCTTATTTCAGTCAATAAATTAAAAAATAACATACCTCAACATGCGTAACTCTCCTCACTCTCCGACAGCTCCGTGTGTAGTAAAACCTCCGTATGAACGACCAGATGTATTTGATACACCGGGTGAACAGCTTGCCGAAGTCTGCAAGCACTATCAGGAACAGGGGGATGCCAATAAGTGCATATACGATCGTCGCGATCCGGCCTGATGTCGTCTTTGGAGATATGTGACCGTACCCTGAAGAAAATAACATCCAATCAACATAAGCAGTGAGAGAATCGCAAATCAGATGCAAAGTTAATAGCAGGATTTTTTTGACAAATTCCTTGTGGGACAACACAATGAAAATAATCTGTCAGTTCAAACGTGTTATATTTTAAGGGAAGAAAAATAAACAGGTTGTATATGGAATTTTTATGTGATCAATAAATTGTTATAACCTTACCAATTGTTGTAACTAATGTCAGGCAATAGACGAATGAATTCATAAAATTCCAAGATCTCTGACCGCTAAATGACGTGACCCCGGCTTCGTGTGCGGCGTACAGTTGATTCTCGAACTCGTGCAACTTATTCCTGGCCATGGACTTCCAATCTTCTTCTCTTAAATGATGGCTGCCCCGCCAAAGGTTCTCAATGAAGTCTCGTTTCACATTTCTCGTACCACATTTATATGCATTTTCAAACGATCCCTCTAGATATTTGAACATCATGCCGCCCAACCCACACAATGTAATCAAGAGAATAAAATCGCAAATACACTGGTTTTTTATTCTCTTAATAGCGTCATATTCTCGTTTTTGTTCTTCCCTAAATTGCTGCCAATTAGCGATAAACTTCCACTTTGACTTTATTTTTTTCTCCTCATGAATTATTTTTGGTTTAGTCGGCTTGTCCTCTCGCTTGTCTTTCTTCACTCCGTTTTTAGCGTCGGTGATTGACCTCTTTCTCAAGCCTGATTTATGTTCTACATGGTGTGTGTTGTCGTGGGTTGAGATTATGTTCGTTACGCTTTCCCTTTTATCTACTTCTTGGCTAAGCAGCTTTAATTTGCGCGTCAACTCGGCTGTGCGTTCAGCTAGATCAAACTCGTACTCATTTTCGCTAGGTGACGACGAATAGCAACTAGAGGTGTACTCGGACTGGCTCGCGTCAATATACCCGGAGCTTTGGTTGCTTTTCTTTTCCGTTTTGCTACTTGGTCTATGTTCAGATGCTAAACCAGACAGAATTTCCCTATCACTTATAATTTGAATCGTTTTGGGACATGATATTCCTCGACTTCGCCGCGGTGTCGCTGGAGTTTTATTTGGTGTTTGCAATTTTTTGCTCACATTTTTATACTCAGGTAGCAAACGCGGATCATCTTTAGGTATTGATAAACTCCTAGCTCTAGCTTTTTGCATAAGTTCTATTATTTCTCTGCTGGTTTGACTCATCCCTGTCCCAGTTTTGTCTACAACTTTGACTTCTTCAACTCTCGCAACTGATTGTGATCTGTTTATTCTAGGTGACTTATTCTTAACGAACCGCCGAGGCGTGGGCATGACTTTACGCCGCGACGCTTGAGCAGATACATTGTGCTGGTTAGTTTGATCCTCACTCATCTCACTTTCACTAGTTTTACCCTGTAAATATTATTACAGGCAAAGTATTAGTTCCTCTTCTACACTACAATGTTACTGTATGCTATATACATGGTGTTCTTACTTCATTTTGTCGTTAATTCAATATAAAATATAGCGCTATCAACAAAGCAATGAACAGAATCAAAAATAATTTAATGTAAAAACTGACCCCAAATCTTGTTGCGGACTTGCTCCTTGCTGGTTTTACTGGCGCTACTCTTGTTTGAGGTGTTTCGTCTTTTGGTTTTGTAACTGGTTTTACATTTGGCTTGCTCTCGCTTATAGATTTCCTGCTTGGAGTTCTAACAATCCTCTGTCTTACTTCAACGTTGGGCTTGTTTTCCGGTAAGACCTTTCTGCTGGGTGTCCTTTCTATTTGATACACTTTAGTCACAATTTCTCCAGGTGTAGCAGGTGTTTCTGGTGTTTTTGGTTTCACAACTGGCTTTTTCTCTTCGTCTTTTTGCTCCAAAACGAACGTTTCTTTCTTAACAGGTGATCTCGGTAATTTTGGTTTGTCATCCGTGTTTTTTTTAAGTTGTTCGTCTGGGTAAACCATTTCTTCCAACTTTTTTGGCGTTGCGGGTAACGGATAAGGGAAGTTTTTGTCTTTAGGCGAGGAATTTGATGGAGATGAAGGTGTCAGAGAACGTTTTCTCTCACTAGAAGGTTCTAAAGTTAATGAACCTCGTCGACTGGTGTCTTCATCTTTTGGACTGAGTGTATACGTTGTGCTAAGCAACTTATTGGTCGGATCCATGAAACTTCCTTTCCGTGCCAAGCTGCACAGAAACTCTTCTCTTTCCTTTTCTGGTACTGCAAATGGTGAAACACTCCTACGCCTCCTTTCGTGAGCTGCCGTTGCCCTAGCTTCTAAAACTTCACCAGTGTCAAGGTCATAAACTGGATCCTTGACCGTCGATTTTTCTTGTACCATTCGTTTCATTTCCTTGTATGTATTATCTGCTTCTATTTCCCTCGAGTTTCTCTTAGGTTGGTACTCTTCATCCTCGGAAGTAGGGGTATCTTCATGAGGTATCGGAGTTCGGCCAGGTTCAGGAGTCTTCTCTCTTTGTCTAGCTTGCGAACCTCGGTTCTTAGACAGGTTTCTCCTCTTCTTAATCGACATCTGAGTTTGAGTTTCCATCTCGTCTTCTTTCTCTATTTCAGGAGACCTGATCACTAAGTGGCCGGTGGTCTGGGATTCGGTGTTGGCGGTGATTGTGGGAATTTTAAGGGTTAATCTATTTTTATTATCATGACCCTCTTCACTCATTACCCCACTTTTTCTTCACACGTCGACCTGAAAAAACAAACACTGACTTCAGTGAACCCAGCAAAGACAATGATCTAAGCGATTTCAATACACTAGCGTTACAGATGTTGGCAATGCTCATTATATCCCCTGCCAATCAGCATGACATAATTAACAAGGTGTTAACAAGCTAGATTGAATGAAACTTACCGTTTGCGACAATCCAATAACAGACTCCTTTATCGTGTGAACGCGGGATGGAATCTAATAAAAGAATCTATTTTCGACGACACAGCACTCTCGTAAACAAACTCCGGAATAATAGAAGACGATCCATCCTTGTCAAGTCAGTTCAGGGGACACTTTTACTTCGAAATTGATTTTCGATTGTACCTTACACTTGTTATCCGATTGTGTGGAACGGTTCGTGTCGCGATTTAAACTCTGCTCGCTTGGAACTGTGCGCCAAGCCCGCCGGGCGGCGTTCCAAATTTAAAACACCTACTTCTACAGTTTATAGGTATGTGCGCGTAACACGAAAAATAAGATCGACCAGTATAAAGTGACACGCGAGCTCTCGCTCAGCTTTTCGTGGTAATCATTACTGATCCATGACAGTGCTAGTTCTTTATCATTGGTTAAATTAATTAAATTATCACGTAGATTGCGCACTATGTATAAAATTTACGTCACAGGATGTTTTAAACATTTGATGCATCTGCATAAACTAATTGTCCGTACATGAATCACTGCATTAGTCTTCATGTTCGGACCCAGGCGACTCGCGATCGTAAGGTTATGTAAAAATAATAATTGTATATGTATTAGTCAATGTATTACTAACGTACAGATAAGCATAATCTCTTTTTTGTCACTAACCAAATGAATCACAGTTATTTGAAATAAATTATTTGAATTTGAATTTGAATTTGAATTTGAATAAACGCTTATTTTAAACTGTGCAAATTGTAAATGAAAACAGTTGTTATTTCTCACGGGCTCCGATGCCAACGCTTGAAACTTCTAAACAATAAGGTTGAAAGTACTCAAATAAAAAGTAACAAAAGAACTAAACTCGAAATAGTCGAGTGGATGAATTATGTTTGATTTAATTTGAGCTTTTGTGACGTTAAAAAAAGGTCTTCTCTTTTTTTTAATAAGCGAGTGAAAGAGTAACAGTTCTTTTGGCATACATCCGTAGTCAATGGCAAATAAATTTAAATAGTCACATGTTAGTGTTAGTTCGTTGTATTGTTATTTTTAAATTCTAATAAAGATATAAAGCACAATCAAATAATAAAAACGGAGCGCATTTAAAATTGAAAATTTTGATTTGAATTTGAGTTTCGATGATTTCAAATCTCTGCAGCCGGTGCAATATTGTTTAAATTATATACAAATTCTTTTTTTTAACTCATTCACAATAACTATTACACAAATGCAAATCGCATACACTGGAACTATTTCATTGATGCCGATACTCGATACTTTAGTTGCTCTACCACAATTTGGATTTGCACTTGACATGACTTCCTGGGACACCCTTTATGTAAAAGGATATTATAACGTTACTATCCGAAAGAGTGTTAATAAAAATTAAAATACGGGTTGATTTGAGAACCTTCTTTTTGCTACCGAAAATTACAGTATTTTTTTTATTGACAACTATGTGAAAAATCTGTATAAACTCCATTTTCTTTTCATGTAACATTTAGAAGCGTTGCTTTACGTATAGAAAACACTGGTTCAGAGAGGTCGAGTAATTGAAATCAACCGCCCCCCCCCCCCCACTCCCCCCCTAACACCTCTTACACCGCGCTAAATCCAGTGTAAAATAACACCCTTTCTCATTTCAACCGAGAGAGCTCAATTTCTTTGTGTTGAGTTGCATCAAACGATTAATAATACGTAGTTGAAGTTAAAAGTGCAAGCGGATTTTTTTTTTATTTACTTGACTGTATTTTTAAACCCTTGACAAAAGACCGGGCAAGAACTTGTCGGAACGTGTTCAGTGTTAGGGCTCCGACACCGTTACTACAAAAACACAAACGCAAAAAACTGTCCAGAATTTAATGTTCTAGACAGTCTCCCAAATCTAAAAATTGATAATACCATTCATACATACATACATGGGTGAATTGCAAAAATATTGTACAGAGTTAAGGGCTCAATTAAAAAATCCTTAACAATCCTTAACTTTTTCCTTTGTGTAACGAAGATTAGTCATATAATCACATGGGTAACTTTCGTTACACAAAGGAAAAACAATGGAAGAAAGTTAACGTTGTCTCAATTAAGCCCTTAACTATGTACAATATTTTTGCAATTCACCCACATACCTTTACGCGTGTAGTCCCAGAGTGGGGTAGGCAGAGCTACAGAATTACTTTTAACTTTAAAAACTTTTTGAAAATTAATTAACGACATTTTGCACAAATAGGCTAAGATGTTTACCAGCGTATTAGTGACAGGTCGCAAGCCCATCGTCTGGTACGGTCACGAGCGTTAATTTGGGACCCATTTCAAGAAAAATATGCTTGAAGTCGTCAATGTCATTAAAGATGTCAACCTAAGGTGGGTACCAAATTAAATCTCGTGACTGTACTACAAGCCTATATTTCAGTCGCCTTTTACGACATCCACGGGAAGACATGGAGTGACACTATCCTAACCTGGCAACTACACGTAGAAACAATAGCATTATATTATACCATTCAAATAATGGTTTTTTAATAACCACCCAACAATATATCACACGATAATGTTGTAAAGTAAAAAATAATACTTTCACTATAGTGTTGATCTGATGCTGGAGTTTAAAGAAAAATAAAGAAAAATCGGTCACTGGCTCAGCATAATGCTGAGGTGTTAGACACCTGCAGCGCTGATTTTCAGCCAGCTCCGAGTGTGACAGACGGACGGTACGCTAAACGAATAAATAGTGTGATAAGAAAATAATAACAATGTACTATTAATCAAATCTGTGGTAATAGTTTGATAGATAGTTTGGTGTTGTATAATTGTTCTTGATGAGCAATGCCACAGCCGACACACGTTCAAGATTAAAAGAGACCTTGTTTCGTATCAGTTGTTGTAGTTTGCCGGCTTAAAATAGTGCCACTCCACGTCTTCCCGTGGAAGTCGTAAGATTCGATTCGACTAAGTGAATAAAGGCTTGTAGTATTATTAGGCGATGGGCTTGCAACCTTCACTAATATAGTCTGGTAAACATCTTAGCCTGTTTGTGCAAAATGTGGTTACAGAATTAACAACAAGATTTTATACTTATTGGTAATTCTGTAGCTCTGCCTACCCCACTCTTGGAATGAAGGCGTGACTGTATGTGCATGTGTGTAAGTTGGCGTGTAAGTGACGCATTTTGTATTTGACGCAAGTCATTCAAAAGATTAACCGCCTTACTTATAAACGTGGAATAAACGTGGGGTACCTAAACCATGATTTGTCTTTATCTGTCAAATTCAAATATCGCAATGACAGATAAGGACCAAGCATGGTTTAGCTACCTCACGGTTTTTTATACTTAAATATAATTAAACCGGACAATTGCTCGTGAGTTGTGGCAAGCAGCTACCGATGAGAAAGAGTTTTACCAAAGGAAAAACAAATAAACTCAGTACAGCTTTAGAGCTTTTAAAGGTGAGAATGCATTGAAGATGAACAAAAAACGTATTAAGGATTTATTTGTGATTTCATTGGAATTATCGAACTTTATACGAGATTCTCCAAAAGCAATCAAATCACAGACAGTGTTTACCTTTTATATTATTTGAGTGCTACGAGATTGATTGCTTTTTACCCGACTGCGTGAAACGAAGGGTTATGTTTTTTAAGCGTATTGTTAGACGAAAATAATTCCCCCGACTTTTTCAACATTCTCGAAGTTTCTTTTGGCGGCATTGTGTGCTATCCATTATTATAAGTTGTGTTTTTTTCCAATAAGTACTTAAATCTTTTAAAACTATTTTTTTACGCAAATAGAAATGCATTGACCTACAAATAATTTATCTACCATACGGATACGAACATTTTTAATGGTAAGTAATTTAATTTTTAATTCTTGTATTCAAATTACGTATATCACAATGTATACAGGGTGTTTGGCAGTCGGGTGTAGGGGTTTTAAGGGATGATAGTAAGGGTCATTCTGAACATTTTTGACTACATTTACTATTATGCTAAGTTTTACGGTTTCCGAGATATTGATCATTTTAATAGGATTTTTTGTCATTTTTCCTTATGTCCGTGATACGAAAAACCCCTTAATTCAAGTATTAATTTTAAAAAAAAACAGTGTTTTCTTGCATGACTTGAATCACTATGAAATAAGGAAGTTTTAAAGCTACATGCCATTTTTTTTTCCTTACAACTTTTTGAGTAACCTCACAAAATTGGTTTTTCCATACTTGGTGAAAAACAAACGCGGGGTTCTCTTAGTATGGAGAAAGTAACTCTTGCGCGTTTACTCAAAAAGTTGTAAAGAAAAAAAAAAAAAAATGGCATGTAGCTTTAAAACTTCCTTATTTCATAGTGATTCAAGTCATGCAAGAAAACACTGTTTTTTTTAAAAATTAATACTTGAATTAAGGGGTTTTTCGTATCACGGACATAAGGAAAAATTACAAAAAAATCCTATTAAAATGATCAATATCTCGGAAACCGTGAAACTTAGCATAATAGTAAATGTGGTCAAAAATGTTCAGAATGACCCTTACTATCATCCCTTAAAACCCCTACACCCGACTGCCAAACACCCTGTATAATAAAAATTAATCACAAAATGTGTGGCTAAGCTTAAAACTCGGCTGAACCGATTTGGATGTTTTTTTTTTGTTTTGTTCATTATTGTCAGAATAAGGTTTATTATGTAAGAAAATAAATTAAAACTCCAACAGGAAGGTCGGAAATTTGCAACGGGGCGAAGCCGCTTGTGGGCAGCCTGCTAAGTAGTTCTTGATAAAAGAGTCTTGATTTTTAATAACATAAATATTAAATTATTCTCAAAAATAAATTGTGACGCTACAGGAAAGATACTAATTAAGAATAAGTAAGATTTTAAAATGTCTTTGGTCTTCTCCACTTACCTCCTGCTGCCTGAGTAAAAGGGTGAGGAGAGGAACACGAGCTCAAGACTGCAATCTTAAGGTTTCGAAACATTCAAACGCGTTGCCAATCCTGAGGACTAAGATGTAATGCCTCTAGCGGTAGGGGTTAGCAATATTTTTTGTTTAAATAGTTTGCTACTGGTTCATAATTACAATGTTCTGATTTTGTACCTAACGACAAGCAGCAGTGTTGGCATTTTTATGTTCCGGTGTTGGTTTAAGAAAACCGGTGAAGTCAATAATATCATAGAGGCATTTCCATCCCTCAGGTTGGTTACTCATTAGCAGTCTTAGGAATGCAATCTTTAGATTGCTGTCTTAAGAATGGTATTGTTTCGGATCACACTTATCACTCGGTTGCCTTTGCCGTTTCATCACTAAAAGATATAAAATGTACTTATGAGTCTTTGCTTTTATTGTTATGAGTTTTCGAACACATCGCGAATGTTTGGACTTTGGACGTAGGTATAACAGATTTTTGAAAACAATGTTATATTCTTCAATCAGTTAATAACTCGTCTACGAGTATACGCATCAAACAAAACACAAGACATTTAATTTAGTTCGTATGTGCGGGCGTGTCATTTTAATAAACGCCTGCGTATTTCGTCTTAGCAATCATTTTCTGTTTGAATAGTTTGCAATATTCGGCGTGCTACGTTCCTTAAATAACAATAAAATTAAATATTAATTAAATAAAAGTTTAAATATAAACATAAAATAAGTTTGTTTTAAAATGGTTTAATTTCTTCCTATGTCCTATATTTTCCTGTAGGCAATTAAGTGCAGAATATTCGGCATTTTTTGCCGACTAGTCGCCGCCGACTACTGGCCGACTATAAATGGTGCCGAATAGTCGGCGTTCCCGACTAGTCGGCCAATCTCTAGTCAGTGTAGTACTACGCAGTAGAACCACGGGCAAATGGACTTTGTCTGAATTAAATAATTTTGAATTTTTTTTTTAATTTGAAAATCACCATACCTACTCACCTATACTAGTATAGATGGTGCCAGCGTAGAACATCGCGTTGATGAAAGTCCACGTCTTCTGGTTTATTTTGTTGTCAGTCAGTTGACTGATGCACTCCGATAAGTTGGTCTCATAGTATTCCAGGTCTTCGGATATCAGGCTCAGGTGGTCGAAATGTGCGTCCTGGAAACAAGATGGAGTCTGGATAGCATTGGTAGGGTGATAAAACCAGTAATGGGCACTTGGTTCTTATTTAAAAAAAGGTAATGGTTATTCATTTGTTTTGCAACAATCAATTTAGGACCTGGGTCAATCACAAAAACAAAAGTTGTTTCTCCTGTGGTCAATAGTTAAGGGTTTGTGTGCATATAAGTTATGTTTTTATTTGACAGGACTAAAGTAAACCTGACGCGGTTTATGCGGATGTGGGTTCAGCCAGAAAAGTAGGCCTTAAACACGTTAACTTCGGCTATGTCCACAGGAAAGACGGGAACCTAAATCTGTGTATGACCCACCAATGAAATTTGAATAAACAGTGTAATGTCCATTACTGGTGCCGTCATCCTATATGTAACTAGTCTGCGACTTCGTCCGCGTGAAAGTCGATTGTATATTCCCTCAGAAACTTACATTTTTCGGGATTGAAAGTGATTTACGTCCATTTTCGGGACTAAAGCGTCACCTTATCAAATATCATAGAATTCGGTTCAGCGGTTTAGTCGTCAAAGCGTAACAAACAGACAGACAGAGTTACTTTTACGTATGACAAATAGTAATCCATCTTTCTTTCTAAATATTCTTTGTTCCACTTGATAGACATAATTTTTATATCGCCTGGAACGCATGGAACCGTAAACTTTTCATATTTTCTTAGATAGGTATTTAAAGGAAGGGTTTAAATTTGATTTATAATAATCCTAAGAAAGTGACTGTATAAAAAAAAACTTAGGACTTAGAGATTGCTATGGATAGACAGCATTGAAAATTCGTGGGAGAGGCCTTTGACTTATCGTCCGTGATACTGTAATTATTAAATTAAATCACTATATAAAACAAAGTCGCTTCCCGCTGTCTGTTTGTCCCTATGTAGTTATGCTTAAATTTTTAAAACTACGCAACGGATTTTGATGCGGTTTTTTTAAATAGATAGAGTGATTCAAGAGGAAGGTTTTTATGCATAATAAATTCATTTTATGTACGGGTGTTAACGAAAACTCACGAAAACCGAAGCGAAGCGAGGGCGGGTCGCTAGTCTAATATATAAAGTCATAGTGTTTGTGACAAAACTCCTCCGAAACGGCTTGACCGATTCTAATGAAATTTTGTGTGTATATTCTGTAGGTCTGAGAATAGGACGTAAAGTATATTTCAAAAAGGTTTGTATGGAAAAAAAACCAGGCTGACGCCAGGCGCGGACAGCTAGTAATGTGTAAAATAGACCTTAGCAAATAAGGCGGTAAGGCGTATTTTGTAACTTAATTAATTTGTTAGTAACGGGGAAATGCAGTATCACCGACGACGTCATGATAAATGTGACCTAAAACTCATTATGACAGTTATGACTAACTAGCTACCCGCCCTCGCTTCGCTTCGGTTTATGTGAGTATGATGCGAGCCTTCCTCGATAAATGGGCTATCTAACACTGCAATATTTTTTGAAATCGGACCAGTAGTTCCTGAGATTAGCGCAAACAAACAAACAAACTCTTCAGCTTTATAATATTAGTATAGATTAGTATAGATAATTATTATTTCCAAAGAAAGTTATAAGTTTATAACCAGTGATCGTACTTTTTCCAGCATTTTTGGTGCAGTGCTAAGTTGTCAATAGTGGCCAATATGAAATTGTTTGAACCAAGAATCAAATAAAAACAAAAATTAATAATAAAATAGCGTATTAAACAAATCGAAAATACAGAAAATATTCTCAGAACATGTAAAGCCTAACCCAATATGGATAATGAAACGAAGGGTTAATTTACTACGAGTACCTATATGAGAAAAGGTAAGTAACACAGTTGCAATAAATCCTTATCTCAGGTTATAGTTCATATTTATTATTAGGAATTGATATACTAACTATACATAAGCATAGACAGTATAATGCGTACGTAATGGCAGTGCAATATATAAGTCATTTTGTTTCTTCACTAACGTCCCAGTAATAAATGTTATACACAATTATAATCACTGATTAAGTAAAAAAAATAGTGTCTCATTTTCAATGATATCATAATATTACATAATTTTAAACGACAATCATACTATACGGGTGAGGACCAAAAAGTTGGACCACAGTTAAGCGCAGTTAACAAACGACGATGACGAAAAAAGTTCCGTTGTGCGACGAAAAGTATCCCTACAATTGTATGGCTAATTTTCGTGTCACAACGAAAGAGTTTCATAGACATTTTTATTGATTGAATTAGCTTGGACAACTTTTGGTCCTTACCCATACACGTCGACAACCCTAGGTCGCTGTCGTGTGTCATTTGACGTCATCGCACCAAGAATGCTGGAAAAAGTACGATCACTGCTCATAACACAGTATGTATTTTACCTGTAATTGCGAGAGGTTATTTAGAGCGAGCACGCGCAGTCTTTTTGACAAGGTTCTTCTTAAATCTTCTAGTTTTGTGTCATATTTATCTTCGTGCCCACCTGGAAAAAGAAAACCATGTTTAGTAAAAACATATACATACACACATACAGTCGAACGTAGAATCTCTTTATGTTTATATTTAGATAATAACTTTAATTAATAATTTTTTTTTTAAGTATACTTAATTAAATTAAACTAGTTAGACAATTTTTGTTTGGGAGTTATCGAGCCATTTTAGAGAACTTGATTATAAATATGTATCCAAATATTGTTCGTTTAATAGGTCTACATTATAGGAAACGTTTTTTTTTGTACAGGGTGTTTAATAATTGGTTTTCAGGTAATCATAGCTTTTTCAAGAAAAAAAAATTGTTAATCATCTCTTAAAACCTTTACACCCGACTGTTAACCCTTAAATTGGCAAAAATAAAAAAAGTCGTGAATTCAAACCCTATTTGATTTGAAATCAGCATAAAAAAAATAGTAACCAAAAAATAAAAAAAGTGAACATTATAGTATGTGCATTATTAGATACACTGCCAATTTAAGGGTACAGCCCGTATAATTATATGTAAATGAACACAGTACCTACACAATAAGTGCTTATATCAAATTAATTCTGTTTTTAGAAGTATAATACAATAAATTAACTTAAGCTGCCAATATTGTCATACCTAAACACGAAACCGAAAATTTGTGCCTAAACACGAAACCGTCTAACTTAACTTTGAATACATAGCAAATGCGCTTTTAAAAGTCGCTTCAAGAAAAACAATGATTTTAAATTTCTAATAGGAGGACATTGTTCAAGCATTTCGTGGCTGCATACTAGAAGCTGGCTGATTAAATAAGTTAGGTTAGGTTACACTATAAAACAATGCGGCGGGAAGTATCTCTTTGCGAAATGAAAGTTTGTAAAATGATATAGTTTGTCAAATGATGATTTGGTAAAACATTAGTGAACCAAGAATAAGCTCATAATATCTCGCTTTGTTATGGCGGAATAAAAATAGATTACATTATTTCGAATGTAGGTCAGTAGTACGGTTCAGACTTCGAATAGCAGACAATGACAGACAGACAGCATTTTGGAATTACTAACGAATTCTGTGTAGTCCAAAGTGGTATTGATTGGAAAATGGAAATTATTATTGGACTAGCTGTTGCCTGCGAAGTCCTTTATTTTACTCTAAAAATAGTGTGTGTGAAAAACTTAGATAATTATGTAAGTATTGTATTGTTTGTTAAACCATTAGAATCTATGGTCTATTCCAATAGACTAAAACAATTTTATAAATGCAATTTTTTTGGCTAAAACGGCTGTTTTCTGCCGAGTAAAGCATTTTCCTGATTTTACATCATGGAAGAAGAAGAAGAAAAAATACATTTATTCACCAACCATAAGACACACAAATATACAAATGATTGAACAAAACAGCGAAGGAAACTGGGATAGCAAATGTGTGTCCTCGCGGCGGTGACACGGACACTGGCTCAGCAAAATGTCGAAGTGTCAGACACCTACAGCGCTGATTTTCAGTCAGTACCGGCAGTGACTCACGGGACGCTGGCCAAACATACTATATTATATGTGTAAACTACTTACACAATACTTATAGAGGATTAAAAAAAAAAACTATATGTATACAGCCTTGATAAAACTAAAAAAGAATTAAAGGCTAAATTTAGACGCAACAGGTTAAAATATTGATGTGTGTAGGTAAATGCTGGATGAGGGCTAGGATTTCTGAAGTGTCAACAAATAGCCCTTAAGCTTGCGCTTAAAGGTGTACCTGCTAGACACTCCTTGGATAGGCGGAGGGAGATCATTCCAGCACTTGGACGCCGCAAACCTGAAACTACCTCTGAAGGCCGCCGTCCTGTGTATAGGCACGATGGATGGTTTTTTTGTGACAAAATTATTTTTTTAGGCAAAGGAGCGTTGAGAAAAGTATATTGGAATGGAGTTTAGACAGGTGCAGCCTGAAATAGGGTTAAAAAGTAACGTTCAAACCATGAGCAGTGAAATACTAATTAAAAGATAAAGTATTTTATACGTACATTATAAACTTGTAAAGATATGTGTTGTTGGCACACTTAATCCATCGTTAAGTCGTTTATTGCCGTTTTAGAGTGCACTTTACATTTTATGAGTAATATTATTATAATTTTATAAATACCTATAGGTATAATTACTAATATTTTGTATTTTTACAGGGTCATTAAGTAAGCTATTTCTATTTTAGCCTCAAAGTTTAAGACTCGCCCACCGAGGATTTCGTACTGCCCGACACACACTTGGCCGTCATTGACTGTTGTTGTTAGAGGGGCCATTCTACTTTTCGTTGTACATAACTTTTAGCCACGTTCTCACTAAACTATTTTTATTTCAACAAACGGTAAAGTGCTGCTTTTTCTAACTTGAAATTAGAAAAGGGACGTCAATAAGCTTATATATAGAATTAACCTAATTCATGGAAAGTTATTTGTAATAACTATAAAGTGAGTAACGCAGTGGACGTTGATGTCCCCGCCTTTTCTATGGAAAAAGTGCAATTTACCACTGAGTTACCAAGATTCTTCAGCGATAATTGAGTAATTTAAGAGTTTTTTTATTGAAAACCGTTAAACATAAACATTCTAAGTTCATGTTATTTATTTATTCGCGGATTCATAATTTGGTTTACTTTTTATCGGACGATAACAAAAATGTACACTGAAAAGTAGAATGGCCCAGAGGTAACAATTTACATTATAAATAATTACACTGAAAAATCGAAAAGAGCGTATGAGAGAAAAAAAATGTATTTTTTATGGCTTAGAGAAGGTAACCTGATGATAAGTGGACTCTTAAACCTATGGACGTTTGGAATATCTTATAATAAATCTTACGATGGCAATCTGTCTGCGTTGCCAACCCTGAGGGCCCAGACAAGATGCACTACGCTAGCTAGCGTTTCTCTTCGTTTAGTTTTTAAGCCAATCGCGTCACTGGTAGATGACGTGATACGAAAAGTCACGTGATGTGCCAGTGACGCGATTGTTTATTAAAGTAAACGAATAGAAACGATAGTTAGCGTTATGCATCTTGTCTGGGCCCTCAGATGACTTAGATAAACATTAATTAAATATATTTAATGTCATATTCAAACTGCCATATACGACATAATTATGAACTCGTGTGTATTTTATGTCCTTGAGTTAGCATTACAGATTCGGAGTACATAATCAGCGTATTAAAAGCGTATCTAATGTTTGTTTAACAGTAATTTGACATGGCAAAATACTTTTGATTAGATTGTTCGGCAACATTTGCAAGTATATGTTGGATTTTGAGTGCATATCTTCTGTATAAAATAAACCCAAAAATAATAATGAAAACTTAACGACGTGTTGGTTGGCGTAGATGGTAATGACCCTGCCTATGAGGTTAGCGGTCCTGGCTTCAAATTCTTGTAAGGGCAGATATTTTTGTGATAAGCACGAATACCTACTTGTTTCAGAATCTTGGATGTTGTAAAACAATGTCCCCCGCTGCATCTGTCTGTATGTAATTATGTATGTATGTTCACAACGATCTCAAAAACCACTGAACAGGTTTTCATGCCGTTTCCACCATAAGATAATAGTTCGCGAAAGGTTTTTACGTATAATAATTTCTGGTTTATGAATGAGTGTTAAGGAAAACTCACATAAACCGAAGCAAAGCGAGGGCGGGTCGCTAGTCAATTAGATAAAAACCCTCTGTATAATGGCGATGCTTTTTTACAAAGCTAATAATCTCTCAAAAGGGTCAGAAACATCCTTATTAAATTACCAATCGGTGGTCTATCCGTTTAGGAGCTACGATGCCACAGACAAACACACGTAAAACTCACAACACTCCTTTTTTCCGTCGGGGGTTAATAACACCTAGAAACAAGTTGAAACCAGTTAAAACCAGTTAAAACGCGTTTATCGAGTTATAGCTCTGATGTTAGGTATAGTCAAGGACTCTTATTGTTGAGCCACTATGGAACCCTGTCGTATAACGTTAATCATGAATGTCGGCGTTATTTCTTTCATGTGGCTTGACGCTGTCATTGTGACAGGGTTCTATAGTGGCTCAACAATTAAAGTCCTTGACTGTACTTATAACTTCGTAATCCTAAGTGAACTTTAGAAGTATACACGGCTTGTCCATTTAGCTCATCGGTTCTCAAACTTTGGGATGTCACTTAAATATTTAAAAAACAACTTTCAATGAGGCTTTGTGAAGATAAATTTAATAATTTAATTTAAGGTTTAAACAAAAACTAAGTAAGGTATAACTTAATCAAAAACTTAACAGACAGGTCAAGTATAGTCAATGCCAAGATGTAGTAACAATATTTAAAATTAATTTATTTACTTATTCTTTTCTATATCTTTTATCCCTTTTCCTCCATATTCCTATGCTTACTAGAAAGACTTAACCTTTGCATTGTTTTTTCCATAATATCCAATAAGTAAATCATTTTTTGTTTCTCATCGTATCTCATATAACGATATTTCCCTTTTTATTGATCTTAGTGATTTTAGTGATCTTTCTGACGATATTTTCATATTTTTTTGAGTAACGCGATTTAAAAAATCTATGCATTTTCCCTCTTGAGTCTGAGGTACTGTTTATTGCCTTAAGTAAGAGGGCCGAATATATGTAAGCAAGTTCATAACTACGAGTATATTCCCTGAACTAAAAACTCTCTCTTTTCTCTCATCTCATAAGAGTTCACGGCCCTAGTTAGAGAGAAAAATGATACTTTATTATGAAATTTGTGGATTTTCGCGTAACGCATCTTTATCTTTATTTTTGTTTTTATTTTTATTTTTGTTTTCTGCCTTTAAAGGTATCCTTAGTCTTTTTTGAAGTAATGTCACATTTTCAAGTAGGTAATTAACTATATTGCTCGGTTAGTATATGTAATTTTTAACTGTGGTAACTTTACTGGTTGATGTATAATCTAAGATTTTTATTGTATTAGCCATATTGTACCGTTTGTACCCTAATAAACATTAAAACATCTAAGTTAACTCCCCGGGTTTTTTCTTGACGGGACATTATAATGAAGGCTTTTCATATTTAACGTTCAGCCACAAAGTAGGGGCTTACCTCAAGGGGCACATTGCTCATTATTTAACCGTAGCTTTTGTCACTAACCGCCATATTCATTCACAAAAGAATTTAACCAGCATCTGGGAACGCGACCTACTTGTAAAATTCTTTAAGAAAGCGACGCAAAAATACCTCACGTTTTTACTAAAATTACGCGCGTTATTCGGTTGAACAATATGCTTACTGCATTCATAGACGTCAATTAAATTTAATGCTTAAAATAAGACAACACGTCACTAAACAAGCATTAAATTTAATTGACATCTCTGAGTGTGGCATTTAGTCTTTTGTGTTCGGTGGTTTGGATCTCAATAACCATAATGAATGAATGAATTAATTAATGAATGATATTTATTTTCCAAAGTAAGTCACAGTATACATTGCATGTTATGTCAAAAGCACAAGAAATTACATTGGAATCGTCAAAAATAAACACAAATTTTAATATAATCAAAAATAGAAATAGAAAGTCAGGATAACAACAACAATACAGAACTAAGGAGTAGGATTAGGAGTTAGGAGGAGGCAATTATTCATTCATGCATTCATTCATTAAATCACGCCTGTTTCCCAGAGGGGTAGAGCCCACTTCTTCCCACTTGCTACGATCCTAACAAATTTCATTCGCTTCTTCCGCATTCATACATCGAGTCATGCACGCACGTCGATTTCGGGTACTTAAGATTCGGCCCTTTTCCAGTATTTCTCCGACTTGATTCGAAAAAGTTCGCCTAGGGCGGCCCTTTCCGACACTCCCACTAACTTTCGATCTCTCTTTCATCCATCCTTTCCAAATGACCGAACCATCGATGCAATTGACGACGCGCTGGCCTAGTTGGTAGTGACCCTGCCTACGAAGCTCGTGGTCCTGGGTTCAAATCCCGGTAAGGGCAGATATTAGTGTGATGAGCACGAATGTTTGTTCCTGAGTCATGGATGTTTTATATATATTTAAGTATATATTTCTCTATGTAAGTATTTATATCGTTGTCTAGTAGGTACCCATAGTACAAGCCTTGAGCTTAGTTTGGGACTAGGTCAATTGGTGTGACATTGTACCCTGATATTTATTTGATATTTAATGATATGATAAATGAAGAATATCTATTCTCAAATTCTCAATAGCATTCGGCAGGCTATCGCTGTCACCCTTGCACTCGCAACTGACAGTATTGTCACTCGAGTCAATCGAGTGTCAAAGAGAAACGAAGATTTCCGATCGTTATGAGGAAAGCGACTATTTCGCTCATTGAATACAAAATGGACACATTCCAAAATAATTTGCTTATCCATTAAAAATCGTAATCCAACCGCTTCTAAATTTAAAGTGCAACACTGACTCATTTCGGATTGTGTCCGTTTTGTTTTTTTTTTGTTTTTTTTTATGGCATAGAGTAGACAAACGAGCACACAGGCCACCTGATGGTAAGTGGAAACTGTGACCCATAGACATTCGCATTCACAAGAATGCAATGCAATCTTAAGACTGCAAATGCGTTGCCAACCCTGAGGACTAAGATGGAATGCCTCTATGCTAGTCATTTCACCGGCTCTATTGTATTCAATTAACGATTTGTCCCTGAGTCATGGATGTTTTCTATGTATTTAAGTATATATTTCTATATATAAGTATTTATACCGTTGTCTAGTACCCATAGTGCAAAGCTAGAGCTTAGTTTGGGGCTAGGTAAATTGGTGTGAGATTGTCCCCTGAGGGGCTGTTGCCTAACGCACTCGCAAAAGAAATCGTTTTCATTTTAAATATCGAAGGCTTGCCTACAAACAAAATGAAAACAATTGACAACATTTCATTTTGGTGACACCTGCAAATTACTATACGAATCGAAAGGGTTTTACCTCCTGAACACGGCAAAATATTTATTTAGATTTATTTTTCTTTATTTACAAAATTACAAGTAAATTAATAAAAATATCGAGTTTTACCAATACTATGCCTGAATAGATATAATACCATTGCCTTTTTCACGAGAAAAAAAGCTGTCATACTTCAAATTTGATATTGACACTATTGACAGATGGATAGATACTTAGGGCCACTTGCACGCAGAATTTAACCCTGGATTAAGGCACTAACTCGAGTTAGTAGACGTCAGATCCATACGAAAACTGACATTTTAACTCGAGTTAGTGTCTTAACCCAGGGTTAAACTTTTCGTGCAAGTGGCCCTTAGAGATAATTATCGGTTGACATGATACTTTTTTATATACAGATTGGACTAACGTAATATGTCCATTGTGTCGTAGAAATGGAGTTACGCCCTTTTAGAATAAGTACATTTTAATAAATTGTATTTTGAGTTACTACAAAAAATTATATTTTATTCAACAATAATAACATAAAAAAATACAACAAAATACAATAATTATTCATTCTAGAGAAAATTTAAAACTATTAGTGTCTTCCTCCTTCCAAACAGTATCTATAAAACGAATAAAATTAAAGTCTTGAAAATATGAAATCTTGTCAATTGTTCCACTTTGAAGTCGATTGCGAGTGCGTTAGGCAATAGGCCAGCAGGTATTTATCTATTTATTTATTTATGTATTAACTTTATGATTTTTATCTATTGAGTAGTTATTAATACGGTTAACCTACGGTTTACCCGTGACGTTGCCGGGTTAGAATAGTGCCACTCCATGTCTTCCCGTGGATGTCGTATGAGACCAGTGTTGTCACATCTAATTTCGAAAAATTGGTAGAACAGAATCCAAAAAATAGTAGAAATTGGTAGAATTTGAAATGAAAAATTAGGTAGATCTACCACCCTGTTTTTAATGATTAAAAAGGCGTAGAAAATTTTCAAATTTAACACCAAAATGCCGTGAAATGCTTTGCTATCTGTCAGTGTCAGCTGTCACTCACAGAAAGCTTGTCATTTATTTTTATGTCACCTTAAACACAGATTATACAAGAAATTACAAGACAGGCTAAATTCGATAGCAAGTTCGTTCGTTCGTTCGTTTCGTAAATGCGCATGAAAAAATGTTTACAATCATAACATTTTGATAAATATCAAAATTAGGTAGCTTTGGGGCCGTGGGTGGTAGATAGGTAGACAGGAGGCAAATTAGGTAGATCTACCTAAAAGTTGGTAGATGTGACAACACTGTATGAGACGACTAAGGGAATAAAGGGTTAGTACTGTTAGGCGATGGGCTTGCACCCTGTCACTAATACGCTGGTAAACATCTTAGCCTGATTGTGCAATACGTGGTTACAGAGTTAAATAAATAAAAATAAATATCAGGGGACTATGTCACACCAATTTGACCTAGTCCCAAACTAAGCTCAAGGCGTATTATGGGTACTAGACAACGATATAAATACTTATACAGAGAAATATATACTTAAATACATAGAAAACATCCATGACTCAGGAACAAATATTCGCGCTCATCACACTAATATCTGCCCTTACCGGGATTTGAACCCAGGCCCGCTAGCTTCGTAGGCAGGGTCACTACCAACTAGGCCAGCGCGTCGTCGAGTTGTCAACAGGTTTTTGGAGTTGTTGGTAATTCTGTAGCTCTCTGCCTACCCCACTCTGGGAATAAAGGCATGAGCTTTTGTGTGTATGTGAATAGTAAAGTTATTATTTATTCCAAACTACGTTCCTTTCATTTGACGCAGTCGGTGTAAACCAAGGGTCCCATTTGCTCGGCTAAGTTTCCTGTCCGCAAAGATGAAAAAATACAGGGTGGTCTCACGTTACAAATGGCTACATTACAGCGTTACGTTCAGCTTTGCGCCATTATCCGTCTCACGTTTGCGTTATATTTTAGCCTGCCTTTAGAGTTCTGTCGGCTCTTGAAAAAAATGGTTTCTTTGTCAACTTTCAAAGCAATTAAATGATTTTAAAAGTTACTTTTTTAAATTTATTCAAATATGACTAAGGAATATGAGAATAATTTAAAACATTATGTATAAAATAAGACAGTTTGTAAATGTTATTGATTTTTTTTTTTTTTTTGGTGACACGTTAGCCTAGTTAGTAGTGACCCTAGCTAGCGGTCCCGAGTTCGAATCCCAGTCAGGGCAGATATTTGTGTGATGAGCACGCTTATTACTTCCTCATTCATCTAATCCATTATTTTATATATGCTGGGGTGTTATTCCCTCAAAAACAACGGACGAGCGGACGAACAGCGGCCAGTTTCGATTGTCCCGTCAGAGCGAACCAAGCACATTTTAGCATGTGCAAAAATGCTGCTAAATTGAAAAAGCACGCGTTACAATATGTTTTGTTGGCACTGACGGGACTACTTAACCTCGCCGCTTGGACATCGTCACTCGTCCGTCCGTCCGACCGTCGTTGTTCAGAGAATCACTACCCTGAGTACTTCCACATTCGTCTTCTTTTCTATCCAAACTTTATTTCCATCCTTCCAAACTTATATGACTAATATAAAATTCTCGTGTCACAAAACTCCTCCAAAACGGCTTCACCGATTCTTATGAAATTTCGTGTGTATATTCATTAGGTCTGAGAATAGAACGTAAATTATATTTCAATAGGTTTGGATAAAAAAAAAACTTTATCCTTATAAGATTGCATCATACTAGTCGTTAATCCAGCTTTGGTTTAAACACTGTAATTTTAACGTCTAAATTACTCTTTGTAATGGTTACCTATTATACTTTATCAAAACACTTTTCTACGAACGTAGCATTACGAAGAATTTTCATTTCATTTCATTGTCTGGTTGTCAGCAGAAAATAGTTTTAGATGAAGTGGAATTCGTTAAAATGATGGATGAACCTTTAGAACTATAGTTTTTGCTATGAAAAAGGTTTTATTTTAATGCTCCGTTTTAACGTATGGCCAAGAAATAAAATAATGTACCTACAGCTGTATATACATATAAGGTGCTAACAAATTAGTCACGGATATTTTTACAGTTGATAGTACTCGGTTCTCGGGGTAAATTTAAGTATGAAACATCATAGGTTTTCTTATGTTTTTTTTTTTTCGAAAAACAACTTTTGACAAACAGTGTTAAACATCTTGACAGGTACAATAATACGGGTGATTATTTTAAAGATTAATTATAATTTATATTTTTTGTTCAGTAAATTAAAACAATAAAATGATATACAAAGGTTCCTTAATTACAGTTAAAAGTTAATTGTTTTAATGTAATGTATTATCTCTTAAAATATCCGTGACTAATTTGTTAGCACCTTATATACGAGTATAATGTTCAGTGTACAGCTGTATTAATGGCTGCTCTGTTGTGTAAAATATAGGCAACGCGTTCTTTGAAAAATTCACTCAGCATTTTTCTCTAGAACTTGCTAAATCGAGTCTTGTACGGGGTGAAAAATCTCGGTGCTGTGTATTTCTCGAAGCACGAAATGCTTCAAGTCAGTACTTTATGAAGAATGCTGCGGTATACGAAGAATTTTAAAACGGTGGATTTTTGCACAAGGCGGATCTACTTGTTACATTAGATATTAAGCACTGGTACGCCACTTACATACGAGTACCACCAAAGCTGGGGCACGTTTTATAAAGCTACAAGTTACAATTTTACATGTCTAAACTGGCAACACTGCTCTCATTGGTCGAGGTTGTGTCAAGAGGAAACTTGTAAACTGTCACACAGCTCACAATTATTATAATGGCAAAGAAAGAATGTAGGTACCGATATTTTTTTATTTTAAATGTTACTTTTAAAGAAAAGGGTTTGTTTATGGTTCCCTTGTCAAGCAAAGAACTCTCAACAATATCAACTGTAGATAATACGTATGTTTAATTAATTATATAATGATGACTTTGACTAACGTTTGAGCCAATAGAGGGTGATGAGCAATTTTGTATGGGCCCCGTCCCCACCCTCCAACAGTCACGGGATGCATGTCTATTTTATGTTCATCGGGGCCCAAAAATTACAAAATATCATATTTTTTAATGAAAAAAGTCCTTTCAAGAGCCAAGTAAGGCCAGAATTTGTTCATTTTAAACAAATTCCATGCGACACGATTATAATTTCCCAAGAAAACCCCATACATATGGCGATCGTCGCCATAGTAAAAATACTTAATGTTGCCAAGATCTATAAACTGGAACATGTTTCATCTCTGTTGGTGGGTGGGAACATTTTTGTCCATAGTCCTTTACTTGTTTAAAACGTATTTTCTTTTTAATTTAAATTAAGGCCGCGGTTACCGTTATTTAGTGTTTTACTTTAATTTATTTGACTTCTAAATTGTGCTGGCAACATTATTAAATTGTGGCCTATTCTTTTGTCTATGTCGTCTTAAGTCGCGTATTATCACTTTCTACCTTGGTGAGTTAGCAAGTGACAGAAGGTGTCCTCCGTTTGCAGAACTAGGTGTTTCAGTACTAGTCTAGTTTTTGTAAAGTTAGATAAATATATCCGAGCATGTTCAAGGTAACTTATTTTATAGTCCCTTATGAGCTTCACCGGGCTTAAATACTTAATTACTCCCCCAAGTCGCATAAAGGTTCACTAAAAGGTTCTAAACATTAATATGAATTTATTATAGACTTTGTAATTAGTCTTTTTGTTTTGGGTTACAGCCTAACGATGCATTATCCGGCGGAACTAGGATCAACCTGTATATGGGGGCTTATTAAACTATTCCATTTAGTAAAACTATATTACTTTTACAGTAATGGCCGCTGATTTAAAAATAATACGATAACATGTCAAAGACAATATGGTTTTAACCCTTTTTTAACCAGTAGACTAGAGCCTACAACGGACTTAAAGCATAGAGTAATTTATGATTTTTCTAATCACGTACTATAAACCGCTAATATTGATATCGTTAATGGTATCAGAATACCACCTGTAGCGTAACCGAAGAGTGAAAACCATTCTATAATGAGCGTTGCCATGGTAATAACAATTCTATAATAATTATTGTACTCGTAGAAAATAACATTATTATTATAAAGAGGTAAAATTATGTTCGTTTGTATGAAGAGAGTACTAAAGAATTGATTTAAAAAAAAAAAAAAGTTACATTATACAGGACTATACTTGTAGGTTACCTTTTTTTTGCATGAAGTGAAGCGAGTGTTTTTTGCTAATATCGTATAATAATGTATAACAAACGGTTCGGTGAGTTACACACATATACCAGAATTAATTAAACATAAAAACCTTCCGTGAACAATTATCTAACTGATGGTGAAAACCGCATCAAAATCCGTTCAGTACTTTTTGAGATTATCGTGAAGATAGACGTAGAATAAAACATGTACCCGCAACGACAAAGAAAAAAATAAAAGTAAAAACAAGATAAATCCTGACTTTTCTAGTTCCATCTACGCTAAAAAATAAGCTATCTCATGTTAACAACATCGCAGTTATAATTTGACAAATATCTTAATTTTTCTCCGTCACACGTCATTTTTCAGACGGAGCCCGAGCTTGCCGCGGAAGCTACCTAGTAGTTTAAGAGACAATGACGTAAACACGTGACAAAATTACTATTTCTTGTTAAGCTCTTAGGGCAGTATTAATAAAGTCATCTTGGTTTACAAGCCCGTCTCAAGATCTGTCTCTCTCTTGGTAGTGATTCTGTAAACAACGCCGGTCTTGCGGACTGTCGAGTGGTATGCACGCGCTACAGTGTGTTTTGTTCGCACTGACGGGACTACTTAATCTGGCCGCTTGGATATCACTGGACAGTCCGCACGACCGGCGTTGTTTAGAGAACCATTACTCAGGGGTTTTATACTCTTAAAAACGCGGTCGGACGAATGAACGAGTGAATGTCGCAGCGGCGAGTTTAACTAGTCCCGTCAGTGCGAATAAAACATATTTTCAATTTAGCAGCATGGTTTCTGCCGATGGATCGAACGTATAAGGCTGCCTAATTTAGAATGCACGCGCTAAAATGTGTTTTGTTCGCTCTGACGGGAGTAGGTACTTAAGACATGCGCCGAGCGTACGCCGGATGTACAGTGGCGCCCTCATTACTTTTATTGTGTTTTCTAATAAACTAAAGTATTTTCTTGAAATTGGACGAAATGTTTTTGTAAGTACTAAAAATGAAAACAACTTGTTGGGTGATCATGATCATATAGTTTAATAACAATTCACCTTCGAGTTATTAACTTAACGGAAAAAAGTGGCCACGATACAATAATGTATCGTTTGATTGCAAGGAAATTCTTTAATTAATTAGAAAACACCATAAAAGTAAAGAGGGCGCCACTGGACGCTCGACGTTTGATCGGTGCAGTCTTAAAGCTGGCACGAATGAAATGAACAAAAGTAATGTCACCTATCACTGTGCGAGTACCGTCCTTTGAACCGATGTTCGAATTTCAAACCAAAGACCTGTAAGTAATTATTTTACACGTACACTTTCGTTCACTCATTCAATCCATTCGTGCCAGCTCTTGTGAATCAATCTATACCTAGCTAGTCATTTGTTAGCCCTGTGTTGTTTTTGTAGCTACCTCCTAGATAAACGTGAATTTTACGTTGTCTCTAGAGGATTTAGCCTCGCTGCTCCACGTTATTGTATTATGTATTAAGATAGAACTAGTCGAATTCGTTAATAATTTAACGCAATACCAGGGTAGTGATTCTGTAAACAACGCCGGTCGTGCGGACTGTCGAGTGATACCAAGCGGCGAGATTAAGTAGTCCCGTCAGTGCGAACAAAACACATTGTAGCGCGTGCATTTTCAATTTAGCAACACGATGAGTCGAACGTATAAGGCTGCTTAATTGAAAATGCACGCGCTACAATGTGTTTTGTTCGCACTGACGGGACTACTTAATCTCGCCGCTTGGTATCACTCGACAGTCCGCACGACCGGCGTTGTTACAGAATCACTACCCTGGAGAAAGACCGAAGAGTTTATTCGCGTTTGTTTTTTTATACCGTTGGTTATTCCGATTAGGTATTGTTTTTTTTTGGATCCTTATTATGAATTGTGTAACAACGCTTAAATCGTGATGCGAAGTAATTGCAAAGTGCAATGTTTTGTGGCAAATAAGAAGTTGTATTTTATTATAATAAATTTTCAACATCATAATTATTGGGTGAGGACCAAAAAGTTGGACCACAGTTAAGCAGTTAACCATACAAACGACGAAGACGAAAAAAGTTCCGTTTTGCGACGAAAAGTATCCCTACAATTTGTATGGCTAATTTTCGTGTCACAACGGAAAAGTTTCATAGAAAATTTAATTGATTGAGAATCAACGTTACAATAGCCCTTATTTACTTGACAGCAATGGCGGCTTAATTAAAAAAACAATACCTACAATAAGTCAACCTTTGAAATTTTTGATATTGAAATATTTATTCGTAAAAAGAGTGTTAAAGACAATAAGTTACTAAGTAATACTTAGGTACTAATAGTTCGCTAAACTAATTTGAATAATTAATTAAATAAGAAATTATGTCATTCTATTACTACACTTACTACTCAGCAATAATAACTGTGTTTATAAAGTACATGTTAATTGTTAGAGTAGGTACGGTCACGAGCGTTAATTTGGGACCGATTTCAAGAAAAATATGCTTGAAGTCGTCAATGTCATTAGAGATGTCAAGTCATTTGTAACTTTTAGGAAACTCAACCTTATTGTTGTGGAATGTCAGATTGACTTTGGACCTAAGGTGGGTAGCAAATTAAATCTCGTGACCGTATCACATGGGTCAACGAGTATTTTTTTCTATAAATTCGTCGACCGCGTAGCAGGCCATATTGACTAGTTGTTTCCTGTTAATTTCCTTATGTACCCTGGTTACTCTCGACTTCTTTTATAGAGCAAGGCAGTAAATTGTACAATTTAGGGCCCATGACATATGGTAATATTGCACCTTTAGAATTATAGTTACCTAATTCAACATTTCAGCTTTCGACATTGAGTCATAAATTTATTACTATAGAGACCTAACTCGAAATCCAAAATTTGTGAATTAGGTCAGTATAATTCTAAAGATGCGAATTATTTGGTTTTCTCGAGTTAAGTAGAGATACAGGGGGTATTAACGTTCTGATATTTAAACCTACCGTTGATTAAAGTCTAAAAATAATTTAAGCGGAACTTTTCAAGCTTTTCAAAAATAAAGCCTCCCATAAAATAATTAAACACCCGATACCAAAAATCTCAATAGGGTTTAATTGCTTTTAATTTCGGCGAGGAGCGGAGCCGGGAACGAAGCCTTTGAACGGGGAAGTAATCGGCTTATTCGAATTTCTAATAGCTGGTAAATGTTTGATTAGGCCCGGCAGTTGCTTGAAAGATTGTTTGATTCCTGTAACTTGACTTGCTTGACTTACCAGGGTACGTTGGAGCGGGCGAGTATACTCGAACATCAACTTACCACACGGGTAGTGACTCTCTGAACAACGACGCCCGCCCAAGCGGCGAGTTTAGGTAGTCCCGTCAGTGCGAACAAAACATATTTTAGCGCGTGCATTTTCAATTTAGCACGATGGTTTCTGCCGATGGATCGAACGTACAAGGCTGCTTAATTGAAAATGCACGCGCTAAAATGTGTTTTGTTCGCACGGACGGGACTATCTAAACTCGCCGCTGCGATTTCGCTCGTTCGTCCGCCCGTCCGTTGTTTTTGAAAAAATAACACCCCAGCTTCTTAACAGCGTATATTGCATATTTGGGAGCTCGTTATTTCCCTTTTTTTGGTCATAATGTCATTGTTGACATAAATTATTAATGGTCATAACATTTATAAAGTTAAAACCGCAATATTCTTATAAATGATACAGTAAAGTTTTTTTACCGTTGTTTATGGTAAGTACAATGTAATAATTGTTATTTGTAAATAAGATTTAATTAGTTAAGCAAAAGTTTTATTATAGTAATAACTACATATTATTTCACATAGGTAATAAAGTTCCCGTTTCATTATAAGTATGTGTAAATATTAAAAACCTATAACTGTTATTTTTTTTTAGTTTAGTCGGTATTTTATCAAGGCCTGTGGACTAGTACAGTCCAAACGCGTATTTCAAGTTACGGAGTCATATTTCACTATTATTGTTGTCTGTTCTCTGATCTAGCGCTTGGTGAATAGGAATAGATCTGTCTTGTCACCCGCGTTGTTGGAGAATTAATGGCCGCCAGAATAATGAGCGCGTGAAAATATGAAGAGGCTTTCACAGAATACTTATCGACGGCGGAAAGGGAAAACCGCTGGAGTAACATTTTGGGTTAAATTGTTTTGTACCCTCATTCCCCATCGCAACGTCACGCAACGCAAGGGATGTTTTAAGATTGTGAAGCTAATAATTTCCATACAAAATGCGATAAAATATCTCCGTTAAACCTTGTTCGATTTTTTTTCCTAGTTGTACCAGAATGTTTTATTGTTTTTGGGTTGTTAAAATTTAGTTTCCAGCTATCTTCTGAAGAAAAAAGTTAAACGAAATATTAATATTACAAAAAACTAGGTATGTAATTTTTTTTTTAAGAAAATATTTTTTGGACGACACAATTAAAATTACTTATAAAAAAAACAAAAACGTACGGTCACGGGCTTTATTGATGAACCACTACATATATAATCTTGTCGCATAAAACCAACGATTAATTCCTATATAATTTCTATCTCGTCACTTGACGCTATGATAATGACAATGTTCTATGGTGAATCAACATTTAAAGTACTTGACAGTTCATACCTAGTTTTTCATAACAACTATAACATATTCAAAAATCGTGGAAATCAGACTTGATTTAGGCGGTTAGAAACGTTATCGCCCGGAGATAAATTTGTATGAAAAAGATTTGACAACTTCGCGATTTAAGCATCGTTTTACAATTCTCTTAAGTTTAACTTTTGTATGTTTTTGTCTGTGAGTTGTTGTGTCGTTGTATGGCATCTTATCTCCCAAACGTATTGGCCGATTCAAACGTAATACCACAAATATTTTGCTGTGAACTTAGGTTTTTAACAATGACGCTTGTTGTTCCGCTCAAATATTTTTCTTGGACGTCAAATTCAATAATATTTTTTTAAATAGTAACATGACTCCCATCAAGGACTTTTGCGGGATCTGTTTAAAAATTCAGAGAAATGTGGACTAAAAAAAGATGTATTGACTAAGATTGAAAAGGGCATACTTCGATGGTTCAGTCATTTGGAAAGGATGGATGAAAGAAGATTGACGAAATAGATGTCGGAAGGGTTGAAAGGGGCTGCCCTATGCGTACTTTTTCGAATCAAATCGGAGAAATACTGGAAAAGGGCCGAATCTCAAGTACCCGAAACCGACGTGCGTGCATTTAGATGTATGAACGTGGAAGAAGCGAAAGACATCTGGTCTCTGCCTACCGCTCTGGGAAACAGGCGTGATTAAATGTATGTATGTTTAAAAATAATTCTGTGCAAAAATCACAAAATGTCGCTATAGGCGTTTTGCCCTCCAACCGTCTTTATTAGGACACGTATAAGTAGAGCCAGAAACCCTATTTCACCATCCATGACAATGACTCGTGACAGGTGATATTTCAGTATACACGGCGCAGCTTATATGAATCCCATTGATGTAGGTATTCGTTAACTTTGCAATGTGCGCCGAATTGTCACTTGTCACCTATCGTTGTCGGGTTTGTGAGATAGGGGCTGATTGAGTATCAGCAGAGCATAATGTTCACTATGGAATCATTATCGCATGTGCTCATCACAAAAATATTTTCCCATACCGGGAATCTAACCCGGGACCGCTAGCTTCGTAGGCAGGGTCAGGTCAAGCCAAGATAGGAAGTAATCCTATCTGTACGTCTATGACTGCAGGCTGTCATTCTGAAAACATCTGTCCAATTATTGATTTTTTTTGTAAATTATTTTATCGTTGATTTTGATTCGCAAATCCAGGGCAGTTTTGTGGGACAACTTGTAGCATTAATGAAGAACTTGCATTGAATAAAATAACAGTGAAAAGATGGTTCCAAATGAGAGCGGTCAAGATCACACCAAGCCATTGAAGTGGATGCCCACCATCTTCAAGGGTCATAACGACTATGACTGGAAGACTTCGACTACAGGACAGGATTCACCGTACAACGTTGCTTATATACTTGACATTGGTAAAATTACGTTATTATGTAGGCGCCATTAAATAAATAAATAATAATAATCCTATCTGTCCGCGGTTTGGATATAGGAACCGGCCATAACAGTACTGCACAGCCTTTATTCCCCTTTTATTATTTATTATTAAAGAAAAGCTTGTAATTAAACTGCATTATAAATACAAACTGCTATATTTTTCGTCGCCGTTGGGCGTCAATTTTAAACAATAAGCTATTTTTAGCCGAATCCAAACAATGATTGAAATTTCCAATTTTCATTCTCGACAAGAGCGACATGAATCAAAAGTTTGGAAGTTACCAACTTTGCTGAGCTGAAATTAAAAATACTCAACAAACCAGAGCGTAAAAGAGTTTTTTTTTGTTGGAATATACTAACTTTGACGAAAGGAATAACTTTACGGAGTGATATTGGAATGTGCAAAATAATGAGTTTTTTAAGAATCAAATTTATTATTGAAATGCTTGGACATATTTATTTTGTTTTAATGTAGTTTTCTGCAATAGATAGAGTGATTCAAGAGGAAGATTTATACGTATGTATGTATATCAAACTCTTTATTGCACATAAACAATTACAAATACCGGAGAAATACTAGAAAAGGGCCGAATCTTAAGTACCCGAAACCGACGTGCGCGCATGACTCGATGTATGAATGTGGAAGAAGCGAAAGAAATTTGTCAAGATCGTAGCAAGTGGAAAGAAGTGGTCTCTGCCTAGCCCTCTGGGAAACAGGCGTGATTTAATGTATGTATGTATGTATGTAACAATTACAAGACATGTTTGCATCATTATAAATAATGCACATAGGCGAACTTATCCCATATGGGAGTAGAATAAGCAAAGACAATGCCGAAGGATAGACAAATTAACAAAATTTCAGGAAATAATAAATAGTACATACAATACAGAAACAGGAGGAACATAAAATATCTTCTTAATAGTAATAATAATAATAATAATAAGCATTTATTTCGAACAAGTTCATAGATCGTTAGTTACAATACTCTTAAAACTATGTTAGTAAATAATACAAGTATTTAAGATAAATAGTCCCCTCTGGGCTCCACATGCACTGAGTTCCAGTGGCGAACTATGGGACAGTGCAACCTATTTCGGATCTTGTTTAGGAGGCTGTTGGAACTGCCACTTACTCGACGCATCAGGGAGGCAACTCTTTTGCGCATTATGGCCTGAAAGCCATCAACGCGAGCCTCGGCAAACATGCCCGATGCACTACAGAATCGAGGCAGTCCCAACAACATCCTAAACCCATTATTATATTGGACTCGTATTGCGTTGACAGATCTCTGAGTGCAGCTGACCCACAGACTACACGTATAAAAAGTCTGACAAAATGCCCTAAAGAGGGTTATTTTGACATCCTTCGTGCAGCGCGCAAATCTGCGAGCCAGCATGTTGCTCCTCACTGCCAACGACCTACGCTCCCGTTCTACGTGAAGATCATCAGAGAGGTCCTCGGTGATCCAATGTCCCAGATATTTAAACTTAGTAACTACTTTCAGATCAGCTCCGTCAAGTTTAAGTGGGGGAACAAACTTGGGTTTTTTGTTTCCAGCTTTGAAAACTAGTAGTTCACTCTTTTTACAGTTATATCTCAGACCGTGGGACACCGCGTACCTCTCGCAGATACCTATCAACACCTCATTTAATATATGTATAATGCTAGTTATGTATAAAACTACTACTGAATAAAATTATACAAAGCAGTTTTTTATCAAAATTATTATTTTAGCCCTTACGACCGTAATAAGACAATTTTTTATCCATCTTACTTAACCCTTTGAACGCCTTTGAATTGATACAAACCTCGTCCTCACACGTCAATGACAGCTGAAAACCATAGCTAATGTCAACCTTACATAAGAAAAACTCGGGTCTATTTTGCACTGTATCTGTGACCACTATATAGGTCGATGGCGTCGTAGGCACGACAGTACACGACCACTTTTAGTGGTTCTTGGCGTTCAAAAGGTTGTTATATATGGGAAAGTTGAGATTTTTGTATGTCTGTTACTTAATCACGCTTAAACTACTAAGAGATACAGGATGAAACTTGGCACACATAATAAAAACAACCCTTTGTCCTATTCCCGACAAAGGACTGTTTTTATCCCGAAGTATTTAAACATTCCCGAGGGAATAACGATAATTGAAATCTACTCGAGGAGCCAGTGATCAATCTTTTTTAACCCCCGACGCAAAAAAGCAGGGTGGTACTGACGTGTAAGTGTGTGTGTCTGTGTGTATGTCTGTGGCACCGTAGCTCTTAAACCGATTTGGATGCGGTTTTATTATTTGAAAGCAGGTTTTTGGCGGTGGTTCTTAGACATGTTTAATCAAAATCCGTTCAGCCGTTTTTGAGATATTGAGCTTTGGGGGGTTAAAAGCCCTATCTCTTAGACGGCCGAACCAATTTTCATGAAGTCTTGCTAATTATACCAAAGACATTATTTAGAAGCTGTTGAATTATTACTTGTTTTGATAACTATACTCTAGTACGAGTCTAGTATAGTACTAGTAATTACAATTTAAACAGCAGTTAGTTATACATTGTCGAGAACCATCACGTAAGCATCTCTCAAAAATTTGGCAACTGAGATTGACATCTCGAGAAAAAAAATTGGCAGGCAAGTAGAGTACCTACATGAAACTACACAATAATATTAGAATAAATAAAATATTTGTAAAGTATGTTCATTTTTAACCAACAAAAAAAGAAGTGTTTATCTGGGTATTTGTTTGTCTGTCTGTGGTATCTCTCAAACGGATGGACCGATTTGGGAGCGGTTTTTTTTTTTAATAATTAAAAAACCGAAAATCCATAACAACTATTGCATGCTTTTGAAACAAACCCTATTAACCGTAATTGTTCAGAACACTCTTTAAAAATGTTCGTGTTGTCAATTCTCTTAGGTTGTTCTAGGACACCCTTTATACGTAAATCCTGTTCACGCTTCCGTGACAGAAATATCCATTGCCGTTAAAAAGGTTATATCGTTACTACTTTAGAAAAAACTCGTATCTGACATTTCGAGATGCATGAGTTTGAACTTAATTCTCTTCAGGTTTAAATTTAAAATCGTACGTCATGAAATATGAGATACGAGGTTTTCTCAAAGTAATGACGATATTTTACGAACTCGTCTCATAACACGTCGCCATTACGACGAAATAATTCAGCTAACTCGAGCAAGTTCGAATTTGCACGTAATGCCAAGCGGGGTTATTCTTGTGGGCATAGGGGGGGTTGATCGATCGAACCAATTTAAGTTGACCCTTGCGGTAATATTTCAGCCCCTACCCAAAGAGCACAGTTAGAGTTCCGTACTGAAATGGTAAAATAGAAACCCTAATGGTGACTCTCTGTAGATGTCTATCTGAATCTACAAAAGGTTATGTCTATCTGAAGCTTCAGACTTGGCATAGTCCCATAACTAGCATATTTTTTTATTGTGTTATCTTACATGACAGGTTTTTATTTAAAATTTTGGCTGTTTGGGTCAAATTTCACATACTGTCAAATCACCAACTAACACATGTACCATAATCGCCAAGTGAAAACAAAATATTTTTTAGATTTTTTAAGAGAATTTATGATAAGAGTGTTAATAATTTTACATGTCGACTCGTGTAGTAAAATCCACTAATTTGAATAAAGTTGCGTAATAAAATAAGACAATGTCACCAAAACGTCATGGTAGAAACAGTTACATAATTAACGTTTCCATGGTGATTACCGTTCTATAATAATCATTATAGCATCGTTATTACCACATCCTGGTTTTAGTCGGGTTAAAACGATCCTTAGTCAAGCCAAACCGATGTGAAATTATGCACATTACGGTTTGGCCATAAAAAAACCACAAGGGTGTTATTCCTTAAATTTCCATATGCTGTTCAACTAAAAATCGCACGAGCAAATTTTTAAAACACCCAGCTCCAGTTAACCTGGTTCGACCGAGTAAACTCGCAGTCGCTAAACCGAATAACCACTCAAACAAGAGCTCTTTGAAGTCAATTTCCCGCCTCGAACAGTAAGTACTCGTTAAAATCACACGCCTATTAAAGGGGATTGTTAAATTCTGTATACTTAAAGTTAACTTCGGGAGTTGAGTATGAATATAACGATATTGGACGTGTTTTTTAACCACTAGAGAGCTGACGGTTATGGCCTATTCATACAGAGAGTGGTAACATCACATCACCTATTAAAGGTTTTTACGGAGATGATGTCTTAGGTATGTATAGAGAACACGTTTGTTGGTCAATGCATTCATTTCTATAATAAATTACCTGACGTAGTTTTAAAGTTACCATTTCCAGCACTTAAAAATTACTTGAAAAAATCGTTAATGTCAAAAGCGTATTATAGGGTCGAGGACTATCTAACAGACAAAACTGCATGGTCTAAACCCGAAACATAGTCAATAATAATTTGATCAATTGCAAAAGCTTTATCTTGTCTAGGGGACACCATTGATGTAGGAAACCGTATCGAAACTTTTATGTGGTCATCTTGCACCGTGTTATAAGTTATAAACAAATGTAAGTGAGTTTTTTTTTTTTTCTCCTATTTCTTCCTTTATCTCTCACATAACATTTTTGGCATGTTTTCCTGCTGATCTACGCATGTTATTTAATATTATATTGAATTTAATATTTATTGCTTTATATAATGCTAGATTAAGTAGTACCATTGTGATATGTTTAAAAAATGACTGACTGCTGAGTTTCTTGCGGCGTTTCTTCTCAGCAGTGTCTCCTCTTGGGAAGCGCTGGTAGATTCTTGACGTGTAAAAGTGCCCGTGCGGCCTACTTACTGAATAAATATCTTTTATCTTTATCTTTTTTTACGTTGTTATAAAACAGGAAAATAACTCTTAAAGCCAGTTATTCTTCAAACAACTAAACAAACGAACAGAAACAAAAGAAGGTGAACTGATTCCTTTTAGCAATCTCTTCCGTTCCTGCGGGCTTAGTATGACGTCTATATCGTGTGTCAAATGAGGATAAAGCATCCGTCACTCTCGTACTTATTTACTTGTCAGAAGGTGACGGATGCCTTATACAAACTTTATCACGCGATAAATGTAGCCATATTAGAGCACCTGGGGTCTAATATGGCTACATTTATCGCGTGACAGATTTTCGATAAGGCATTCGTCACTTTCTGACAAATAAATAAGTACATGTGTCAAAAAGTGACGGATGCTTTATCCACATTTGAGACGGGATATAGACGCAGCCATACTAAGGCCGCAGCTTACCTTTAAGCGATTGCGAGATATTTTAAAAACATCGAACGACATTAAAAAGTTACAATCGAGACGGTGTGAAAAAATCCGTGTTAAGGGCACCGCAGACTAATCGTTTGCTACCCCCTTATTTCACCACCCTGACAATGACAGGTGACAGGTGACATCTCAGTGTACAGTCAACCAATTTGATTTCTAGGCCACTTTGGACTATGTTAAAGTGACGTTGTCCACCAAAACGTAAGAGACTTCCTATGATTTGGTTTACAACGTCACGTTGATAAAGTCCATAGTGGCCTAGGAATCAAATTGGTTGACTGTACGTGGCGTACCGAATTGTTAACTCTGCAATGTAGACTGAATTGCACGACACCTGTCACCTGTTATTGTCAGGATGGTGAAAAAGGCGGCTGCAGTCCCTAGTCTATCAGCCCTAACAGTCTAAAGTGTATGAAAAAACTAGATTCAGCCCGCGACTTCGTCCGCGTAGCTTTCGATTATTGTTATTTGCTGTATATTCAGAACTAGCGACCCGCCTTCGCTTCGCTTCGGTTTATTTGAGTTTTCTATAACACACGTACATAAAACAAAATTTATTATACATAAAAACCTTCCTCTTGAATCACTCTATCTACTAAAAGAAACCGCATCAAAATCCGTTGCGTAGTTTTAAAGATCAAAGCATACATAGGGACAGACAGCGGGAAGCGACTTTGTTTTATAGGGAAGATGGGGTGGCTTCGTACACTTTTTACTCTAAGCCTTGTAAAAAAAAAACGAACCACTTTTTCAATATGAGATGAATGCTACTTCATCATCCACTTATTTGGCTATAATCATTTTGTATTTCAGTTTTGATACAAAGCAACAGTGCCAAGATATAATGGTTTTCTCAAAAAATGGGATTTGTACGAATGTACCCCATACGTGGGGTGCCTTCATACACTATTCGTTTTTTCCCAGGATTCATTGGATTGTCAGCTATTTTACCAGTTTTAGTCATCTTTTAGGCATATCTAACTGACCTGGTTTTGTAATTCTAATTATTCTTGATATACATTTTTTTTACTTACAGGGGGTGCATTCGTACGGTATAAAATTGCATGTATTTTGACTGCACGAAGGTACCCCAACCAAAACGATCAGAAAAATAATCAAAATAGAAAATAACCGTAAAAGTAATCCCAAAACTATTGTTTACATATTAATCTCTAGCATCTAATTACCAACTGTATACAAATATTTTTTCTAATTCAAGTAAAACTTATTAGAGACAGACGCATTGAAAGGAGAACCAAAAATTACTTTCGGGTCGCGGAAACACATATTATTTATTTCTGGCGAAATTTGCTGCTGCACTGCCATCACTTTTTGAGGGTAGCCTATGCATATGAGCGGCAGTCACGCATATAAATATGAACGCTTTAGCATGTTGGATAGTCGAGATATGACCACTGTACGAATGCTCCCTTTGTACGAAGCCACCCCATCTTCCCCTACTATGTAGTGATATTGCTGGGCCAGTGTTCGTTTCACTGCCGCGCACCCGCCCCGCTATTCCTGCTACCTTTATTGTTTTCTTTTATCTTTGTATATTTCTGTGTCATTTTGTTTGTTTGTTTGTACGTTGAACGCGCTAATCTCAGGAACTATGAACTATTTAGCTTCAAAAAATGTACCTATACTTGTTTACTAAGATAAAATAACTTTTATTGAAAAACGACATAAAGTAATAATTATACAATAACGTAAATAACCATAACACAATAAAATAATCCTAACTCTAACCCCCTTACTTATAAATGTGGAATAAGCTTGGAATAGTTTATGCTATGCTTTGTCACTTTCTGTCAGATGCAAATGTCACAATTACAGATAAGGACAAAGCATGGCATAAACTATTCCAAGCTTATTCCACGTTTATAAGTAAGGGGGTAAGACTAAAGATATAAATTAACTAAAACTTATTTACTTAGTTATAACTCCACTTATAATTTTGTATTTCTTGTGGTCATCTGTTACCGGTTTACTCAAATGAATCCATATTTTAAATATTTGAGTCAATGTATCGCTGTTAATGTCCTAAATAAAATAATGAAATTAAACAACTACTGGTCCGATTTGAAATAATCTTTAAGTGTTAGATAGCCCATTTATCGAGGAAGGCTATAGGCTATATATCATACTCACATAAACCGAAGCGAGGCGAGGGCGGATCGCTAGTATAGAATATAATAGAATAGAAATAACTTATTCAACGCATAGACACATTTGACGCTGGCCTAGTTGGTAGTGACCCTGCCTACGAAGCTAGCGGTCCTGGGTTCAAATCCCGGTAAGGGGAGATATTAGTGTGATGAGCGCGAATGTTTGTTCCTGAGTCATGGATGTTTTCTATATATTTAAGTATATATTTCTCTATGTAAGTATTTATAACGTTGTCTAGTAGGTACCCATAATACAAGCCTTGAGCTTAGTTTGGGACTAGGTCAATTGGTGTGACATTGTCCCCTGATATTTTTTTTTTTTTTTTTTTTTTATTTGAAAAAAATTGATAACTAAAAACAAAAAAAAATAACATGGCGTTATTCACTAGACATCTTTCTTTATCTTTACTTTTTAAATACGCATTTTTCCGACAGATGTGATGATTTCTTATGTATATTCAGTACGAGTTCATCTGTACTGACTGATCTGCCTACGTAAAAACCGCGCACCAATAAAATGAACCGCGATTTTCACTCGTAATTTTTTTAGTACTTCCCGACATATTTATGGCACAGGAAACACCAGGGTAGTGATTCTCTCAACAACGACGGTTGGACGTACGAACGAGTGAATGTCCAAGCGGCGTGTTTAAGTAGTCCCGTCAGTGCGATCAAAACATATTTTAGCGCGTGAATTTTCTATTTAGCAACTTGGTTTCTGCCGATGGATCGAACGTATAAGCCTGCTTAATTGGAAATGCACGCGTTAAAATGTGTTTTGTTCGCTCTGACGGGACTACTTAAACTCGCCGCTGCGATTTCGCTCGTTCGTCCGACCGTCCGTTGTTTTTGAGAGAATAACACCCCTAGAGTTAAATATAAAACGACATTGAACCGATTCATGTCTAAATTTACTTGTGCATACACTTTGATGTTGTTGTCCCGATGACATTGACATTGTATCAAGAATAGTGGAAACGTATAGTAAAACTAGCGTAATTTTTTTTTTAAACGGTCTATTGCGATTTGGCTTCGCGTACCGAGGGTTCCGTAACGCCGCACACCAGGTTTTATTATATTTTGATTCAGATGTTATGATTGCAAACGAAAGAAGCGACGAAGGGTACAAAGGCTTGTAGTACTGTTAGGCGATGGGTTTGCAACCTGTCACTAATATACACTGGTAAACATCTTAGCCTGTTTGTGCAAAATATGGTTACAGTAGTAACAACCTTTTAGAGTTAAAAAAGTTGCTTGTATGCGGATGTCTTTTGTTTTTTAAATTTATTTTTCATTATTTGTTAATATCGCTGTAATAACACGAATTTTGAAAAAAAACAATCCAATATCTCTTACGCTTCATAAGTTATAGCTCTCCAAAGTTAGGTTAGGATAGACGGACAGTGTAGCATAACATATATAGTAATAGGCCCAGTTTGACACGGACGAGAACCTTCAGGGGCGGAACCCTAAAAAATAAATGAACTTGTAAAAAATGTTGAAATACAAAGCTTGTCCCGTTCGAGAAATGGGTAAAGACCACAAAATAGGCCACGCTAACTCCATCAATTAAATTTTCTCTGTAACTTTTCCATTGTGACACGATAACTAGCTGTACAAATTGTAGGGATACTTTTCGTCGCACAACGGAACATTTTTCGTCTTCATTGTTTGTATGGTTAACTGCGCTTAACTGTGATCCAAATTTTTGGTCCTTACTCGAATACGGACCCCCTAACCAAGCCCCATAATACAAGCCTTGAGCTTAGTTTGGGGCTAGGTCAATTGGTGTGACATTGTCCCCTGATATTTTTTTTTTTTTTTTTTTATTTAACGCACTCTCAATCGCAAACGCTTTCATTTTGACAAACTGAACTCGATTTCGATTCCGAGTGCGTTAGGCAAAAGCGACTCTGGTGCCCCGTGGGTGCCCCAGTACGTGTATGACGCGCTCCCGTAATTAATATAGCCTATGACATTGACACGTTCCTGCGAATCATTATGACACGTCATTTATTTTAATTGGACGTACGAGTACGTAGACTGTTAAATTAAGTACCTTTCTTTTGGCTTTGCGCAGTTGAGTAAAATATCAGTATTTTATATCATGTTGATCGTGAAATGGGTCGAGTGAAATGGGTGGATAGTAAAAATATTGTACATAGTTATAGGCTTAATTGAGACAACGTTAACTTCCTTCCTTTGTTTTTCCTTTATGTATCTCTAACGAAAGTTATCCATTTATGATTATATAACTAATCTTTGTTACACAAAGGAAAACGTTAAGGATTGTTAAGGATTTTTTAATTGAACCCTTAACTATGTACAATATTTTTGCAATTCACCCAAATATCGCTATAGCGGAGCTCCTTTTTCTGGGTGGCCTGGCCCTTCGGGTTTTGTAGCAACTAACATATCCTAAACCTACCTGGGACTTGATACAAAAATATTAGTGCTACTTGTCCCATGGGACTACTGGAAGGAAATCATCACAGTTGGTGATCGTCATCGTAAAGTGTAGTGTAGTCGTTAGTTTTATAGTGAAAATGAAACACTTTTCTTCAGCTATGACTTTCTGTAATCCGTAACAAAATAAAAACAAAACAAAAGTCTGCCGCCAGAAGTCTTCCCGCCTACGCCCTTTTTATATTAGTTCCAAAAAGTGGCGCAGTGGCGCCACTTGTTCAAATAATTTATACATTTAAATACTTTCGGGTGGTAGGACCTTGTGCAGGGTCCGTCCGGATCGCTACCACCATCTTATCCATTAACCTACCGCCAAACAGCAGTGTTCGCATTGTTGTGTTCCGGTTAAGGGATAAGACAGCCGGTGAAATGACTAGCATAGAGGCATTCCATCTTAGTCCTCAGGGTTGGCAACGCATTTGCAGTCTTAGGATTGCATTGCAGTCTTGTGAATGCGAATGTCTATGGGTCACAGTTTCCACTTACCATCAGGTGGCCTGTGTGCTCGTTTGTCTTCTCTATGCCATAAAAAAAAAACTTACATGAATTAACTATTACTTTAGTAGTTTTAAAACAGATTATTAATTCTAATTGTAATATTTAAGAGTTAATTGATTAAAAATTCTAAGCGGTTAGACACAATTATAATATTTTAAAAGGTGAAGTAAAATGACGGAAGTACGTAGTGATGCGGGCGAGGCGCCGGATGCTGTAACAGTTTTTTCGATCCTGGTTTTTTTTTATGTGTATTTACGCAAGAACACATAACATCACACCTAACTAACCATTAAAGACAGAGTAGAGAGAAAAAGAAAGAGATGTATATATGTGTATTATGTCAACAACATTCGCATTCTAGTGCGACTCTCTTTCATGCAATATTTCAGATTTCTGAAGTGTATAGCTAGATGTGTTGCTGTGTGTACGTGTCGATGCAGAGATCCTCTAAAAACTATTCGTACTATTCAGGCAAACAAAGGTGATAAATTGTAATGGATGCCGCCGTCATCCATCAAACATTGTCCTAAAGCGGGCGCCGCGCCACGTGACAGATCCATTTCGCGTTTACCTTGATTAACCACCTACGAATATAAACGACTAGTCATTTTCAACGAGGTTGTAAAATGTTTTATCTAAATTTTTTTTATTTTATGGCATAGAGATGGCAAACGAGCACACAGACCACCTGATGGTAAGTGGAAACTGTGACCCATAGACATTCGCATTCACAAGACTGCAATGCAATCCTAAGACTGCAAATGCGTTACCAACCCTGAAGACTAAGACGGAATGCCTCTATGCTAGTCATTTCACCGGCTGTCTTATCCCCAAACCGGAACACAACAATGCGAACACTGCTGTTTGGCGGTAGGTTAATGGATAAGATGGTGGTAGCAATCCAAACGGACCCTGCACAAGGTCCTACCACCCGCAACCATAACTTTCCTGCATCCATAACTTTCCTACATGTTTAGAAACGATAAGCAAATGGCCTATAGGTTAACCCTTAGGTTATAGCGGGCTAATTTTCCGCAACTCGACGACTTAATATGCGCCTTTTTTTATAGGTTAATCCTTAATCAAATATTGGGAAGTTATTTCCCCTTTATCCTCGTCGTGCCACCAACTTGTTTCACCAGTGGCACGAGAAGGAATTGTCGTTCCTCGTCGTACCACTGAATGATTGTTGCTCTACCAGTAATATAATTGTGTTAAAGACAACAATTATTTATAGAGTGATACGATATATCTAAAGGGAAATTGCCGACTGCCCCACGGCACTACAAAACCGCACTACTGACCAAAACTAGTATCATAAATGAGGTAGGTTTAGGTAATGTTAGTTGTTCAGCAGGCCCGAAGGGCCAAACCACCCAGAAAAAGGAGCTCCGAGAAAGCGGAGCTCCGTCGACATTGATAAATTTGAAGTAGAAATAGAAATCATTGGTCTGTAGTGCGGCTTAGTAGTGCTGTAGGTAAGGAGGGGTTTAATGACAACAATTATTTATAGGGCGATATCTAAAGGGAAATTAAGTAGAGCTACCTTCACTGTATGTATCTGCATTCAGTGGTACGACGAGGAATGACAATTCCTTCTCGTGCCACTGGTGGAACAAGTTGGTGGCACGACGAGGAAGAAGGGGTTATTTCACACTTAATTTTATAGTTCTCATTGATCTCATTATCCCGTTTTAAGGGTTAAGAAACCTGTATCTGTGGTTGTATTTTAATGTTAACATTAAAGTGCATGTCATTAAAGTATCGGTCATCAATGTGGTTGCATCTTAATGTTCACATAGGGTGTGACTACGGATAAATAAAATGAACGATAGTCACACCGGTGTCGCGAATTGGTGTCATCGGATCAGACACTCGAAGAAATACGGCTCCGCCGAAATCAAGTAGAGCTAATTGATCAGGACTGAGAAAACGGCCGCCCGAAGGGCCAAAACCCTCAAATAGGAGCTCCGCGAGTGATTGTGATCATTGGTCAGTTGTGCATGCAACTTGGTCGGTGGGCAAGATGTCCCACATGACGCCATAATACCAAATGCGCTGTTTTGAAATAAAACACAACATATTCTCATTTTTTTTAATGATTCTTATACTATGGACGTGACGGTAACGAAGCACGGTTAGCAGCAGCAAAAGAAAACGCAACAAAACGACTGGCAGACCAGGTAGAACAGCCCCACCAGGAAGTAGCACAGGATCGGGATGATCGAGCACAGACACTCGATACCTGCAGCAGACATGGGCAGAATTTATCGAATGACGAAAATAGCCTTCCAGACCCACCGTACCCCTAAACCGTACCACTGGTGGTACTATGTATGACCAATTATTTCTATTAAAATAGAATTTAATAGAGTCGGCGGAGCTCTGCTGTGGCAGAGCTCCTATTTCTGGGTAGTTTGGCCCTCCGGGCCTGCTGAAGAACTAACTAAACCTAAACCTACCTCATATTTATGATACTAATTTTGGTCAGTGGTACGGTTTAGTGGTACGGTGGGTCTGCACCCGAAAATTACTAGGGTGTTACTGCACGACACCTTGCACTTTGTGACTATGTGCTGAAACTCGGCACAGGGGACCCAGACAAGATGCACTAGGCTAGCTAGCGTTTCTCTTCGTTTAGTTTTTAAACCAATCGCGTCACTGGTAGATGACGTGATACGAAAAGTCACGTGATGTGCCGGTGACGCGATTGGTTTAAAAACGAAACGAAGAGAAACGAAAATTGAGAATAAAAAAACCGAACGATTATTCATTATTCGTACGTATGGTGAATAAATTATTCACGAATGAATTATTCCATGAATAAATTATTCGCGAATGAATTGTACCACGAATAAATTATTCGCGAATAGAATACTAAGAATAAATTATCTAGTTTAAAAGTTATAATTACTGTGAAATAATAAAGAACATGGGTAAACAACCAATACGATAGTTGAATTACGTGGTTGTCTCGTTCATTCATATAACCGTCTCCTTCTGGTTGGTTACCTGCGATACAATTCCAAGACCCTAAAATGTCGTCCATTTACTTTCTCAACCTTGTATCGAATAGGTAGATAGCAAAAACACTCGTGTTCCAAGGTCTAAAGCAGTGATCCCCAAAGTGGTCAATACCGACGCCCTGGGGTCGACGACGACCTACAAGGGGTATATGAGTTCAAAATGAGGGTCCACGACAATAGAATTTTGGCTTTTCATCAATGGAATAATCCATATTCATACACAGATATTACGTACAATCAACAGCATAAATAAGTGATCATGTTGTGTATACCTTGTCGCTTTCAATCGTTTCACAATTTTGTATGATATTTCAAACACGACGTTAAAGTGACAAGGTACGTAAATGATCACTTATTTATGATGTTGACTGTACCTACTTACTAACATATATCTATATTATTATTTTTATTTTTTCGCGCTAAATTTTCATTGTCAAGATGCCAAATCAGATACGAGATTAAGAAAGCAATGGGACGATATGCTCCAGTGAAAGTGTACTAAAATATTATTCGCTGTAATTATTCGCGAATGATTGTTTATCCGAATAATTACGAAAAAAATTATTCGAATGATGCCCAATTCTGACCTTCAGCAAGGAATTGGAGTAAGCGGCGCCAGCAGTGAGTCCTCTTCTTGTAAGGTGTGCCAGAACATAAAGCCGCCATTTCATTGAACTTATCTGGAAGATTCAACTTTGTTCAGGACTACATAATAACTAATAAGATAATAAAGAAAGAAGACATTTTTTGAGTAACGTCACTATGTAGTATAAAATAAAGTCGCTTCCCGCTGTCTGTCTGTCCCTATGTATGCTTAGATCTTTAAAACTACGCAGTGATTGAAGAGGAAGGTTTTATGTAATAAATTCTGTTTTACGTACGTTTGTTACAGTAAAACTAACATAAACCGAAGCGACGCGAGGGCGGGTCGCTAGTAAATAATAAGATAAGAAAGAAAGAAGACATTTCATGAGTAACGTACAGTATAAGCACTTATGCGTCATTTTGTCCCACTGCCGAGACGGGCAATTTGTTTTTAAAAATGGAAGAACCCCATAGTTTTTTTGAAATTAATTTAACCTTTTCAACGCTATGTCAAAAACAAAGTCGTCGCTCACACGCCAATGACAGCTAAACACCAAAGCTAATGTCAACTTTACCTAATAGCCACTCAGGTTTAATTTGCGCTGTCAACAATGACGGAAATATCCGTCGTTGGCGTTGAACCAGTGGTGCGGGTATATCCGTCAATGGCGTGGAAAAGGTTAAGGTGCCAGCACTATTGATGGAAACCTTTAAATGTGTTAAATTTTAATACGAAGTAAGCCTATCTGTGCGCGGTTTGAAAATAGGGTTCGGCCGTCAAATAACCCTCCTAGGATCACTGTTTTGAACCACGACGGACGTGATATCGTTCTTCTATACTGAGAAATGTAACATCACGCCCTTACGCTAACTAGCGTTTCTATTAGTTTCGTTCTTAACCTTTTCCACGCCATTGACGGATATATCCGCACCACTGGTTCAACGCCAACGACGGAAATATCCGTCATGGTTGACAGCGCAAAATAGACTGGAGTGTCAATGAGGTAAGGTTGATGTTAGCTCTGGTGTTTAGCTGTCATTGGCGTGTGAGTTTAGACTTTATATCTGACATAGCGTTGAAAAGGTTAAACCAATCGCGTCACTGGTAGATCACGTGACTTCTCGCATCACGTCATCTACCAGTGACGCGATTGCTTTAAAAATAAAACGAATAGAAGAGCATTTCTAAAAAAGTTTGTACATTTCATTTACGACTTCGATTTGCAAAAAATTGCAGGTTGGCAGGGTGAATGAAGCCGAGCCTAGCATAGTCTCCCAAAATGTTCTCATACATTTGTATGTTATTATTATTGTTATTCGTACTATTCAGGCAAACAAAGGTGATAAATTGTAATGGATGCCGCCGTCATCCATCAAACATTGTCCTAAAGCGGGCGCCGCGCCACGTGACAGATCCATTTCGCGTTTACCTTGATTAACCACCTACGAATATAAACGACTAGTCATTTTCAACGAGGTTGTAAAATGTTTTATCTAATTTTTTTTTATTTTATGGCATAGATATGGCAAACGAGCACACAGACCACCTGATGGTAAGTGGAAACTGTGACCCATAGACATTCGCATTCACAAGACTGCAATGCAATCCTAAGACTGCAAATGCGTTACCAACCCTGAAGACTAAGACGGAATGCCTCTATGCTAGTCATTTCACCGGCTGTCTTATCCCCAAACCGGAACACAACAATGCGAACACTGCTGTTTGGCGGTAGGTTAATGGATAAGATGGTGGTAGCAATCCAAACGGACCCTGCACAAGGTCCTACCACCCGCAACCATAACTTTCCTGCATCCATAACTTTCCTACATGTTTAGAAACGATAAGCAAATGGCCTATAGGTTAACCCTTAGGTTATAGCGGGCTAATTTTCCGCAACTCGACGACTTAATATGCGCCTTTTTTTATAGGTTAATCCTTAATCAAATATTGGGAAGTTATTTCCCCTTTATCCTCGTCGTGCCACCAACTTGTTTCACCAGTGGCACGAGAAGGAATTGTCGTTCCTCGTCGTACCACTGAATGATTGTTGCTCTACCAGTAATATAATTGTGTTAAAGACAACAATTATTTATAGAGTGATACGATATATCTAAAGGGAAATTGCCGACTGCCCCACGGCACTACAAAACCGCACTACTGACCAAAACTAGTATCATAAATGAGGTAGGTTTAGGTAATGTTAGTTGTTCAGCAGGCCCGAAGGGCCAAACCACCCAGAAAAAGGAGCTCCGAGAAAGCGGAGCTCCGTCGACATTGATAAATTTGAAGTAGAAATAGAAATCATTGGTCTGTAGTGCGGCTTAGTAGTGCTGTAGGTAAGGAGGGGTTTAATGACAACAATTATTTATAGGGCGATATCTAAAGGGAAATTAAGTAGAGCTACCTTCACTGTATGTATCTGCATTCAGTGGTACGACGAGGAATGACAATTCCTTCTCGTGCCACTGGTGGAACAAGTTGGTGGCACGACGAGGAAGAAGGGGTTATTTCACACTTAATTTTATAGTTCTCATTGATCTCATTATCCCGTTTTAAGGGTTAAGAAACCTGTATCTGTGGTTGTATTTTAATGTTAACATTAAAGTGCATGTCATTAAAGTATCGGTCATCAATGTGGTTGCATCTTAATGTTCACATAGGGTGTGACTACGGATAAATAAAATGAACGATAGTCACACCGGTGTCGCGAATTGGTGTCATCGGATCAGACACTCGAAGAAATACGGCTCCGCCGAAATCAAGTAGAGCTAATTGATCAGGACTGAGAAAACGGCCGCCCGAAGGGCCAAAACCCTCAAATAGGAGCTCCGCGAGTGATTGTGATCATTGGTCAGTTGTGCATGCAACTTGGTCGGTGGGCAAGATGTCCCACATGACGCCATAATACCAAATGCGCTGTTTTGAAATAAAACACAACATATTCTCATTTTTTTTAATGATTCTTATACTATGGACGTGACGGTAACGAAGCACGGTTAGCAGCAGCAAAAGAAAACGCAACAAAACGACTGGCAGACCAGGTAGAACAGCCCCACCAGGAAGTAGCACAGGATCGGGATGATCGAGCACAGACACTCGATACCTGCAGCAGACATGGGCAGAATTTATCGAATGACGAAAATAGCCTTCCAGACCCACCGTACCCCTAAACCGTACCACTGGTGGTACTATGTATGACCAATTATTTCTATTAAAATAGAATTTAATAGAGTCGGCGGAGCTCTGCTGTGGCAGAGCTCCTATTTCTGGGTAGTTTGGCCCTCCGGGCCTGCTGAAGAACTAACTAAACCTAAACCTACCTCATATTTATGATACTAATTTTGGTCAGTGGTACGGTTTAGTGGTACGGTGGGTCTGCACCCGAAAATTACTAGGGTGTTACTGCACGACACCTTGCACTTTGTGACTATGTGCTGAAACTCGGCACAGGGGACCCAGACAAGATGCACTAGGCTAGCTAGCGTTTCTCTTCGTTTAGTTTTTAAACCAATCGCGTCACTGGTAGATGACGTGATACGAAAAGTCACGTGATGTGCCGGTGACGCGATTGGTTTAAAAACGAAACGAAGAGAAACGAAAATTGAGAATAAAAAAACCGAACGATTATTCATTATTCGTACGTATGGTGAATAAATTATTCACGAATGAATTATTCCATGAATAAATTATTCGCGAATGAATTGTACCACGAATAAATTATTCGCGAATAGAATACTAAGAATAAATTATCTAGTTTAAAAGTTATAATTACTGTGAAATAATAAAGAACATGGGTAAACAACCAATACGATAGTTGAATTACGTGGTTGTCTCGTTCATTCATATAACCGTCTCCTTCTGGTTGGTTACCTGCGATACAATTCCAAGACCCTAAAATGTCGTCCATTTACTTTCTCAACCTTGTATCGAATAGGTAGATAGCAAAAACACTCGTGTTCCAAGGTCTAAAGCAGTGATCCCCAAAGTGGTCAATACCGACGCCCTGGGGTCGACGACGACCTACAAGGGGTATATGAGTTCAAAATGAGGGTCCACGACAATAGAATTTTGGCTTTTCATCAATGGAATAATCCATATTCATACACAGATATTACGTACAATCAACAGCATAAATAAGTGATCATGTTGTGTATACCTTGTCGCTTTCAATCGTTTCACAATTTTGTATGATATTTCAAACACGACGTTAAAGTGACAAGGTACGTAAATGATCACTTATTTATGATGTTGACTGTACCTACTTACTAACATATATCTATATTATTATTTTTATTTTTTCGCGCTAAATTTTCATTGTCAAGATGCCAAATCAGATACGAGATTAAGAAAGCAATGGGACGATATGCTCCAGTGAAAGTGTACTAAAATATTATTCGCTGTAATTATTCGCGAATGATTGTTTATCCGAATAATTACGAAAAAAATTATTCGAATGATGCCCAATTCTGACCTTCAGCAAGGAATTGGAGTAAGCGGCGCCAGCAGTGAGTCCTCTTCTTGTAAGGTGTGCCAGAACATAAAGCCGCCATTTCATTGAACTTATCTGGAAGATTCAACTTTGTTCAGGACTACATAATAACTAATAAGATAATAAAGAAAGAAGACATTTTTTGAGTAACGTCACTATGTAGTATAAAATAAAGTCGCTTCCCGCTGTCTGTCTGTCCCTATGTATGCTTAGATCTTTAAAACTACGCAGTGATTGAAGAGGAAGGTTTTATGTAATAAATTCTGTTTTACGTACGTTTGTTACAGTAAAACTAACATAAACCGAAGCGACGCGAGGGCGGGTCGCTAGTAAATAATAAGATAAGAAAGAAAGAAGACATTTCATGAGTAACGTACAGTATAAGCACTTATGCGTCATTTTGTCCCACTGCCGAGACGGGCAATTTGTTTTTAAAAATGGAAGAACCCCATAGTTTTTTTGAAATTAATTTAACCTTTTCAACGCTATGTCAAAAACAAAGTCGTCGCTCACACGCCAATGACAGCTAAACACCAAAGCTAATGTCAACTTTACCTAATAGCCACTCAGGTTTAATTTGCGCTGTCAACAATGACGGAAATATCCGTCGTTGGCGTTGAACCAGTGGTGCGGGTATATCCGTCAATGGCGTGGAAAAGGTTAAGGTGCCAGCACTATTGATGGAAACCTTTAAATGTGTTAAATTTTAATACGAAGTAAGCCTATCTGTGCGCGGTTTGAAAATAGGGTTCGGCCGTCAAATAACCCTCCTAGGATCACTGTTTTGAACCACGACGGACGTGATATCGTTCTTCTATACTGAGAAATGTAACATCACGCCCTTACGCTAACTAGCGTTTCTATTAGTTTCGTTCTTAACCTTTTCCACGCCATTGACGGATATATCCGCACCACTGGTTCAACGCCAACGACGGAAATATCCGTCATGGTTGACAGCGCAAAATAGACTGGAGTGTCAATGAGGTAAGGTTGATGTTAGCTCTGGTGTTTAGCTGTCATTGGCGTGTGAGTTTAGACTTTATATCTGACATAGCGTTGAAAAGGTTAAACCAATCGCGTCACTGGTAGATCACGTGACTTCTCGCATCACGTCATCTACCAGTGACGCGATTGCTTTAAAAATAAAACGAATAGAAGAGCATTTCTAAAAAAGTTTGTACATTTCATTTACGACTTCGATTTGCAAAAAATTGCAGGTTGGCAGGGTGAATGAAGCCGAGCCTAGCATAGTCTCCCAAAATGTTCTCATACATTTGTATGTTATTTAGGCTCGGCTTCATTCACCCTACTAACCTGCATTTTTTTTGCAAATTGAAGTCGTCTATGAAATGTACAAACTTTTTTAGAAATGCTCAGAAACGCTAGTTAGCGCGTCTGAGCAAGGGCCTCTCTCGTTCAAAATATTGTATCCTATATTATGAAGTTATAAGTCAGTTGCAATAAAGAGATAGTTGCAATTATGTTGAAAAATATCAAAGTAATATGTCCCCGACCAAATTTCAAGGACATATTGGAGTTTGATTTTTATCAACTCAATTGCAAGACTACCTTACCATGTACTTACTCTCCAATATATCAGCCTGTTACTCTGCGGACTGTTACTCTATGTTGTCCTTTAAATCTATGTGTAATAGAAACATTCTTACCCTTATTGCCTGCCATTTTGGATTTAATTTAGAACGCTTCAATAAAAAAAGTATGTTAGCTTGATTTGTAGCAAAGGGTAAATGACTCCTTGTTTTCAATATTATTGTAGTTCAAAAGGCCTGAAAAAAATTGGGTTTACTTTTTACCCGGCTGCTTCAAACGGAGGGTTATGTTTTTTTTGTTTGGTTTTGTAACATTTTTGGGACACGTTTTCAGTTGAAAACGGAGACTTTGATTGACATATTTTTTATTTGACAGATATTTTTTAAGAACGTTAGAAAATTTTAAAGAATTTCAATATGTACGGAAATCTTTGGTTAGTAACGCACCAAAGAGTTTGGACTTGTTCTAAATTTTACAGTTCAAGTACAGTCACTTCAATCGTTGTGACAATTCATATTATATCTTCCAGTTACTTTCTCAACACCGAACAAGAATATAATGTCATATGGCAGCGCACTATCCAACCTCGACATTGGCAGAATCATCACAAAATTGATAGGGCCATTATCTTCCCATGAATTGAATTGAATTACTTTCTCAACCTCGTATCTGATCGAATAGTTAGATAGGAAAGTAGTCATTATTTTTTAGAGAACATGAGTGCTCTTCCTACTTATTTTGGGACCAGGTCAATTGGTGTGACATTGTCTCCTCGTATTTATTTATTTGTTTCTTATATGAATATGAGTTATTGATCGAAGAGTACGGGTGCTCAATCTCACGAAAGCGGATGAGTGAGTGTAAAGTCGCCGCCAATAGAACTTGCAAAAGATGTAAACAAAACGAAAGAACAATTTCACCATGATAACTCGATAATCACGTACTTTTAAAGATCAAGTGAGGTCTTTGCAATGATTCACCAGATCATTATTTTCATATTAAGTTTAAAAGGAAATAACTATTTATTATACGTCGAATATTTGAGGTTATGTGTCAAACAGTATTACTTTGTTTACATCGTTCACAAGTTCTATTGACGGCGACTTTAGTTAGATGCATGTGCACGTTGTCTCTGAGTGCGTAGCTGTCGTCGCCAAGCGTCGCTTATAGAATAGAATAGAATACAATAGAATAAACTTTATTTCAGACAACAAGGCCCATATTTACCAATACCTTAAAGACTAACATACATAACGATATATAACATAAAATTAAAACGACTATTTATACACTTCTGCGGCGTCAGCGCTAGCCGGCGGCCACGAAATCGCCGAAATATGACAACCCTCGGCCAGAATTCCTCGTTTAAAAAGGTTGACAGATCTTTGGTGGGTACCCTCACCACAAATGACTTAAAATTAACCTTGTGGCGGGGCTCCAACCGCTCGACCCTAAGAGTAACTCCGGTCTTAACTCGTACATACTCTACGAGATCCTTCGCCTCCGTAGAGTAATGTAAACGGGACACGTACAGTCAACCAATTTGATTTCTAGGCCACTTTGGACTATTTTAATGTGACGTTGTCAACCAAAACGTAAGAGGCTCCCTATGATTTGGTTTACAACGTCACGTTGACAAAGTCCATAGTGGCCTAGGAATCAAATTGGTTGACTGTACAACTGCGTCGTGGGTGTAGCAGGACACAGCAGCGTGCTTCGGGTTTGTATTTATGATTTGGTACGCAACTGCGTACTAAACTACATGAATATGCGTGTCTTTTTTAACCTTGAACGTACTTCAACTCTTCGACATAGCTCAACCAATTTTGTATGTACGGTCACGAGCGTTAATTTGGGACCCATTTCAAGAAAAATATGCTTGAAGTTGTCAATGTCATTAGAGATGTCAAGTCATTTGTAACTTTTAGGAAACTCAACCTTATTGTTGTAGAATGTCAGATTGACTTTGAACCTAAGGTGGGTACCAAATTAAATCTCGTGACTATACACTGCGCCTGTTCCTCAATCGGCAAGTAAAACATATTCGACACATAAATTTTGCCATTTTAAATGGCAGATAAAGTTACTTGTCGAGTGTGAAACAGAGCCTGTCGGCAAAATACTTACAAAACCAAGTTAGAATGGTAAGATAAAGTAAGAAAATACGATGTTTTCTAAGAAAATGCTCGAACCAATAGATATACTTTAGTATCTTGTTGTTTAGAAATTGTTCCTGGAAATGTTGATATCGAAATTAGCCGGAGGGCCTTTGTACCGGGTTTCTAACCGACGAATTCCGGAAATTTCCGGAATTTTAAACTTATGCCGATGTAACCCCGAGGCACCCTAAGTTTATAGGAATTGTTTATTTGGCTTTTATTAATATTTTGGGTTTTCAGAAAAGTTACTTTGTAGATTTTTATAAAAAAAGTAAGCGATCAATAGCGCCTGAATAAATTAAAGGGAAAAAATTAATACTGTAATATCCTAAGGGCCTGTTTCACAATCGACAAGTAAATTTATCTGTCACATAAATTTGTCTCTCTCCTTGTCTATTTTTAAGTGTACGACAAAGAAAGGGCTAAACTTATCCGTCAAACATCCTTTACTTGTCGATTGTGAAACAGGCGGTAAGTATGTTGGACCTTTGGAAATGTACATTTTTACAAAGTTATGATGTTTTAGACATAAATCACAGTAACAAACAGGCAATATCTAGTCTCAGACGATATACTTTAATAATGTGAGCGAAATTATACATTATAACTTACATATATTACAATATAAAAACCGTTTGATCACACGATCTGAGTTTTATCGGCTCGTTACATAATTTTTTATGCTTTATATAAATCACTATACGTTTATCGATATAAATCGAAGTTTATGACAATTTTATGTGAACCGATCTCTTTAACGATCTGAAGCATGATGCTTACAGCAATATTAAACTACAAGGAATAAGAGTCTCATATCAGAAGGTTTATTTTCTTAACAAATCACTGGCTCTATTCTCAGTAAAACCTATTGACATGTTATCATACCTATTGTCAACATTACGATAGCTCTTAATTTATTATCATCATCATTATCATCATCCTCATCATCATCATCCTCATCATCATCCTCATCATCCTCATCATCATCATCCTCATCATCATCCTCATCATCATCATCCTCATCATCATCATCATCATCATCATCATCATCATAGCTGCAGTCCACTGCTTGACATAGCCCTCTCCATATATATGCACGCCACTGAGCAGTAGGGAATGCAAATAACCGGTTATAACTGATATTAACCAGTTATTTTAAATTGCATTCACTACTGAGCAGCGGGCCTATTGTCTAACGCACACGCAATCACGATCGTTTTCATTTTGAAAATCGAAGGCTTGTTTGCGGGTGGTAGGACCTTGTGCAGGGTCCGTCCGGATCGCTACCACCATCTTATCCATTAACCTACCGCCAAACAGCAGTGTTCGCATTGTTGTGTTCCGGTTTGGGGATCAGACAGCCGGTGAAATGACTAGCATAGAGGCATTCCATCTTAGTCCTCAGGGTTGGCAACGCATTTGCAGTCTTAGGATTGCGAATGTCTATGGGTCACAGTTTCCACTTACCATCAGGTGGCCTGTGTGCTCGTTTGTCTACTCTATGCCATAAAAAAAAACATAATGAAAACAATTGTTCCACTTCAAAGCCGACGGCGATTGCGAGTGCATCCAACCCTGCGGAGATCATACCCAGCTATACCCAGCCAGTATCTATTTTTTTTTATGGCATGGGGAAGACAAACAGGCACAGAAGCCACCTGATGGTAAGTGGAATATGTGACCCATACACATTTGCATTGTCAAGACTATGATCTTAAGATTGTAATTGTAAGACCGCAAATGCGTTGCTAATCCTAAGAATGCCTCTATATTAGTTATAGCGACCCGCCCTCGCTTCGCTTCGGTTTATGTGAGTATGATATATAGCCTTCCTCGATAAATGGGCTATCTAACGCTGAAAGAATTTTTCAAATCGCACCTGTAGTTCTTGAGATTAGCGCGTTCAAGCAAACAAACAAACTCTTCAGCTTTATAATATTAGTATAGATTTTACCGGTTACTTATGACATGTCAAAGCAAACAAGAGCGGACCGCGATATGCTTCTTTATTATAAAAAAACATTTTATTTTAGACGGCTAACGTCATTCTTATAAGCTGAGCACATTTCTTGTAAAAACATTTCCTACTGGGACCGTGTCACATTACAGTGTTTAGTCACCCTTTTAACTCAGAAACGGTTTTAAATATGATTCAGATGTTTTACGACGTCTATTAATTTATGTTTTTAAAGAAAAACAACTCGTATTTTATAAAATATTTTGATGACCGTCCTACTAATATTATGAAATTAAATGTTTGTATGTTTGTGTTTTAATACTTTTAATAACTCCCAAACGGTAGAAGTCAATGAAACGAAAGGGGTTTGGGTAAAAGTGTTATCATTTGTAAAAATCATATATTTTCAAGGTGAATTATTCAAAATAAACATGTCTTGTTCTATAATATAATGTAATACTCTTAAGTGCATTGGAGCCGAGATATTTAAATATTAACGATGCCCTAATACCCTTTGTCGCTCAGATAAATTCTCCTCCGGATGGCCACATTGTTTTTTTTCCCAGTTTTTTTGTAGTTACTGACGGGATCTCTCTAGAGGACCTTGTGTCTCCAAGCAGCAGTGCGAGAATTGTGTACCGATGTGAGAATAAAACCACTGATGAAGTTACTAATCCTGCGGAAGGCCAGCGCTGGTATTACTACCGGCAACATGCTGACCTGGGACCATTTCATGACATCTGGCATAAGTTCAGCCATATTTTTTTATCTCTTTTTGTTTAGTTCTTTTGTTAGATGTCTAAATAATATTTTTTTTCTTTCTTTCATCTTAGTCCTCAGGGTTGGCAACGCATTGACGATCTTCAGATTGCAGTCTTGAGGTTGTAGTGTTTAGAATTCAAATGTCAATGGGTCTCAGATCCCACTTACCATCAGGGGGGTTATTATGACGTAACAATGCAGTTCAATTTACGCTGAGAGAAAAGGACAGAGCTGTATAACTACTATAGCGCTGTCCTTCACGCTTACCTTAAAATGAATTGCAAAGCCATGTCATAATAATCCCCCAGGTCTGTTTAATTGTTTACTTTCTCCATGGCATAAAAAAGGTATAAATAGCATCAACAGACGGAGTCACGGGATAATTTGAGTGTTCCGTATGATAAAAACTCTTTCTAGATTCAAGCCGGTACTGTTTTAAGCGACCTATTTAAATTTAAAGTAAACTATTCATTATCTTTTAATTTTTGTAGACATCATTACTCACCTTGAGACTAAAAGGCACTTTTATTTTAAAACTTTCATCGTTAAAAAGTACTCAAAACTTCACTCCGGCCTGTCAGGCCAACAAGAAAAGTTCCAAATTATTTCTTAGCCATTTCATTAATTCTCCTTTTTGCAATCACCCCTCTTAAATTAGTAATGGCGCCAGAATTATTCTGATATTTATCCAAGTGTCTAAGATGAGTATGCGGTTATATAATAGCATACTTTTTTTAGGGGAAATAGTTTTACAGATAAAGTGTAGCCAGGTATGTTTAAAACAGTATAGCGATGCGAAAATGACGATTTTTCAGTATCAAGTCGACTTTCTCGTACATGCTGACAGATCCTAGTCCGATACTATACAAACTTATGTCTTACCATCGGATATATTATAATACAATTACTTACATACATACCTATATACATTACCACGTCCTGCACAGAGGGGTAACATAGAGATACACATAATATAACACATACACACACAACATGGGGATACATAGGTAGGCAGAGATCAAATTTTTCCACCTGCTACGATCCTGACAAATTTATTTCGCTTCTTCCACATTCATACATCGAGTCATGCACGCACGTCGGTTTCGGGTACTTAAGATTCGGCTCTTTTCCAGTATTTCTCCGATTTGATTCGAAAAAGTACAACAAAGAAAAACCAATTATTTAAGTACTTATATGTTATAGTAACCAACAGGTATCAAATATAAAATAGGTATAAAACTCTAAGTAATACACATGGTATCCCAAAACTTTTAGAAAAAGCCTAATTAAAAATTAAAAATTGCTCCGAATTAAATATTAACCCACACCTCATATTTTGAAATACCTCTATATATAAACGGTTTCAGCGCAAATATATTTAATACATTTCATCAAATGAAACGTTCTTGCAAAATTAAGTCAACATCAAACTAAATGAACTTGCAAAATAATTTAGTCATTACCTAGTTAAACCAGCCAATAACAACAACGGGAATAACATTTTTGGGAAACGTCATAAATTTCAATAAATAGGGAAGGTAGATCACAAATTTATTTTCAGACAGCTGCGATGCACCCACGCGGAGAAGCGAGACGCGAGGAATTTTGAACTAAAACGCAAATAGAACGTTTATTTATAACGACATATTTTATGAAAACTTGTACAAACAGGGTGACTTATCTTATCTTACCTTACCTTAATAATATCCATACTAATATTACAAATGCGAAAGTGTGTCGGTCTGTCTGTCTGTTACCTCTTCACTCTTAAACCGCTGAACCGATTTAGGTGAAATTTGGTGCAAAGATAGTTTGAATCCGGGGAAAGGACATAGGACAGTTTTTTTCCCGAAATTCATCCTCTAAGGGGGTGAAATAGAGGGTGAAAATTTGTATGGAGCTACGATATAAACGAGTTCCACGTGGACGGAGTCGCGGGCAGAAGCTAGTGATATTATAAATTAGAAAGATTGGATGTTTGTTACTAATCACGCTTCAACCACTGAACGGATCGGGATGAAACTACAAAAAAAAACACAAACAAACAAAAAAAAAACAATGTATCGATAGTTATGTAAAAAAACCGGGCAAGAGCATGTCGGACCATGCTCAGTGTAGGGTTCCGAAGCCGTAACGACAAACACAAAAAACTATCTCAAAAATCAACATGTATGAAACAATTTTCTATTTAAAGTTATTTGGCGCTGTCTTAGATGATTTTTAGTAGGTATAAACCCGTTAATCGCCTGTATCTCAGGAACTAATCATGTCTACTTAGCCGTGATAGTTTTCCTTTAAAATTCGTTATATGTGCTTTCGTTGAAGATTTTTTTCAGATTTTTAGTACTTGTAGTTTTGGCTGTAGGGGGGGGGGGACACTTGACTCTAACAAAAAATAGCGCTTTAAAGCTTAATATTTCATAAACGGATCCCTTAATCGAAAAATTGTTTTCATAAACCCGCAATATTTTTGAAAGACCTATCCAACGACACCCCACACTATGGGGTAGGCAAGAAAAAAAAAAACATTCCCACGTTACGTGTAGGGGACGTGCATTAAAAAAAAATATTTTTCAAAATTTTATTTTACCACTTTGTTGGCGTGACTAATTTGTATATTCATGCCAAATTACAGCTTTCTAGTACTATGAGTCTCTGAGCTAGACTGGGGACGGACGGACGGACGGACATGGCGAAACTATAAGGGTTCCTAGTTTAACTACGGAACCCTAAAAAGGTCCAAGAAATAAAAAAATATTAACAAAAACATTTTACGTGAGTTTTGTATAAAATTATATAGAAACAGATGTAATTCCTTCTTCGGAATCCACGTCAGCACACACAGTACAGTCACTTCATTCAAAGTTTTACCTCTTAGTTACCGGACGGGTTATTTTATTACTTTATAGAAAAAAGTAGAAGTTAAGAATTACATGGAATAACACATATAAAACAACTGTCGCGAATGATTGTAAAATAAAGTAAATATAATAATACTAGAATCGATAAAATAATATTTCTATCACTAGCTAGATTGCGACAGTCTTTTGTTTTACCACGAACAATCCGGTCTCTGACGATAACATTATGACAACATGTTTTCCGAAGGTAAGTTACTTGACAGTTTTTTTTTTTTTTGTTATGGCATAGAGATGACAAACGAGCACACAGGCCACCTGATGGTAAGCGGAAACTGTGACCCATAGACATTCGCATTCACAAGACTGCAGAGCAATCCTAAGACTGCAAATGCGTTGCCAACCCTGAGGACTAAGATGGAATGCCTCTATGCTAGTCATTTCACCGGCTGTCTTATCCCCAAACCGGAACACAACAATGCGAACACTGCTGTTTGGCGGTAGGTTAATGGATAAGACGGTGGTAGCGATCCGGACGGACCCTGCACAAGGTCCTACCACCCGCAAAAAGTTTGTTTAAATATATTAAAGAAATTCATATCATTATTGATATCCACTTAATCTTATTTTCATTAGTGTCCTAGTAAACGTTACAAAAAAACACCCCGGTTCTTGTCTAGCCCGGCGTGCTAATGAGTATAAATGAGAAACTAACTCTCCGTCCATTTTCCTGTTTTTCTTTTAGACATTTAGCCATTCCGACATGTCTAGTCAAAGTAACGAACAAATAAAGCAAAACTTTATCCTACTTAGCGGCCATTATTTTTTCATATTTCCTAATCGGAAAGTTAGTTCATAACTAAATAACAAGAGAAGGAAGAAAAATGGTTTTTCCATCCCTAGGAAAGTGAAAAGAACCGGGCAGGATCATGTCCGAACGTGTTCAGTATAGGGTTCCGTCGACGCTTCTACAAACACTAATAGTATGAGCAAACTTTTTATTTGTGTTTATATTAAGTATACCTTTATAATATAACTACAATGGGTAAGTTTGAATGAAGAGCATTGTAATTTTTTTTTCAGCGACCACGGATTATTTTTACATAGGTTTTTAGAGTACCTCGAAATACACGTATTTTGTTGCGTTTTTTTAAAATAGATAGAGTGATTCAAGAGGAAGGTTTTTATGTATAATAAGTTCTTTTTTTTGTACGGGTGTTACAGAAAACTTACCGAAACCGAAGCGAAGCGAGGGCGGGTTGCTAGTATTTACTAAATGGCAAAATATGAAAATAAAAGTGTTCTTCTCATATCCCCACCATTTAATAAAAGTCAGTACAATATATGACACCTTACACAGTAAAATTGTGAGAAGGTAAATTTTTATCAGGGAAAATTGGACAGTTCCCGAAGGAATAGCGATAAACGACTTCTACCCAAACGAACTCGTGAGGAATGGCTAGTCATTAATAAATTATAATCGAAATAGAATAGTAAATAGTTACAGCCACGGTATAAAAAGTATTTCGTCACTTTTGAACCTTAACTGTGTTGAAATAGAGTCGAAATGTGACGAACCTTTTCTTACCGTAACTATACGTTTCATGAGGAATGACTAAAATTATGATTTTGTTTCATACATAACTAAACGGTTCAGAACGGCGGCGGATTTTTTTAATAACGTCCCTCTCTTTCTTCATGCTTGATAAAAAGAGACGCACAGAGATAATTACTTTTTTCGTGACATTCTTGCTACCGGAGCGAAACGTTGTAAATTTGACTGTCACCTTTAAAAATAATACGTTCTTAGACTATTAGTCACTGGGAATTGCGCAGAAAACACCTTGTTTTGTTAGTTGGGAAATACTATCATTGTTATATTTACAAAGGGCGTAGAATTATTTAACTACATTTTCCTCTCGACTTCTTTCTGGTTTTACTGAAATTCAATATTAATATATTTTTTAATATATTTGATTAATTGTGGCTATATTATCCGTAACTATAAGACATACAAATATTCCAGTTATATTACAAAATTTACCACTTGTCTTTGCAATACAAAACCGAAAAATCAGAATTATTTCGACTATTCACTTTCGACTTTCGATTATTAAGTAACGCAACTTTAGTTTAATTCTATGAACACAATAATTAAAATTAATGTTATTTGTTTTCAATGTATTTTGTATTTTTTAAAACTGAATTTAGTAAGGTTATTTCAATTTATATTTACATTTACACGTTGCATAATGCGACAGAATGTGAGAGCACTGTTTTGTTTTAAGACCTGTAATGTTGTATTACTGTACTATCAGACCATTGGAACCTTGACCCACCATAGAACTGTGTCACAGAGACGTTATGATTCAAGTCATAAGAAGTGTCAAACAAATTGTTTTATAATGTCACTGTGACACCGTTCTATGGTGGGTCAGGGTTCCATTGGGCTGATAGTACCATGTTCTTTGTAAATAAATAAGTACTTACAATAAACCTATCAAGAATGCTAAAATAAACGTACGCTCGCTTGCAAAGAATTGAGAATTGCGCCTTAACTTGAGATTTGTTGTCATCAACATTATTTGCCAAGATAATACATACATAACACGACCCTACCCTAGCTGGCCTAGTTGGTAGTGACCCTACCTACAAAGCTAGCGGTCCTGGGTTCAAATCCCGGTAAGGGCTGATATTAGTGTGATGAGCGCGAATATTTGTTCCTGAGTTATGGATGTTTTCTACATATTTAAGTATATATTTCTCTATATAACTGTTTATATCGTTGTCTAGTACCCATAGTACAAGCCTAGAGCGTAGTTTGGGACTAGGTCAATTGGTGTGACATTATCCCCTGATATTTATTTATTTATTTATACTACTATACCTACTCGTACGAAGGGGTTCTCATTTAAAACATATTACACACAAATCGTCAATCAACCAACCAGCGAATAATACCGGGCATGACATGGTACACTGCATAGACACGAATTGATTAGTTGTCTGTTGCTGCCAACCAATTATCGTCCGATCAGATACCGCAAGATTAAATGATCTATCCTCAGGTCAGTGCGGTATTGCGAGTGTGACCACCAAATAGATAATTAGTTCTATCACCCACCATCCATTACCATATATTACATACATTAAATCAAGCCTGTTTCCCAGAGGGGTAGGCAGAGACCACTTCTTTCCACTTGCTACAATCTTGACAAATTTCTTTCGCTTCTTCCACATTCATACATCGAGTCATGCACGCACGTCGGTTTCGGGTACTTAAGATTCGGCCCTTTTCCAGTATTTCTCCGATTTGACTCGAAAAAGTACGCCTCGGGCGGCCCCTTCCGACCCGTCCACTCACTTTCGATCTGTATATCTCTTTCGTCAATCTTCTTTCATCCATCCTTTCCAAATGACCGAACCATCGACACCATCATCTACAACATTTATACATTTATAGGGTTCCGTAGACGTCCATTGTCCGTCCGTCCATCCATCTGTACATACGCAGCTTAGCTCAGAGACTTACTTTTAGAAAGCTCTTAGTTTTTGGCATGAATATACATATTATTTATCAAGCCGAAAAAGTGGTTATATATTAATTTAATTAAAAAAAATAGGCTACATATGTACATGTAGTGAACAATCCTTTCCCATCGTTTTTGGTCGGATAATTTCGTATTTGTCTTGCTTTCTCAGTTGGCTTATTGATGGGTACTGAAGCTAATTGAGAAAGATAGATAAATACGAGCTTATCCGACAAAAAACGATGGGAAAGGATTATTCACTACATCTGTACCTATTTACTTCTCCTATACGTAACGAGGAGATGGTTTTTTGTCGTCTACCCCATGGTGTTGAGTATCGTTGGATAGGTCTTTTAAAATAGTAAGATACGGCGACTAAAATGTTTATCACTACATAGTATAAAACAAAGTCACTTCCCGCTGTCTGTCCCTATGTATGCTTAGATCTATAAAACTATGCAACGGATATTGATGCGGTTTCTTTAAATAGATATAGTGATTCGAGAAGAAGGTTTTTATGTATAATAAATTCTGTTTTATGTACGGGTGTTACAGAAAACTCATGTAAACTGAAGCGAAGCGAGGGCGGGTCGCTACTTACTATAAATTATCTGAGACAGGACCAAATAACTTTAAATAGAGAATTAGTTCATACTACATTTATTTTTTGGATATTTTTTGTGCAGTAACGCCTTCGGAATCGCCTTCGCATGATCAGACATGCTCTTGTCCAGTATTTACTTAAGTATAATTAACCATTACCAGTCAAAAGTATTAAAACACTACTTCTAAAACCTTTAACTCCTTCTTTTAATAAAGCGGCACCCTTTTTAAAACAAGTTTGAGCTTTTGCCTTGTAGACAGGCAAAAGCTCAAAAAGTTCGGATCTGGTTAAAAAATGGAGGTGGTATTTAGGCATATTAAAAAATAACGGCTCAACATACAGCTTTCTTTAAAAAAATTGGCTTCGTCATTTCTTTGCCTGCCACTTTCCGTACCTCGTTTTCTACATATAAGTATTTTTATCGTTGTCTAGTATCCATATTGCAAGCTTAGTGCTTAGTTTGGAACGAAGTAAATTGGTGTGATCGTAACCTGATATTTGTCTATTAATTTATTATATTTAATAAAACATACATATATAAACTCACCCCGCCGTTCCCAGGGTGGGGTAGGCAGAGCTACGCTGCCGTCATTTTTAAAAAGGCAGTCTTCTGACCGCACTTACTTTTGAGAAAAACGCGAAAGCAGCCTTCATTTTGACTTTTTCTCTTTAATCAGGTTGTGTAATAAAATGTGACGTAATGGTGGTTTTTCTTGGTAAACGGGTATCAGTTCTTTATATTAATATTTTTATTTTTTATTTTTTTTATTATTTATTTATATAAAATTAATTATTAATTGTGAAATGAATTAAGTGTTTATTTTTACTATTTATAATAATCCACTTAAAGGCAGCCAAAGTCCCCAGGCTGCCTTTTAGTGAATTATTAATAACAATCTATTTTTGAAAATCATCCGGCCTCTCAATTACTTGCTAATAATTTTTTATAAAGCAGTTTTTTAGTAAGGCTGCCTTTTAAAAAAGTTTCGAAACCAAAAATCTTTTTAGAGTAATTATTAACAAAGATGTGAAAGTCCAGTAACTGCCTTTAAGTACATTATTACACCAAACTACTTTTTTTAAGCGAACATTGGCCAAATTATATCTATTGAGTAATTCATTAAAAGGCAGCCTAAAATGCTCAAATGCAATTCACTGCTTTTTAAGTAATTTTCTTTTAAGTGTTATTTTTTCTAAAACTTGGATAACAACAGTCAAGTGAATTTAAATGAAATAAAACACGAATACAATACGAGTAATATCAAACTTTTATTAAATTCAATAGGCAGAGATTGTATCTCAAACTTAAAGTAAACTTTAATACTTATAAATCTATAGAGCCACACTCAAAATTTACCTAGAACTGTATAATATTTCTAATCAAGTAAACTGAGTCACTAAAAAGTAGTAGGTACGACGTAGGTACAATGCCTTTTTAAACTGTTGTGACAGTTTTGCAGACTATTTTTTAAGAAAAATATGTAATTTTTTGGTTAATAAATAAACAATAATAAAAATAATAATAAATAAAACCGTGTAGCTGCAATAAAATGGAAATATCAACAAAAACTTTAAACAATAAATCAAAATGTATGTACTTACCTATTTGTAAATGTATTATTTTTAAAATTAACATTGCATTTAATTTAAGCTAAGAATTATGCTGGTGATTCAGATTACGTGATCATTGTTATAACGTTTCTATATAGGCAGGTACTTAAAATCTAGAAACTTCGTTTATCCTTAACAAAATTTAAATAATATAAAAATGAATAATAATAGTGAGTAATAATTATTTTAAATAATATAATTATATTCAAATAATAATAATAATTATTATTATTTTCCGTGTATGGGGTGGACAGTATTCTGATACGGGCTCTCAAATCATTATAATGATGACTCGAGTGCCTGTGTCAGGATAAATGGAACGTAGGTATACGGACTGGTTTAGCATCGAACGTGGTGTTCGACAGGGCTGCGTAGCGCCTCCTTGGCTGTTCAACCTATTCATGGACAGTTGTTTGTCAGATCTGAAAGAGTATCATTGTGGAATAAGGATGAATGAGTCAGTTTTTAAAACTTTGTTGTATGCTGATGATCAAGTTCTCCTTGCATCATCGGCGGACCACTGACAACAAATGGTAACTCTGATGAACTGAGGCGTTTAAAAGAAAAGATTTGAAAGTGAATGTTAAAAAGACGAAAGTGATGGTTGTGGAGAGGGATGAAGGGTGCGTATCTACTCACATAACTTTTTAAGTCCTATTATCGGAAGTCCGAAAATGTTTCTCATACCATTTTACATCATAATGATCACTCTTCATACTCTTCATATTTTTTTTGAATACTAAAGATCGGAACTCATAATCATCTGAATTCATAACGCCAATATTCATGGAACAGTACACTTTTCAAAATTTCTTAAATATCTTACGTGTAGAAAAGGTTAGGTTAGGTTAGGTTAGATTTATAAAAATCCTCAAAAAGTAACAGTTTCTTAAAGAAATGCATTATGAGTTGCGATAATTATGACTTCAAAAGTATGAACAAAAAAGTATGAGGAAAAAAATTATGAAGAGGGATTATTATGAATACACATCGGTAGTAAAACTAAAAATAGGAATAAGAATTTTATGTGAGCCAATATGGACCCAGGGATGAAACTGATACAGAATGTGAAATAATGATTGGAGATGAAAAGGTGGATCAAGTGAATGAATTTGTGTATTTAGGTTCTTTGTTTACGAGAGGTGGGAAATGTGACGCGGATATTGAAAGAAGAGTAGAAGCGGGAAATATGATGAATGGGGCGTTACTCTCAATCTTGGCAAACAAGGTCATATCGAGCAAAGCTTGCCTGTATGGTACCTAGTGAATCTTGGGTATGGCAGAAGAAGAACAGTAGGTATGTGTGTGGAGTTAGAATGATAGATAGAGTAAGAAATAGCGAGATCCGAGAACGATCTGGATTGAAAGAAGATGTAGTGACTAAAATCGAAAAGGGTATGCTAAGATGCTTTGGTCATTTAGAAAGGATGGATGAAAAAAGAGTTACGAAAGAGATATGGCGAGCGAGAATGAGTGGAGATTTCGGTAGGGGACGTCCTAGACGGACGTACAGTGATCAGATTCGTGATGTACTGAATAAGGCCCAAATCAAAAGCACCCGAAACCGACGTACGTGCATGAAGAGATTGATGAATGTAGAGGAAGCGAAAATTGTGTGTTTAGATCGGTGCACCTGGCGTTCCATAATCTCTGCCTACCCCATTGGGAGACAGGCGTGAAGTTATGTATGTATGTATGTATTTAAAATTAAAAGGCACTGAAACTTGCGATCATCAGTTTCCGTACAGCTAGTAGTATATTATGATTATTATGAACTATTAGTTTTTATGTAAATATAGATTAGTAAGTAAGAGGTTAACATTACATATATTTGTGTATAAATATCACTGTAGTCTTACAATCATAATCGTTACAAAAAAATAAAATAACGCAAATAACGTCCATACGAAGAAAAATCCAAATTATAAAAAATACTTAAAAGGTTTTTAAATATCAGCATCTACTGATATGGGTAAATTCTTCCAAAACAATAATTTATGTAGTGGCAATATGGGGCCCAAGCTTAGAAATAATAATATCTTTTCTTTCTTCCGAAATGCCTTTTGGTTTTTCACGAGGAGACAAAACCGTGACAGTTAGATTTTTGAGAAAATTGTCTTTCAAAAAGCACATTGAAATTTCTTGGCCATTATAGTCATTTTCATAAAAAAGGTCACTTGGCGGCGGCGCACTGATTTGTGACGTCTCAGACTTTAAATCCACTCAAAAATTGTATTGGCGCGACCAAACATGACTGCCTTTAAATGAATTATTGCGAGAAGACTGCGTTTTAGTATCCGATGAACACGATTTTTTTTAACTAATAATTTTTTTAGGAACGTAAACTCCGTTGTTCGAAGTATAGAAGTAACTATTATCTAGTAAATAATTATTAAGAAGGCAGCCAAAGTCACATGACTGCCTTTTAAAGATTTTTTCTGCAAATGCGGCTTTTTAATGAATTATTGTACAGCTAATTTACATAAAAATAATTAGGAACAGACAGTTTGGTACAAAACTGTCTTTTAAATAAGTTTTTGCCTAAAATTTTCCAAATTATTTTGCAGTCAAGGTACTTAAGCTGCTTTTTTATGAATGAATGTGAGATGACTGCGTTTTAATGAATTTGGTAATGGTATTCAACCACTTGACTGCCTTTCATGGAAAAAATATCTCGAAAACTAAACGTGATAGAGAAAAACGGGTTAAATAGGCTGATGCGTCTTTTTTTCCTGATCACGACCATATACATAACTCAAATTTGGTAAATTGTCAGATGACTGCCTTTTTAAGAATCACGGCAGTACGGAATTACCTTCAACTCTAAAAACTTGTTAACAATTCTGTTACCGTATTTTGCACAAATAGGATGTCGTAAGCGGCGACTAAGGGAATATTAAATAAAATACTCCTTTTGTGTCGAGAGTCGAAAATTACAGTTACGGAATTTAATTCCTAGTCCACTTTGCACCATGTCAAATTGACACTGTAAATAAAATCCTAAGGTGTCTCTTACGTTTTGATTGATTACGTCACTTTGACATAGTCCAAAGTGGAATAGGAATTAATTTTTTGTACCTCCTCCATTATCCGTCACCAGCTCCAAGATCAAAAGTTCAGCTAAGAAGCTTTTACTCCCGCATTAAAAGTTTCCATGAAACCAAAATGATGTAGCCTAGTGATTTATCTTGAAATTTTACAGGTACTAAGGAAGTTTTAATGGTTTTAGCTAAAGGTTTAAATTAAAACATAGCCTTCTATTATCTCAGGGCAGATCACTTCCTGGCAGTTTGCGTAACTTACTGTATATACAGTCACCAATAATAATATTATCCAACATTAGGCACAGAAATATCTGTCACGTCTCTATTGGTAGAGGTATAAGAGCGTGTCAGAATTTTTTGAGCGCAATGTTGGAGTAAATACTGGAAATGAAAAGTGGTAGAGTAGTTTAGGCATCGATACTAATCATTTGCACTAACACATTAAAATAAAAAGAACCCCTGCTTGCTCTTTATAAATAAAAATATCCCATTGAAAAAGAAACATAAAAACACAATCATATTAAAAATGTCGAAAATGATATCTCTTTAGGATACCAGTTTACTTAAAAAGCTATTGCATTATCATGACATGGCATGGTCACCCGTAACATAACCAACTACGTACACCATTGATCCTAAAACGCATAAAAGATAAAAAATAAAAAAGATAATAGACAAAAGACATTTATTCAGTAAGTAGGCCGCACGGGCACTTTTACACGTCAAGAATCTACCAGCGCTTCTCAATAGTACCACTGCTGAGAAGAAACACCGCAAAAAACTCAGCAGTCAGTCATTTTTTAAACATATTTCATATTACAATGGTACTTCTTAGTCTACATGCATGTTTAATTTAATATTCCCAAACTAATTAATGAACTGCCGATTAATGTCAGAGATACCCAATAATTAACGCTACCAATAGCTTATCTTTGTCATCGACACCGCCTAGTTGGTAGTGACCCCGCCTACGAAGCTACCGGTCCCGTATTCGAACCCCGATATGTGTAATGTACGCGAGTATTTGAAAAAAATAAACATTTATTCACTACACACATGTCACACAGAAAAAAAAGAATAAAATATTTATTGTAAAATTCAAGTAAGGATAATTAAACAGAAAACAAACAAACGAAAGAACTTACAAAAACAAGTAAAAAAAAGTAAAAACAGCAAAATAGCAATAAAAAGAGTAGTGATTGTGTCTTCGCGGCAGTGAATCGGACACTGGCTCAGCATAATGCTGAGGTGTTACACACCTGCAGCGCTGATTTTAGGCCAGCTCCGTTTGTGACAGACGGACGGTACACTAAACGAATAATATAGTGTAATACAAAACTATATATTTAAGTAGGTACTATTAAACAGATCGATACTCTTGATTGGGTCTTGAGTCTTGGGTGATTTCTATGTATTTATTCATAACCTTAGATTTATAACACCACTTTTTGTCTGGTTTAAAATAGATGGAAACACAAACACTAGCTACGGTGCATAGGCATCTTCTAGACATAACAAAATCTTCGCCCTTACGCGGGGCAAGAGTAAAGGCTGCGTTTCCACCAGAGATGTGCGAGGATGCGTTGCGAGGGATGCGTTTGTCATGAACCAATAGAAACACTTCATTTACCTTTCCTCGCTTAGCTTAGCTCTGGTGGAAACAGCTCAGTGGAGCGTGATTTTTGTACAAACAAAAGAAGGGAAAGATACGAGTATGTGCGAGGAATGTGTTGCGAGGCGGCGTCTGGCTCCGCTCCCGCCTCACCGCACCCGCCCCCTTATACCTCGTGAGGCCCACGTCAAATTTCGTTAGTTCGAAAAAGAATCTTGTCAGTCAACTAAAGTCAAAAGTCACTTTGACAAATGCTCTAAAATTAGGACGTTGGTCCTCACGAGGTTAAAAAGAGCCCGCTAGACATCCTCGCTATGCATCCTCGCACCGCTCAGCTACCTCGCACATCTCTGGCGGAAACGCAGCCTTAGTCAAGAATAAATTTATTTTCTATGGAACAGGTATGTGTAAAGGTGAACTATATTTACTTACGGGACTCCCGGACGAACTATATAAACGAGAGTGATTAAATAAATTGAACGTTACACTTGAGCAGCCACGAGATTTATCTGTGACAAATCCCACAATCTGTTAAGTGGCTAATCGCTAATGCCAACAGGAAATCTACCGCTAAATTGAACGAAAACAATTAATTACTAAGAAACAATTTCGCGTGTTCTAGTTTAAATAATATTATTTTAGTTAATACACATTAAAGTGGTGTAGGACAGATATCGAGTCAAATCGGAGAAATACTGGAAAAGGGCCGAATCTTAAGTACCCGAAACCGACGTGCGCGCATGACTCGATGTATGAATGTGGAAGAAGCGAAATAAATTTGTCAAGATCGTAGCAAGTGGAAAGAAGTGGTCTCTGCCTACCCCTCTGGGAAACAGGCGTGATTTAATGTATGTGGACTTATATTAGTTAACCGATGATTTTACGTTGTCCCGGTCACCTTTGTACTTAACTCCAGCAGATCCTGGCACCGGCATCATCTAGCCTTTTGCTTTGTTAAATATTAGTAACTAGCGACCCGCCCTCGCTTCGCTTCGGTTTATGTGAGTATAATATATAGCATATCGCCTTCCTTGGTAAATGGGCTATCTAACACTGAAATATTTTTTCAAATCGGACCGAAACAAACAAACAAACACTTCAGCTTTATAATATTAGTACTTACAGATTATAGATTAAATTTTCCTTTGTAATAGATCTTTATTCCAATGGCTATATCATTATGTAGGTACGGTCACACGCATTAATTTGGGACCCATTTCATGAAAAATGTTTGAAGTCGTCAATGTCATTAGAGATGCAAATGGAACATTATTACTTTCGGAAAAGGATTAAATCTCTTTTGACTATGGAATTTGATTAACACCTATTGGATTATGAGTTATAGCTCTTATTTACTTGAAAGTAAAAAAAACACATAACAGGTCAAAGAGTACAGTCAAGGACTTTAATTGTTAAGCCACTATGGAACCCTGTCGCATAACGTTGATCATTAATTTTAGCGTTATTTCTTTCATATGGTTTGACGCTGTCATTATGACAGGGTTCCATAGTGGCTTAATAATTAAAGTCCTTGACTGTACTTAGTTTTTACTGCCCAGAATAGGCATTGCCATGCCCTGTGCGCTCGTTTGTCTACACCATGCCATTATTTTAAACATATTTAGTGTTGCCAGATTTAGAGGTTTTCCCTAAAACAGAGGTTTTTCCAGGTCGTTGAGGTTTTTTCGAGGTTTCGATGTCACTAAATCTGTCTAGGGGATTTTCTGAAGGATTCTCACAATTCTTACCAACCATGAATTTCTTTTAAAATCGGTCAATAACACTATACTACACTAACATTTTTGACAAATTTTAAGGAAACTTACGATTTTGTAGTTAAGTTCAATGTACCAATAAGTACCTAATAAGTTCTAATAAAAACTTGATATCAATTTAGTATTTTAGTAACTGTAAATTTTAGGTAGCTTGTATGTAATCCTTATATTTTAGATAAATATGATATACAAAAATCGTCAGAGGTTTTTTATCAATCGTACTCTAGAAACTAGGGGTTTTTTAAATACATTTAGGGGGCAAGGTGCAAAAAAAATTGGCAACACTTGATATTTTAATATTGTCGAGTTGCCATGTAACACTTTCTTGTCTTTGTTCATAAGGCGCAAATTCTTGGCAAATTTCATCTAAATATTTGGCTCAAGCCTAGTTCGTAACGTCAACGCCTAATGTAGATGATCACTTACGAACTATGTCGCTTTTACGTGTTACACAGTTTTGTACGGCAGTTCAAATCTGACTATAAAATGACAAAGTAGAAAAGTGGTCTACTCATGCTGCATGTTAATAGAAATTCGTCGTCGTATATACATATATAATGTTGCGTCGGGGGTTAAGAATAAACCATTGATCGAAAATGAGCTTGTCGGGTTATCCAGTTTGCACTTTAATATTGATATCTTACAAGTATAATAATTAAAATACAGCTACGAAAACCCGAATACCTCTGCATCATCAGGACTAAGGAGGTTTTATTATAACCTATGACACTCCTTGGTTAAATACCAATCTAAAGATACCTCACACTTTAAAATCTGTCGAGGCGTTTAGCCTACAGGAGGTCACAAAGGGACATGAATACATACAGTTCAGAACTTAAATTTGGGACCCACCTTAGGTCCAAAGTCAATCTCACATTTTAAAACTATAAGGTTGAATAACCAATGAGTTACAAATGATTTGGCATCTCTAATGACATTGACGACTTCACGCACATATTTTTTGAAATGAGTCACACTCGATAAACGCATAGAACGTAAAATTTCGTCGAATTTTACTTCATCGAAAGCTTTTCGTTTTGTTTTCAGGTTGTCTTAAATAAGTGTTGAGCAGGTTTGGTTGAGTTGGGCTTATGACTATCAAACAATCTAAACTCCGGCGCCTTGAAAAGCCTATGCATGTCGATAAAATGAAAATTCTGCGAAGTGACACGTTCTGTGATATTAGTGACGGTGACCAAGTGTAAAGCTCGAAAAATATTACCCACTTTTTTGAATAGTCAGATAAAATAGGTATTTATGTCGCTTCATTTTAAAATAAAAGATTCCATAAAAAACACTTTTCTAAAGTATGAGTCAGAGTATCTTATAAAAACATTTTAAACGACGAAAATAAACGCTACAAAGTGAAACAAAAATAAAGGTAGGTACGGTGTATTGCTTTTTAAACCTTCCTTTAGGTGAAGATTAATGGATTTGTGTAACCTTTCCTCAAGGGTTTAGGGGACGACGCCGCTTTATAAAGGTACCTACCTGTGAAGGAATATTACATCAATAATCTTTTAAGAAAGAATTAGTTATATAGGCGTACTTTTTCGAGTCAAATCGGAGAAATACTGGAAAAGGGTCGAATCTTAAGTACCCGAAACCGATGTGCGTGCATGACTCGATGTATGAATGTGGAAGAAGCGAAAGAAATTTGTCAAGATCTGGGAAACAGGCGTGATTTAATGTATGTATGTATGTATTATTTATATTATTTTTCAGAGCCGGCGCTTACTTCTTTTCGAGGATAAGGCTAGGCTTCAATTAGCCAACTAATTATCTAGCACGGTCTCGAGCGTTAATTTTATCCCATTTCAAGAAAAATATGCTTGAATTCGTCAATGTCATTAGAGATGTCAAGTAATTTGTAACTTTTAGGAAACTCAACGTTATTGTTGTATAATGTCAGATTAACTTTGGACCTAAGGTGGGTACTAAATTTAATCTCGTGAGTGTACAATGTATATATTTTTTGTACATTTTGTACCAGGTTAAAGAGTCAAAACATTTATTTTAATAGTTAATAGTTTTTTTTTTTTTTATATTATAGCTACGTCTAATAATATTATATTTGTACGTTCTTTATTAGCTATAGGTAGGTACAGCGTAGCGTAATGTTCCCTTGCAACTCGCTGGAATGTAGCCGAGAGCTAGGTGCAGGCTGAAAACCAGCGCTGTGCGGCTGACCAGCTCGCAGCATATGCTGAGACCTGAGCCTGTTGTCACAGAACAACTATATCTGTAACTGTAGAAACTGTTGTAATGAATTTTTTTTTATGTGACAATAAATCAGTTTTTATTTATTTATTTATTTTTATTTATTTTAGAAAAATATGCTTGAATTCGTCAATGTCATTAGAGATGTCCAGTCATTTGTAGCTCTTAGGAAGCTGACTTACTGTTGTAGAATGTCAGCATGACTTTGGACGTAAGGTGGGTCCCAATTTTAATCGCGTAACTGTAGCTATCAGTAGGACTCTAAAGGCCCGTATTAATAAACTCAACTTGCCCGAGATGCGCGTCACAAGATACGTCAAAGTAAACGTCAAGCCATAGAACACTGTAATTTTTGACGCATCTCGAGACGAGCATTAGAGATGAGATAAGTTTATTAATACGGGCTAATAACTAATCTCAACTCTAATGCTCATCTCGAGATGCGTCAAAAATGACAGTGTTCTATGGTTTGACATTTGCCGTTAATATGGGCCTAAAACCAGAGTTAAATTCAATTTGTTTGAGTTCCGATATATTTTAAGGAAAATACACGACGTGCGTGCATGACTCGATGTATGAATGTGGAAGAAGCGAAATAAATTTGTCAAGATCGTAGCAAATGGAAATAAGTGGTCTCTGCCTACCCCTCTGGGGAACAGGCGTGATCTAATGTATGTAAAAAATACTGTTGCTTTTGTAACCATTATAATCTTTTAATCGTAAATTTTGCACTGGTTAACCTTTGGACAAGTTTTAGAAAAGGAAATGAGGCTTTAAAAAATGCTTGAATGTATAATACTATTCATAAGAAATGACCTTAAACAGTCTTGTGGAATTCTTGTTATTCTTGTTATTCTTATTTAATATTCTTGTTATACTTTTATTACGGGAGGCCACAACTTTGGTAACGATCTCGGAAATGGATTATGCTAGTCTGACAGGATAGAGAGTAACTCTCTGACTCCAAATATGTCGGTCTGCCTGCGCACAGTGGTCGCGATATTAGCAAGCAATTACGTCCGTCTCTCTGTCTGTCCATGTGTTACAGCGGCATGTTTCGACAAAATATCTAATATTGCTATTTTAATCTTTGGAATAGGTTTATTTTTAATGGAAAACAATATCTTCTTTTTACATGAGTGGCCAAAACTGAGTTGTTGAAAGTAGTTCAATGAGCTTTATTCGCACATATTGCAAAAAAAAAACTTATTCAAAAAGACATGGAATAATTATATGAGTTTTTAATTGGCAAATTTAACTTACCACATTTAAGTTTCCGTACCCAAAGGGTGCTAAACGGGACCCTATTAATAAGAATTCTCTGCCCATCCATCCGTCCGTTTCACCTTTTAAGTGCGGAATCTTTTTTTGTGCTTGTTTTTAACAGTTTTAACGGCGGAATTCTAAATAAATTGAATAAACATACAGTTTTTCAAAGTTTTTTTATGTCGTCAAAACGGTAATACATGACAAAGTTTGTTGTGTCAAAATTTATTTCAGACAAACAAACGAAAGAACTTACAAACTTACTTAAAACTACACTAATCTAACAAACCGCTACCAGTGGGCATTGTTCCTAAAATGCTGGCAGCATTGCCACGTTGAATGGCAATGCTTAATCTTTGTGCCAAGTACAGGCCAGCATTTTGGTCACGGGTATGTCAAAATTGGTGTGATTTTAGTGCAAACCCTAAAAAAAAACTACCAAGAGTTAGAGTCGGCCGGTAGTACCCTCGGTGCGCGAGTGCGATACGCAGATATCTTTTTTTTTAAATCAATAATGGATTTGCGTTTGTCTTAGAACATAAAAAGGTAAAAACCTTTTTATGTTCTTCAAACATTTGTGCTAATTGTGGCTACAATATAGAGTTCATATAAAACACTTAACAAACTAGTAGTTGTACCCATTTATATTAAGATAATCATTTAAAATCTTTTCCACCTTCGAGGCAAAATGTGCAATTTACGGATTTTACCTTTGACAAGCCTACAAACCACGAGTATTTTTTTTACAAATTTTAATTCTCATCTCACCTCATCTCGCCTAGTCTAGAAAAACACCTTCATGTAATTCAGAAACAATGGTTGAATTGTATTATATCTAATTAAACTAACTTTCCCCGTTTACCTAAGTTTCCAACACAAACTGGGAACTTAGTATCTGATGTGCACACTGTGAGATTTCAAAGCATAACTTAAACTTACGTTCCAAAGCCATGAAGATCCCGGCGCCCATAGCACTGTACAACACTAAGCACATCATCAGGAAGAAATGCGTGAACCACCGTTTAGACAGCAGTTTCAATTTACTAACAAACCAAAACGCTGTTTTTTCACCAAAACTGAGTCCACTTTTCGCTGTGTTCATTATGAAGTCACTGGCATGCGACATGTGCATGTACCACTCCGGATTTACATGAGGATGAGACGAGTGAGAAACTGGTGAGCTGGGAGGCCAGGCATGGTACCGGGGCGTATAATGCTTCGAAGCCGCTGATGGAGGGCCTCTGAAGACAGGATCTGGGATTTGTAGGGTGATTTTTGGTCTGCTAAGGCGTTTGGAGGTTGGAGGAGGCGGTGCGGGTTGTTTTTGGGTAGGGGGAGGGGGAGCGGGTTGTTTTTGGCTAGGAGGGGGAGGTGGGGGATGCTTTGGCACTTCGAGATTCATTTTGGTTCACTGTTTTTAACTTAATTTGGCGCGCCGGCGTTCGCCGTCCGTTGCCGTGTTTTTGTTCGATACACGTCCGCGAATACTCGGCGTTACTGGACACTGACTTATAAATAAAATGGAGTTAGTGTGAGCATCCCGTTGTGTCATCGTGGACACGCATTACGCACAGTTTTCCCTTTAACTTTGATTTGGCATTGGAGTTCTTGGGAGGCGCCGGGTGGTTGCCAGAAGACGGTGTGATACATGAATAAATTGGGGATCGACCTCATACTCGTACAAATTAACCTTGTCTCAAATTTCATTTAGATACTACAGATCGATCGATCGATGTTACATACTATACGGAAACTGCAGACGGCAGACTCTTGATGTTTATACTTTTAATATATTTTTCTTCTTAGTTTACAAAAAACAGGCGACTCTCCGATTGTTCTACAAAACAAACGGACACTGTACCGGTTTTTTAGTTAAATTTAAACAACAAAAAGGAACTGAGAGCTTAGCATATAATAGTTTAATTCAATAAAGTTAATTCTAGCAACTATTAACTTAATTCTTATTTCTCATTCAAGAAAGAAATTGATAACACTAATAAAAACATGAGATATAAGATGATGAATCAGAATTTACAGAAAAAAAATATGTTACAAACTTATTTATTTACCCTTGCTTGCCGGAATCGAACGACGCACGGTCTACCAAACAGTCTAATTGCGTCGTCAGATAATAATACATTAAAACCCACATTTGCCATGAACAACGAGTAATAATTAATTTTTTTATCGCGTTTAGAAATGCTATTGACCTATGTGGCGTTACATGGCACGCATCAATACCAAACAAACAAAGGCTGCCATGATAAGGAAACTCGTACGGCTTTTAAAAAAAATGAAATCTGCCAATGACATGAACAAACAACTAGATAGGTAGGTACTATAATTATGTCACATATAATAACCCCGTACTGTCGTCGAAAGTTTATTTATTTATGTATGTACGAGGGTGCATTGAAAAGTTCTGAGCCTAAGGTTGTATATAATAAAAAAAAAACAAATAAATGCTGGCAGGTAAAAGTGCCATATTTAGTCGCCATTATGCACTATCTTTTGTTTTTTTCTTGTCACAATTTTGCATTTTATGCCGGAACTGCTACATAAGGTCACTGATTTTTCAAGTAATGGATAAAATTGAGCACCGTTCTGTCATAAAATATTTGCAAAAGAAAGGGTTAACACCAAAACAAATATTTGAAGATATGAACAAAACATAAGGGGAATCTGCTCCATCGTATGCTACCATAAAAAGGTGGGTAGCTGATTTCAAACGTGGCCGGGAGACTGTTCAAGACGAGCCTAGGAGTGGGCGGCCGTTAACGGCTACTACGGATGAAAATGTCAATAAAATATTAGATGCGATAATGAAGGATAGGCGATTGAAGATTGTGGAGATAGCGGAAGCAATGGGTATTTCTTATGAGCGGGCACAGAACATCATCACCGATGTTCTTGGATTTTCTAAGGTGTCAGCCAGGTGGGTGCCTAGACTGCTTTCAGTCGAGAACAAACGAGTACGTGTTACAATTTCCCAAGATTGTTTGGACATGTTTCAACGTGACCCCGAAGATTTTCTCAATCGTTTTATAACTATGGACGAGACATGGGTCCACCACAGTACACCAGAATCAAAAAAACAATCCAGGCAATGGAAAATACCAGGTTCACCACCACCCAAAAAAGCCAAGGTCATTTTGTCAGCTAATAAGGTAATGGCCTCGGTTTTCTGGGATTGCAGGGGGGTTATCATGATAGACTATCTCGAAAAGGGCAAAACAATAAATTCAGAGTACTATTGTGCTCTTTTACGTCGTCTGCGAGAGGAAATTAAAATAAAGAGACCTGGAATGCTGTCGAAAAAAGTATTGTTTCACCAAGACAACGCTCGCGTTCACACTTCGGCGAAATCAATGGTACAAATACATGATTGTGGATTTCAAGTGCTGCCGCATCCCCCTTACTCGCCGGATCTAGCTCCTTCCGATTATCATTTCTTCCCAAACCTCAAAAAACACTTGGGAGGACAAAGATTTTCGACTAATATGGAGGTACAAGAAGCAGTAGACTCATATTTTAACGACCTCAGAGATTCTTTTTTTTTTGATGGGATAATGAAGTTGGAGGCGAGGTGGACTAAGTGCATTAACCTTCACGGAGACTATGTCGAAAAATAAAATTGTTATAAAAAGTGAGCCAGTTAGTTTTTTTTACCAGGCTCAGAACTTTTCAATCCACCCTCGTATGTACGTATGTATGTAGGTAAACTCTTTTTGTTATTAAAGTAATGTACAGTCAAGGAAATTGATTCGTAGACCATTTCGGACTATGTCAAAGTGACACTGTAAATAAAATCATTAGAAGTCACTTACGTTTTGATTGATTACGTCACTTTGACATAGTCCAAAATGGTCTACGAATCAATTTCCTCGACTGTACAAAGCCGATCTTATCCCTAAATGGGATCTCTTCCAGCTAATCCTCAAGTAGATGAGCGAGGACGATGCATGGGGTAAGTGTAACTGAATAAATATCTTTTATCTTTTATTTTTATTTTTGATATACAGTGTAACGTATAACCTCCTCCGTTTTTGAAGTCGGTTAAAAATAAATACGAAATGCAGATAAATGTATGTGTGAATCCCATCGTATGTGCTCCACAAGGGCAGACAAACGTTTTTGTTCTTAAGATCACGACATCGCCGAGTATGTAAATTAACTCAATTAGTTCATGCTAAGACGGTTCGGACGACTTCTTTATGAAATATGCAAAAGTATGCAGATGGTGTACATTATAGGCTTTTTAAATGTATTGTCAAATTGTTAATTATCATACTCAAACACCATTAGTCGCCTTCAGCGTTATAAATTCAATAGAAAACCACTATCACTATCACTACATAGTATAAAACAAAGTCGCTTCCCGCTGTCTGTCTGTCCCTATGTATGCTTAGATCTTTGAAACTACGCAACGGATTTTGATGCGGTTTTTTTTAATAGATAAAGATAAAGATTCAAGAGGAAGGTTTTTATGTACAATAAAGTCTGTTTTATGTACGGGTGTTACAGAAAACTCACATAAACCGAAGCGAAGCGAGGGCAGGTCGCTAGTAAAGAATAACATGAACACCACTCGTACGCACGTAGGTGTTTGAACACCTACTCAAAAGTGCCGAGTTTCGCAAAAACACTGAACAGATGTTAACTGTTCGCCGCTGTAACACTTTATTGTTTGTTTGGAATGAAGACGAAGAAACTAGTTTTATTGAGTACGTTTATCTTTCCGTTTGTGATTTACTTGCCTGTTGAAAGCTGGATTACGAGATAGAAGCGTTTTCTGTCAAAGACGTGTTATTTGAGTAAGCGTGATTACTGACGAGTTGAACGTTGAAGTCACGTGAACACTGGGAGGTCTGTGAGGGACAGAGCATTCGACTCGCTACCGAGTACGGTAATTGTAACTCATAGTAGGGATTCTGTCTCTCGCCGACCTCGCAGTATTCTTATAGAGTGCAAGGGACAGAGCATTCGACTCGCTAGCGAGTACTGTAATTGTAACTCATGGGGAGGGCACAGAGCATTCGACTCGCTACCGAGTACGGTAATTGTAACTCATGGTAGGGATACTGTCGCTCGCCGACCTCGCAGTATTCTTATAGAGTGCAAGGGACAGAGCATTCGACTCGCTACCGAGTACGGTAATTGTAACTCATGGTAGGGATACTGTCGCTCGCCGACCTCGCAGTATTCTTATAGAGTGCAAGGGACAGAGCATTCGACTCGCTACCGAGTACGGTAATTGTAACTCATGGTAGGGATACTGTCGCTCGCCGACCTCGCAGTATTCTTATAGAGTGCAAGGGACAGAGCATTCGACTCGCTACCGAGTACGGTAATTGTAACTCATGGTAGGGATACTGTCGCTCGCCGACCTCGCAGTAATCTTATAGAGTGCAAGGGACAGAGCATTCGACTCGCTACCGAGTAACGGTAATTGTAACTCATGGTAGGAATACTGTCTCTCGCCGACCTCGCAGTATTCTTATAGAGTGCAAGGGACAGAGCATTCGACTCACTAGCGAGTACGGTAATTGTAACTCATGGTAAGGGTACAGTGACTGGTCGTAGTCAATGAAATCTTTAAATTTTGTGTCCATCCAATTGATTAATTAGTAACTTCTGACAGCGACTTCTTCCGCGTAAAATTCGTACTTTTGCCATCCCACAGGAACCGTTCCTTTTCCGGAATAAAAAGTAGCTCAGGAATAATGTAGCATTCTAATGGTATTTTTTTTTATCGGTCCAGTAGTTTTTACGGTTATTCATTACAAACATACAAAAATACCAATATTTCCTCTTTATAATATTAGTGTAGACTAGTGAACGCCCGCGACTTCTTACACGTACAATTAGTTTCCCAGTATACTCCCCCTTTTTGAATTGTTTTGTAATTAGCGTTAACATATTCAAAAATCGTGGAAATTGGACTGAATTTAGGGGGTGAGACACATTATCGCCCGGAGCTAACTATGTCGTTCATTGAATACAAAACTGACATAATCCGAAATGAGTCAGTATTGCATTTTAAAATTAGAAGCGGTTGGAATACGATTTTTAATGGAAGAGCAAATTATTTTGGAATGTGTCCGTTTTGTATTCAATGAGTGATGTGTAGGTACCTATGGCTTTTTTTACACCTTCGCGATACCACCTTCCACGATCCTTGCCTAGTTAATCATTTTGCTACATAGAAGATTCAATACTGAGCATTTATTATGTAAATTCATCTACTAAAGTTTAATAGTAATTGACAAAAACTTGGCATGTTCCACACTTGCTAAAACGTATTGTAAATTTATCTCCGTGTCGTCGCCCTCTTACGCATCAGACATCAAGGAAACGTGTGCCTTTCTCAATTTTCATTAAAAACACTTTATTTTGAGTGCGAGTGTAAAAATAACCTCTTTGAGATCACTTCTGCGAATCATATATATTTATTTGATTAAAAACACCGCCAAGTGTGAGTCTGCAATGCTGTAAAAACCCGGGTACCTGTCGGCGTCAGGTTTATAAGTAGCTGCACACATAGCGCTTTGTCACTTTAACCTCATGTAGGAACTACTGCACTAATCTGTCAAAGGCCCAACCTAACCTAACCTAACCTAACCTTGCCTTTGACGTCTTACCGCCTTATTTGTAAACGTGGAATAACCGTGGGTATTGAATAGAGGCCTTGTTAAGATTGGTTTAGCAATCCGGGCCCTAATAATGAATGAAATTAATGAAATGAAATAAAATTTATTTGGCACTGAAAGCACTTTTAAATAATACAATTTTCTAATTAAATGAACTTATACTATATAATTATATTTTAATTGCAATAAGCCCAAAATGGTCTCCACTCAGCTTTTTATGCCACGGTATATTATTTCAATATTCCGTGACGCTGGTTTTCAGTGAGACCTAGAGAGGTAAATGGCCACAGTGATAACTATGCTATACTAATTAAAATTAACCAAAACCGAAAAAACTACATACAATTGCGTACAACTAACCATGCATGTGATTGAACGTATACATTATATGCGAGTATGTGTGCGTGTGTGCGCGTGTGTGTGTGTGTGTGTGTGTGTGTGTACATGTGTGTCAGTACGACAGATACTTGGATAGATAAAACCAGTTTCTTAAGGTTGTGTTTGAACGACGCAACGGACACTAAATGTTTATCGCGTGATAAAGTTTGAATAAGGCATTCGTCACCTTCTGACACGTAAATAAGACACAAGTACGAGAGTGACGGATGCTTTATCCACATTTGACACGTGATATAGACGCAGCCATACTAGGCCTGCCAATTCTCTGTACAAGTGACAGGAACATATGTTTTTATTTTAACCCTTCATAGGTCAAAACTAAAAATAGACCTGAATAAAATTCTAGTCTTATTAGATTTCTCTTTTTTGCATAAAATTCGTAGAATGTGAGATTGAATTTGGACCTAAGGGACCAAATTAAATCTGAATGTACACACAGCAACACATCTAGCTATACACTTCAGAAATCTGAAATATTGCGTGAAAGAGAGCCGCACTAGAATCGTATGTTGTTGACATAATACACATATATACATCTCTTTATTTTTCTCTCTGCTCCGTCTTTAATGGTTAGTTAGGTGTGTTGTTGTGTGTACCAGGCTCTAAAATTGACCTTTAAAGGGTTACGGAACCCTAAAAAACTTAAAATTATCCTTTTCTTGTGAATCGTAACGTCGTCGCGACTTACGAGTTTTTTTTTTATATTAAGCTCTGCGTCATTTCTGAAAAATGCGCGGAATCGAATGAAAATCAATACTTAACGGTAAACAACAAGACGTGTCCGTCCACTCAACTTTTTTAACGAGAAAGTGTGTTGAAATGGGTCCCAAATTAACGCTCGAGACCGTACCTATCAATAATCAATACCACAAGCATGTGCCTTCGTGGCACACGATTCAAATTCAAACCACTTGCCAAATTATTTGGCTTCGACGATGGTGCGCACTTGAAACACTGTAGTTATTTTTTTGGTGTATCTTTTTCATAATAAAATTGACTCATCTTTTCTATGGTTCTTACAATACACACGCATCATATACCTAAGTTTAGCATTGTTTTACTGCTTTGTTTTAATGTCAACAGTCAGAAACTTGATGGCCGTGCAATGTGTCAGGAATGACATTCTTATCTGCCTAGTAAAGGTGCGCCCACACCGGAGCTTAACGTTGCGTATATTACGATGTCGTTGCGTAAACAAAAGACGGGGCCATAGTAACAACATGGCGCCGGTTTTGACGCACCGTAATATACGCACCGTTAAGCTCCGGTGTGGACGCAGCTTAAGTCCTTACCATCAGGTGGCATGTGTGCTCGGTCTTCTCCCATAAAAACATTTGAAAGAAAAAAAGAAAAGAAAGAAAACATATTTATTCACAACAAAAGCACAAATAGGTTAACGGCACCAAATGACGGACACTTGTAGCTGACAGGAACCAGTAATAGACACTTCACTCTTAATTCAAATGTCATACGGTCCTAAATTGATAGTAACAAAACAAATGAATAACCCTTATCCTCTGTAAAATAAGAATCAACTGTCTATCATTGGTCCTTGTCCATTCCTGGTCCAGTCACCAAAAAAAAATGTATTTCAAGGTAAGGCGTTGTTAGACGTGTTTAGGTGTAACTTGGTTACAGTTTATGGGAGTTCCAATCGAGTTATACACTCGATGGCCCTTCGGACGCACGGCGAGGTTGGGAACTAGCCCATTGGTCCCCCGGGAGCCACAGGAATAATAGAGGTATGTATGTTTCTTTTACTTTTGAGGAAGCTTTGGATAAGGTTGGGTTTGAGAAAGCGGGTGGATAACATAAACTGATGTTTATTTATTAAATAATACAAGATTATAGCTGGTAGCCAAGGCGCTTATAAAAAAAGCAAATAATTTTATGTTACGTAAAAACTAATTTAACTTATAAGTTATAGCTTCTGCCCGCGACTGTCCGCGTGGAACTCGTTTATATCGTAGCTCCATATAAATTTTCACCCTCTATTTCACCCCATTCGAGGGTGAATTTCGGGAAAAAAACTATCCTATGTCCTTTCCCAGGATTCAAACTAACTTTGCGCCAAATTTCACCTAAATCGGTTCAGCGGTTTAAGCGTGAAGAGGTAACAGACAGACAGATATACACACTTTCGCATTTATAATATTAGTATGGATAACTACATGATAAGCAAACAATGTACCTACGCCACTTATGGAAATCTAAATTAAAAACAAATTACAGCAAAAAAGAGGAATACAAATACAAAAATATTTTTTTTACAAATAAAGCTTTACTGTCGGAAAGAAGGTCAGCGTGTCGTAGCTATTATTGATATCGATTATTAAAAGTTTTTTTTTTCAAATTTCTTATTATTAATTATATTTCATTATTAAAGCATATATTTCTCTTTATCTTTCTGCTCAGGTTCTTTAAGGCTACCAAGTTTCAGTCACAGGGTCAAGGTCAAGGTCAATTCTACCATATAAAACCATATTACTGTCGACATAATTATCACCTTTTCAACGTTACGACAGCTCTTAGTTACTTGATCAGTAATGGCGGCCGAGTAAAATCAAACACCATACGATAACATGTCAAAAGCTATATGGTTTTACCTAGTAGAATAAAGCCACAGTTGGTGGGCCCTAACCAAGATGCATGCAAGTCGTAGCAATAGGTACATGTCGTCTCTTTTCGTTTAATTTATTTGTTTTTCTTTTCGTCTGTGTGTAATTGTGAATAGTTTGTGAATAGTGTGATTGGTTTTTTAAATCGCGTTTCTCATCAAAATATGAAAATATAGTCTGGCAAAGAAGTCTTGAAATTAAAAAGTGGCAACATTGTACGGCCGTCTCTTTTTTCTTAGATTGATTTGAAAGGGATGACACTACAGTGTTGCCACTTTTTAAGTTCAAGACTTTTTTGTCAAACTATACCGTACAAGAGATCACCGAAAGTGAAATTAAAATTGAAATCGGCCAAGAAAATACAGATGATACAAGCATTTTAAATTGCTAATAAGGCAAAGATCCGACCATTGTGACGTCATTGTAACAGGTCGCCCATATAAACTCCACGTAAAATTCTGTTTTACTAGAAAGAGATAGGAACAAATCATTGTTGGCTCATAATTATTTTGGTTATTATTGTAGCTTCTATACAAGCTGTGAAAAAAAAACTTGAATATTACCTATTAATGCTTCACATACTTACTTTTAACGAGCCATAAAAAAAATCTTTGGGCCTTATCTCTTTAACGCCATAATCGAACTGCTATACTAAATCATTAACGTGTTAAAGGGACAAGGTACCAAAGTCATAATTTCCCGCTTTCGAATAAATACAGCTTTACAACCGCAAACCGATAGCGGCAGTTTCTTTTACAGTTACTTTACGGCGTAATAAAAGGGCGTTAAAAACCACCGATGTTTATTTCTTTTAGAGCATTTTCTTGCTCTGCAGCAAGAATTTTGATTTATGTGTTATATAAACGGTACTAATAGCAACTTTTTAGGGTTCGGGAGCAAAATTGTTAAAAATAATGTCTGTTTATCTGTCTGAAACTTGGCGCGCTGCTGGAATAATGTATGTTCATAAACTCTTTATTGAACAAAAATATCAATAATTACAATATTTATATTAAACTAATGTACATCGAACTTATCGCTAAATGGGATCTCTTTCAGCTAACCCTGAAGTGGATGAGTAAGGACAATGCATGGGGTTGGACACATACAAGTCTCTTTTGGAAATAAATGCAAAAAATTAAGTACCTAATCATTTCCGATTAATGCAATAAAAAAAAAGTCTATATCTGTCTGTCTGCATGTTTGTATCGAATTTTTATGAAAGTTTTAGGGAATACTTAAAATTGGAATTTAAGCTTTAAAAGCCTACCGACAAAATCAATAGATTTACTTCTTTTTTTAATAATATTGGATTGAAACGTAAAAGGATCAGAGAGTAGATTATAATTGAGTATTTAAAAAAACCTTTTTTAACATATAAACAGCCGTATACTTTAAAATTCAACAAGAGTCTACATCCAAATTCACGGCATATTTCAATAGTGAATCAGTATTTTTAAAATAGAACTTGAAAGTATCACAAATAGACTAAACGGTGTCACACACACGACGCGGGACTGGAACGTTTTTAACGACGGCCATCTGCGATTTATGCGATCAATCCATAGTTAACGATGTGTTTATCGACGCTGTAATGCGACTATTTGCGATTACGAGCGCAACTACACGAGTCTAATAGCGCTAGGGTAGCCATACGTATGGATTATTCCTAAGACGTCGGGAAATTAAGATTTGTCGGAGGGAAATTCTATGGTGTTTGGTATTTTCATCTTTGTGTTCAGAAAAATAGTGTATTGCAAAAAAATTACACTAGGGTGACACTTTTAGCTGACAGGCACCAGTAATGGACACTTCACTCTTAATTAAATTTCATACGGTCCTAAATTGATTATTGCAAAGCAAATTAATAATCCTTATCTTCTGTAAAATAAGAATCAAGTGTCCATTATTGGTGCCTTGTCCATTACTGGTACCACCATCCGTCGACATCCAAATTATGCCATAGAGAAGGTAGAAAAGCACACAGGCCACCTGATGGTAAGTGGGGCCCATAGACAATTGAATTCTTATGACCTTAAGTCTGAAATTTAAGACTACCAATGCGTTGCAACCTTGAGGACTAAGATGGAATGCTTCTATGCTAGAAATGTTCACCGGTTTGCATACTTCAATGGTGGATCAGTTATATTGAAATAGAACTTGAAAGTATCACAAATAGACTAAACGGTGTCACAGACGCGATGCGAGACAGGGACGTCGACGGCCGTGTGCGACTTTATGCGATCAATCCATAGTTAACGATGTGTTTATCGACGCTGTAATGCAACTATTTGCGATTACGAGCGCAACTACACGAGTCTAATAGCGCTAGGGTAGCCATACGAATGGATTATTCTGAAGACGTCGGGAAATTAAGGTTTGTGGCAGGAATACTACAGCGTTTTTTTATGACGTGTAATAGGCATACGAGCACACAGGCCACCTGATGGTAAGTCGACTCAGAAGCCCATAGATATATGCAATCTTATAATGGCAATCCTAGGGTTGCATATGCGTTGGCAACCCTGAGAGAGAACTTGGAACTGTCAAGTGTTTCAATTTTTCAAATTCAGTGTTTTATGTTGCCAATTGTGTATTTCTTAGGTTGTTCTTATAGTTGGATCAGTATAGGACGATTTCTCCGATAGTTCATATGAATATAACACTCGGTTTATCGGATTTTTGCAGTATTCGATTTTACTCTGTAATTTTTGTTTTTAGTATGGCAACACTAAATAATTCCCTCTTTAGAAAGGGAAAGTGTTATATTATATTATAATATTAACGTTATAATATTAACGTTAATTATACTAAGTTCGCTATTATATTTTCAACGTACTAAGGCGCGCCCCCCCCACTCAAGGAGAACGTTACGCGTTGCGTCAATGAACGTTAAAAAAAAGAATTGGGGCACCTCTACCCACCCTACCCTACCCTACCTTTTCCGAATGAGTTCGAATCGGAAACCCTAAAATTCCAAAATACTTTTCCATAATTTTCATTTGTCAGAGTTTATCCGTAAGCTATGATATCACTGGCCACTACTGTGCCTTTACCCTCTTATTCATAATGGTTAAAATATGATTTGTCCTTATCTCTCATTGTGAAATTTGAATTCGATGGAAAGAGACCTAGAATACCTTAAAAAAATACGTTTATTATATACAGGGTGTTCGGCACATGGACCGTCAATTTTTTTTGGGATATTGTTGTGGTTATTTGTTATCTTTTCGCCCTTGGACTTAGGGTCATAAGGGTCACGGTTTTAGAGATATGATTAGTTAAATGTTTTTCTTTAAATTTTCCGAAATTCCTCCTTTAAACGTTCGTAACTTTTTTATTAATGCGTGTTACAGAAAAATATGTTGTATTTAAAACTTGTTAATACTATGCTAGTTCAAATACTAATAGTCTTTATTCTAATTGATAGTCTCAAAGGGACGTACGAGGTTTTTTATTTCACAAATTTACTATTTGTGTGAAAAAAAACCAACTTCAAAATTCAATTATTAAAAACCTAAATACAATTTTGGGGTTCATTTTATTTTAAAAACTTCTCTAACTAATTACCTTTCTAACGATGTGCTACTCATTAATAAAAAGTAAACGAGAATATCCACATTTTCAAAAAAAAGTTCGAGAGCACCTAGATAACTCGTTTCCTAACTCGTGGATAGGCAGAAGTGGCCCGATATCTTGGCCCGCAAGATCTCTAGACCTAACGCCCTTAGACTTTTGTCTGGGGACGGGTAAAAGAACTAGTTTATGTAACGGAAGTGCCTACGCAATTTCTCAAGTATTTTTTGAATAAAACTTCGTTTCAATACTTTACAAGTACTGAAGCGAAGTTTTATTTAACAAATAAGGCGCTAGGTCTGGAGTTCTTGCGGGCCAAGGAATCGGGCCGCTTCTGCCTATCCACCAGTTAGGTAACGAGTTATCTAGGTGCTCTCTAACTTTTCTTTGAAAATGTAGATATTCCCGTTTACTTTTTACTAATGTGTAGCACATCGTTAGAAAGGTAATTAGCTAGAGAACTTTTTAAAACAAAATAAACCCCAAAATTATATTTAGGTTTTTAATAATTGAATTTTGAAGTTGGATTTTTTTCACACAAACAGTAAATTTGTGAAATAAAAAACCTCGTATGTCCCTTTGAGACTATCAATTAGAATAAAGACTATTAGTATTTGAACTAGCATGTATTAACAAGTTTTAAATACAACATATTTTTCTGTAACACGCATTAATAAAAAAGTTACGAACGTTTAAAGGAGGAATTTCGGAAAATTTGAAAAAAAACATTTAACAAATCATATCTCCAAAACCGTGACCCTTATGACCCTAAGTCCAAGGGCGAAAAGATAACAAATAACCCCAACAATATCCCAAAAAAAATTGACGGTCCATGTGCCGAACACCCTGTATAAGGGTAAGGTATGTAGGTTTGTAGGGTTGGGTAGGGTATGGTAAGTAGGTAGGGTTGGGTAAGGTAGGTAGGTAAGTCCCCCCCGAATGTGCTGCCACCTTGCCGTGGTGGGGGGGCTTGCGTGGCTCAATGATCCTCGACGCTATACCGGATAGGGCTACCCATACCGGGAAGGGTCGGGGTGAGGGTCCAGACAAAGAGCGGCACACGGGGAGGTGACAAAGGGTCGCTAGAAGGGGTGGTCTCCACCCCCAGACAGCTTCCCTCTGTCATCTGGGGAGGGTTTGGTGACGAGCGGATTTTCTTAGGAAAAACCGTCTCGTCACCAGTTGTGGGTCGCGGCAGAGGTTGCTGAATGGGGTGGGCCGCCCCGGACAGCTTCCGCTGTTCTGCCGCTGTTGACGTGTTGGTGTGGCCTATCTGAAGGATACGTGGATCGACCAGGAGGATCGACCAGGAGGGTCGTGAAACCTGTCCGGACGAGAACCCACACCATGGAGGTGGAGGGCACGAGGGGGAGTTTGAAGGGTCGGAGGACGGGGGGGGGACACCCCGAAATCCGCACCCGGAAAGCGAACCCGAGTCGCCCTGGATGTGGGTGTGGTGTGACTGCTGGAAGGCCGTACCGGCGGCTGGAAAGCAACTCACACCACAGGCGGACGGAGGGAGGGAAGGCGAACTCAGCGTTCATTCGCTGCTCGCCCGAACTTCCGTTAGAGCCACGCGGGTGAAGGACCCGCATTGCACGGGCTCTACCGTTTGGGGAGATCGCTGTGTGCGTACGCAGTCGTCTCCTCCTTGGCGTGGGGCTCTTCGGAGCGGGCTGGGAGGCGCCCAGCGGATTAAGCTGTAAAGCGGGACCGCGGCGTCTCCACTACCAGCCAGGAGGGTTACGCCGGAGTGGGTTTTAAACGGTAGTTCGCCTGGGCGAGAGTCCGTTATACCCCCCATTGCACTGGTCACCCTTAGGCCAGGGGGGATGCGTAAATGCATTTCCCACTCCGTCAACAAAAAAAAAAAAAAAAAAAAAAAAAAAAGGTAGGTAGGTAAGTACAGTCGAAGACATAAATTGATGAACAGATCCAAATTTTCAAAACACCTGCACAATGTAAAGTTCCATATGTCGCTGAACAAATTGTTGATCAAATCTATGTGAACATTGCAGAATGTCAAATGTTAGTAAACAATATTTTATCAAAAGTTGCTGGACTTTATAAATCTACATAATTAGATTATCATTGATGGCAACGAAAGTCCATTAACACATACTTACAAAACACCTGCACACTATAAAGTTTCATATGTTGCTGAACAGACAGTGCCGATTTGAGTCATAGATAATAAGATTAATAAGAGTGCGAATGGTTTCGGTCTTTCGTTTTGGGAATGAAGTCAATTGTAGTGCCATTGTTTTTTAACTTATTCGCATAATACTCGTGTTGCCAAAAAAATTGATTGAATAGAGTTTTAATTTTAATTAGGTCGGAATAGCTATGTAAAATATAAAATGCCCGGTAGGCTGACACTGACTCTTTTTCAACTTGGCTGATGGTCTCCCGTCTGTTTTGATTATCATTGTTATCGTTATCACATCACTTGATCTATCACAATGACTTTTTAATTAAACTCTAGTTAGTAGGAATAGTAGGTACGTGACTAAAGTGTTGATTTTCTACTTGTACGAGTATATTAATATACGGAGTTAATTCTACGTCTATTGCAGGCGTAATCTATACTCCTTGCCTTTTTTCCTCTGCCACAAATGGCCTTTATTTTCTTAAATAATTGATTCGTAATTTAAATTTCACATGTCATAAAATTTGTCAGCTGGTTATATGAAAGATCTAATATTGCAGTTGCAAAATTACACTGCGAAGATAATCACATCTTTAGACATAATAATATCCTATAATTTGTGATCACGATGTCATACAATATCCACATTCAAGAGCATGATCGCCACAGGATTATTTTACTCAAAGAGCAAGGCCTCACCATATCTGATATCGCATTACAAATGGGAATTTCACGAACCACCGTATACCTGTGGATCAGACGTTGGGCGGATGTGGGTAATGTTCGTGAAATAAAAAAATCTGGAAGACCTAGAAAAACTACGCGTCGCCAAGATTCGAACATCATAGATACTTATAGGCGGAATGGATTTATGCGGACTAGAGAAGTAGCACTGGCGAATAACATTTCAATGATAACGCTTAGAAGACGTCTACACGAAGCAGGGATTCACTTCAGAGTACCAGCAAGAAAGATTAAATTGACAGCCAGACATAAATTACTGAGATTACAATTCGCAGAGAGATACTTAAATTACGATTTCTCAAAAGTAATATTTTCAGACGAGAAAACATTCAAGTCATCCGAAAATGGGCGGATCACGTTATGGAGGCTCAATAAAACACGGTACCATGAAAATAACATAATTGAGAATAGATCAAGTGGTAGGATTTCTGTGGGGGTCTGGGCCTGGATGTGCAGTAGCGGCCCTGGAGAGTTGGTTGACATAGGATCACGGCTGAATAGTGTTGGGTACAAAGAAATACTTAATGACGTATTACTACCGACAGCAAAAATCGTGATGCCAGAAGAGATACTCGATTTTATACACGACAATTGTCCCATCCACAAGGCACGTCTTTGTAGAGCATGGTTTGCAGAAAAAGTGGAACAAATACACGAAATTGATTTCCCGCCGAAAAGCCCCGACCTAAACGTTATAGAAAATCTATGGGGGCTTATGGTCCAAGCTTGGGACCCCGATACTCCTCGCACTAAACAGAACATATTTAATCATGTGATGGAATGCTGGGAGGAGTTCAGAGGAAAACAATTTTGCGAGAATATGGTAAATTCAATGCACGAGCGTTTGCAAGCAGTTATAGACGCGAGCGGTGGGCACACGCGTTTTTAATTTAAGTTTATAAAATGGTTGCGTAAGAATATTTATTTTGTTGATATAGTTATAAGCAATATTTAAGTTGATTTATTTTTTAAGTCATTGTTAAAAATAAACTTAGTTCATTTTCAGCACTTTTTTTTAAATTATTCCTAATTCGAGTTCAAAAAATAACTTTAACAAAACCCACAAATAGGCTTACTCTGAAAGTAAGCTAATGTAAGCCCTTTCTTTCCCTGGATACTACTGGGGGATTATTATGATTTTTATGATAAAGCAATGCAGTTCAGTTAACGCTGAGAGAAAAGGACAGCTATATAACACTGCTATAGCTCTCTCCTTTACGCTCGCCGTAAATTAACTGCATTGCAATGTCATAATAATAACCCCCTGATTATTAAAACAAGGGGTTTCAGATAGAGAGTACAGAAATATGAGGTCAAGGTGGGCTAAAATAAAACTACAATAGACAACTTCACAAAAATGACCCATCACTGGCTCTATCACCTGGTAGCGCCACGCAGTGAAAGAAAGGGCTGGAACTGCTACTGAGCTAAACGCTTTATATTGGACACAGACATTCATACACACATTGCGGTAATGAAAAGCATTTTTAAAATAGGTAACAATTATTCCTTACAGACCCACCGTACCACTAAACCGTACCACTGGTGTTACTATAACCAATTATTTCTATTAAAATCGAATTTAACAGAGTCGACGGAGCTCTGCTGTCGCAGAGCTCCTGTTTCTGGGTAGTTTGGCCCTCCGGGCCTGCTGAAGAACTAACAAAACCTAAACCTGCCTCATATTTATGATACTAATTTTGGTCAGTGGTACGGTTTAGTGGTACGGAGGGTCTGCACCCCAATTATTAAGTATAAATATCAAAGTGTTGAAATAACGTCCAGCTAATTTTGGACTTCTTCGTGGAATTTTAGCGCACAGTGACTTTTGGATTATTTCATCGAGTTTAAGTGTCCAGCGACTTTTGGCGACTAGCGTTTAGGGACTTTTGAACTTTCATAACGAACAAGGAGTTTTGAACATACCTTTGTATATTAACATATGGAGAGTTCTCGTGTACAGTTAAATTCGTAGCTTTGTTTTGTTTAGCGACTTATGTCTTTGACTGTACCTCAGTGGTTGGGTTTTCTTTGTTATGTTCTTTAAATAAAATACGGTTTAATTTTAAATTGCTTTTTTATTCTTACTTAAAAGACTTTTATAACATGATTCATTACATAATTCTTAATAAACAGCACACTTTTTTAAAATTGGCATGGGATCTTAGTTATTATCTAAGAATAGCTTTACATTCAAGCTAAGTTTACGTGAGATAATAGAGATATCCAACAAGTCCAGTTGCCGGGACGGACTCAGAAAGGGTTTTTTTAGATCATTTTGTCAAAATCATTATTTCCGTAAAGCGATTTTTATTTTTCATGATTCTTAATTTGACCCAATGTAAATTTTCCCTGTTCGGTTTTTTACCATCGGTATTGTTCTCGTAAGATTTTTAACCCAGTCGCATTTATTCCCGTTCGATTTTGTTCCAGTCGCACTTAATCCCAAGTAATTACATCGCATGTCACCACCCGCAAATGTTACGCCACTTGCCACTCTTCTTAATTTAACCGTGTAATGCATTTTGGGTTGACAGCCGACTTGACATATTACCCGAGTGTAGTACACGGCTAAATTAAGAAGAGTGGCAAGTGGCGTAACATTCGCGGGTGGTGACTGTACCTAGGTAAAGCGCAAAAATACTGTATCAAATAAGATTTTTGGAATTAAATAAACACGCCAGTGAAAATATGGTGCCACGAAAAGAAGCGACTGGATAAAAATCGCAAGAACACCATGAAGGTCTTCATTTCAAGGCTTTTTTTATTATTATTCAAACTCTTTACTAATAAGGTCCATAGCTTCTAGCACATCACATATACTGGCCGCATATAACCTAACATCACTATCTTTTTTGATCTTCAAACTAGCACAATACAATTTCTTATACATATCAGTCATTTTTTCGTAATCTTTATTAGATTTGGATCTACAATATTGTATGATACATTTTAGTATATAATGTAGTCTATTTTCGTATAGCGATAGTAAGCTATGTTCGTTCCTCACGGTTTTCTCGTCGAGGTCTTCGAATCTGGGGGTTTCTTTTTGTTCGTCTGGATCTTTGAGGAGTTTCATGACGGAGTAACTTTGTCGTAGCAGTTGGATGGCAGTCTGCAGGGACTTCAGTTTGAGGTTGGGTGACACTGCGAAAAGAAATACGAAATAATTATTCTAGTAATGACCAGTAATGCCTTAAAAAATACTGTAAAATTTTGTATTTACAGTGCAACAAAAAAGAGTAGAAATTAAATATAATGGAACTAAAAAAAACCATACCAAATTATTGCCATGTTTAAGCATTTTACGTCAAAAGTGAGACAGTTACGTAGAAAGTGGCGCCCTCATTTAATTTCTACTCTTTTGTGTCGCACTGTACTTAGGGGTTGTAGTCACATTTTTAACCCTTTAACAAAATCTTGCCCGGTGCATTCATTGTTAACACTGCAAACTTCATCCTACTGAAATTTATTTATTTATTTATTTATTCCATAGTCCATGCATGTTAAGTTAAAAAAACTGTTTTAAAGGGTACCTAAGCGAAAACTCCACTAGAACTCAATTTGTATCGCATTTAATTACCAAATTCCCATTCAATAAATAGTTAATGGGCCTATTGCCTGGCCGCCACGGTCCCCTAGCCTTATCCCCGACGACTTTACATTTAAAGAAACAATTTTTTTTTTTATGGTTGCTATTATTTTATGGTTACGGATGCTAGGTTGTTAGTGCTCCGTACCACAAGGCTATTTATATACCTACACTACGCTATCCGTCCGTAACTTCAAAGAGCTGTATTAACATGTTTTCAAAGAATGTAAAATAAACGTATTTTTATTTTTGTTGTATCGTCAAAACGGTAAAACATACAAGCGTCAAATTTGACGAATTTCATAAATATATTACAAAACCTAGAGATAGACAATACTTAAAAATGGTCAAGTGTGAGTTGGACTTGTGCTGGTTCGATTCGAAACCGAATTCAAATCGGAATAATAATACTGTGCAACGGAACTCTCGGTGCGTGACTCCAACTCGGACTAGACTCAGGTTTTTTTTTTAAGGCATAGGGAAGACAAACAAGCACACAGGCCGCCTGATGGTAAGTGGAAACTGTGACCCATAGACATTCACATTCACAAGACTGCAATGCAATCCTAAGACTGCAAATGCGTTGCCAACCCTGAGGACTAAGATGGAATGCCTCTATGCTAGTCATTTCACCGGCTGTCTTATCCCCAAACCGGAACACAACAATGCGAACACTGCTGTTTGGCGGTAGGTTAATGGATAAGACGGTGGTAGCGATCCGGACGGACCCTGCACAAGGTCCTACCACCAGGGATTGAAAACCGGTTTATTTTCCGTAACGGTTAAAGCCACTCTATTAGAGCCTAACCCATAATAAAGGTTACGCTTACAGGGAGCGAAATGCATTTACCGGTTAGAGAGCGCTCCTTCCGTGTGAGCCGAGACAAGGGTGAATGACGGAAGCGCTCTCTAACCGGTTATAACCGGTAAATGCATTTCGCTCCCTGTGAGCGTAACCAATTCGTTGGAACGTAACCCAAATAATTAACCGGTTTAACCTAAATAAATACCGGTTTATTTGTAACCGGTTACAATCCCTGCCTACCCCCGCAAAAAGGTTTTTTTAGTTACCGTCTGCGGAACATTCGTTGAGTGCCACGTGCTCGAGCTGCGCCGTCAGGAACATGGCGGCGTCCTCAAGCGCGGCGAACATGTGCGCGCACGAGATGTAGTTCGTGCGCGCCGAGTTCAGCAGGGCGCGGCGCTTGGGACCTTCTTCCGATGTTATTCTGGAAAGAAAAAAAAAGTGCTAGGGTTCCTTCCGTGTTTAAAATATTATGGTTGGAAAACGCAAGAGAAAATACTAATTGTAGTACAAACTTTATTTTCTATGCAATGGACCTTCCATTTTGACGAGCGTAAATTTTCTATGCAATAAGGTCCCTTTTGACTCGCGTAAATTTTAAAAGGGTTTTTTTTACCAATTTTTTTTTCGCGTTAAATATAAATAATTATATTTAAATCTGACTTTTTTCTGATTCTTTGGTCCTTTAATTTCGGAGATAAGGGCGGACGGCGATTATTGTAACTTTATGGCTATAAATCAAAAAGTACGTCACGGAAAATGATAAAAAAATACTTTTGTAATTTGCAGATTGGCCTTTTTTACGAGTAAATTGTTGTTACTTATATTGGGTCCTTACCTATGAAATTGGCGTTTTTTTACGTGTTTTACGTCGTATGGACTTTCGTACATTTCAATTTTAACTTCCAAATTGTTTGTAAACTTCATTAATACCTACTTTAGGCTTTAGATACAAATAATATACTAAAATTTCTTACATAATGTTAAAAATTTAAGTGTGAACTCAATTCTTTTCATGTGCTGCGAGTTCAAGTGTTTCAATTACACAGAGTTTTATGAAGCTAACTATTTTTAAGTAATAGGCTATTTGACAAGGTGAAAAAAAACGTAATAATTATGTATATTCATATAAATTATGAGTTTTAAAATCGATTTAAGGTATTCTTACTTTAAAAAAATGGATCTTTTATTCAAAAAACCACGATAAAACTTGATATTTTTTTATCTGTAGCCATTTTATCGAAAACGGCGCCGAATCCATGATGACGTCAAGGGTCGGTAAATATCACAGATTGTAGGATGTCTGTATATTCTATATGACAGTTGACGTTTGTTTGTTTTTCTGGCTTTGCTATGATTAGCCAATGACTGCCAATGTCAGTTTGTTTATGTATTGACCACTGACGTCACTGATTCCTGTGCGGCGCCATCTTGCCCAAGAAAGCGTTTTGGCGGCATATTTTAAAAGTGAATTTTTATTTCCTTTTTTTAGACGAAATACATAAAAGAATTTAAAATTACCACTTTTGGAGTACTCAATAAACACCAACAAATAATCTGAGATGGTTTTCAAAAACCTGTCAAATAGCCTATTAGATATGTATAGCTTAGAAGTGCCCAATATTCCTGGCAAACTGAAATGTATGAACACCGTTTTCATAAAATTCTCCATATAAAACGCCAATTTCATAGTTAAGGAGCTAATATTTGTGGTATTCCTGTACTCAACTAGCTCACCTGTACTGCGAGTGGTACAGCGAGCCCAGTCGGTGGTGTATCATGGCGGCCCGGAACTGGTACATGTACTGCCGCGGCCCGGGACTCAGCTGGCAATATTTGAGGGCGTGCTTGAACGCTTCCGCCACCTCCGTCACCTCCTGAAATAACTTTAAATAACCAACGGAACTAGTATGGCTGCGTCTACATCGCGTGTCAAATGTGGATAAAGCATCCGTCACTCTCGTACTTAGTACTTATTGACGTGTCAGAAGGTGACAGATGCCTTATCCAAACTTTGTTGCGCGATAAACGCAGCCATATTAAGGCCTAGGTATGGGCTCAGTATAGACACCAGCTACTCTCAAAGGGTTCCCCAAGGCAACGCAAGGGCTCCATAGAATAAAAAATCGATGGACATTTTTTTTGTTGCAAAGTGAGAGGTTTTGCCTATTTTAGGGCTTCGTGAAATATTAAGTTTTTTTTTTATGTCATAGAGAAGACAAACGAGCACACAGGCCACCTGATGGTAAGTGGAAACTGTGACCCATAGACATTCGCATTCACAGGACTGCGATGCAATCCTAGGACTGCAAATGCGTTGCCAACCCTGAGGACTAAGATGGAATGCCTCTATGCTAGTCATTTCACCGGCTGTCTTATCCCCAAACCGGAACACAACAATGCGAACACTGCTGTTTGGCGGTAGGTTAATGGATAAGATGGTGGTCAAAAAAGGTTACGTCGCTAAAAAAGTTTTGAACCGCTGGTATACAGGTCTTCTATAAACAAAGGTCACGCGTCTTGCATGTGTGTGTGTGCGTGCCTTGACCGTACACGCCGCGAGCCACTACAAGCAAACTTAACAGGACAAACCAAGACGGTTAAGCCGGGAACGTGCCGAAATTACAAAAAATGACGATTTTCATCACTTCCGAACACTGTCAGGTTTTCATTTGTACATATTTTTAATAACATGCGGGTAGAATTGAAATTGTACGGACTTTTTAAATGTCCGGACTATTTTGAAATGTCCGGGTAAAAAAAAGCGGATGTCTTGTAACGTTTGGTTTTTGTGTGCCTGGGCGTTTCTTTAACTTTTTTTAATGTCCGGACTTTTCTTAAATGTCCGGTATTTAAAAAAAGTGGATGTCTTGTAACGTTTGGTTTTTGTGTGCCTGGGCGTTTCTTTAACTTTTTTTTATGTCCAGACTTTTCTTAAATGTCCGGTGTTTAAAAAAAACTGATGTCTTGTAACGTTTGGTTTTTGTGTGCCTGGGCGTTTCTTTAACTTTTTTTAATGTCCGGACTTTTCTTAAATGTCCGGTATTTAAAAAACGTCTTGTAACGTTTGGTTTTTGTGTGCCTGGGCGTTTCTTTAACTTTTTTACAATGTCCGGACTTTTTAGACGTCCGGACTTTTTTGTCCGGTTTTTTTTTTCATGCTCACGTTGTCTCGGTTGCTGGGGCTGTCCTGCATGACGGCCGCGCGCGTGTAGAGGTGACCGGACAGCTCCCACTGCACCAGGTCGCGCACGCCGGCACCAGACTCACGCGAGACCAGCTTCAGGGCTGATCGGTACAGCTCTTCGGCCGTGTTGTACAGGTTGCGTTTATGGGAACTGCAAATAATATGTACAGTCATAAGCAGAGATCGGACAAGTGGGCGTCATTACTCGCAATAATGTGGACCTGACTCTAAAGAGTTTAATGAAACAAATTTAATTACATTAATTGATTACTTTACCGGAAGATCGTTTTGATCCTTTGCAAAACAGTAAGAAATAAATAATACAAAGACTTGTTCTTGTGTAGATTCACTAAAGCAAATAAACAGTTTTTTTTTTAATTCCGTGGTTATTTTATTACTTTTCACGGCTAAAATAAACGAATAAGGTGAAAAGCTCTTTTCGCAATCCACGCAAATGGAGCAAACAAAACAAGTCTTCTTATGATTTATTTATTATATTACTGTCTTGCAAACATTGATTTAGTATATACTAGATACACAATCAGCACGAAAAAATGGCAAGTCAAAACTACTGCCGAATCGACTTGGGCAGTAGTTTTGCTATTAGTCTTGTTCCGACCACAGACAGTGGCAGTTGTCAATCATGACAAAATGTGTGGCGAAAAACTGCAAAAATAATAACAAAAAAACAAATAAAAACGATGGAATGTCTTATTTTACGTAAGTTCTATTTATTTATAAACGTTTCTAGCTAAAATTATAATGTTTTCATGATTTTTAGGAATTTATTTTGTGCACACAAATTATGACTTACCAAGGAACAAAATTATTATGGAGTAGCTATTACTTTTTTAAATTTTAATATTTTTTATTTTTAAATTTCAGCTTTTCACGAAATCCTCTACGACGTGCAAAATGGGTCGCAATATTAGCACGAGATAGGGGTGATCAACTATTCAAGGCAAATAAGTCGTCTGTTGTGTGCTTGACCCATTTTCGTACCACAGACGTATATACCACAAATAAAGGCTTTAGTAGACTGACTAAATCTAATAATAAATAAATAATAGTCATAGAATTATGTTGTTTAAATCTATTACCGATCGATATTTAACCGTCCGTTTGCATTACATTGCAAAAAAAGAAAGTATCTTAAGTAAATGTAGGTCTAAAAGACAATTATTTAATAAATTAAACTTATTTCAAGTAAATTAGGTTAGGTTGGGATCGCATCATAATACCTATATATAAAGTTCAAAATACATAATGGGTCATATTACATAATGGTCATAATAAGTAAACTTATCAATATTTTTAAAAGCCCATTGTATAGAACCCATTACGTTAGGTTAGGTTTGTTGAGTAACAATCTTGAAAAGTTCAGGGTTTCAAAAAAAACCAGTATATATTATGACCATTATGAATTATGTTATGACCCATTATGTATTTTGAACTTTATGTACATATTATGATACGTAACCGGTTAGGCTAGGTTGGTTATGATAGGATAAGACCTTGTCTTGTCTGGAGTAAAGTGTAATGTTTTAATGGTTCATTTATGTATGTATGTATAATTCTTTATTCCAACATAACTTTGAACACCTGAGCCAATTTATATGTGTGTGGTAGGTATCGTTAGAATCATTTCACCATTCCAGGTGACAAAGGATACGTAAACGTTAAAATTTGAATAAAAACAATCCACGGGACGGGTTTTTAAACCTTGCTTTACATTAATTTATTCATTATTATTATTGTATATATATAGCTTAAGTTGTGTAATACAATGACAGCATTAATTATAAAACATGTCAAAAGTTTTTTTGTGTAATTTGTAATTTCGTTAAAACTAATACAATATAAATAGAGAAATTCGTCTCCATTCATTCGATGTCCACTTTTGTCATAAATAGTATGATAATGGCGATTTCACTAAAGAGTTTTAAATATTTTAAAACATTAGTTTGCAAATTTGACACTTGACTGCTAGTATATTGAGTTTCTTTTTGCATGAATGTTTAAGGTAAAAAATGGCGATGTTAGCATGTATCTGAATGCAGCTATCAATGTAATTTGGGACAGTTTGTAATAAAGTTTTGTGCGGGATTGTGTATCTTGTATATACTAAATCAATGCTTGCAAAGGATAAATTTTTTTTCGGTAAGTAATCAATTAATGTAATTTAATTTGTTTAAAAAAATATTTGGAGTCATGTCCACTTTATTGCGAGTAACGACACCCATTTGTCCGATCTCTGGTCATAAGTAATGATCGGCGACCGGTAGCAATTTTTCGGCGAAGGTATAACATGGATATTCTATTGTGCACAATTTTTATTTGTATTAAAAATGTATGCAGTTTTATTATACAGGTTTTAACATGTGCTAAACGATGAAATATCGGTTTAGTACTACGCACCTCTCATATCATTCATTTTACGGTGAGTAGAGGACGGAGCTATAGCAGTTACATAACTCTGTCCTTTTCTCTCAGCGTAAAATGAATTCCACAGATACGTCATAATAACCCCACTGTTCATATAAAAAGGTCTTTGTATATGAATGGGTCGTCAATGTTAAAAGGAATGCGACAATAAAAAAAAACTACACTCACTTGAAATTACCCTCATCGCAATGCGCCTTGAACCTCAAATACCTCCCCTTGTTACAGTAAAGCAGGGCGAGGTTTGGTATGTCGTTGACCTCTTCAAAGATGGCCGACGCCTCGTCCAGGCACTCTAGCGAGCGGCGCGCGAGTTGATTGAACTGCTTCAGTAGGAGCTGGCCTTTGGTGTCCTTTGGGTCCTCTTCGATGTATTGCGAGTAGATTTCTGTTGGGAAATTTTGAGAGTGTAGTAATTACAACCATGTCAACCGAAACACGTCGAACACTGGGCATAAGTTTCCCTTGATCAAATCTATATTTGACATTGCTTTAATTATTTCTAACAACAGATTACTGACTGACAAAATTGACCCTAATCGAGAAGATATAATGGCTGGCGCGATATCGAATCCCAGTTCTGATCAACTTGGTCCTTCGACCCGGATCAACGAAGTCCTTTGACCTGAATACGATTGGTCCTTCGCCCCGGATCCACCTGTTCCTCCGCCCCGACCACAGACCACTTACCCTATAGACTCCGCTTCGGAACAGTTTGTTTAGTATCTCATTAAGCCAAAATGGCGGGGCGCGGGGGGCGGAAAGTGCACCGTGATTGGCTAGTTCAAAGTCAACGAATAATCAAGAGTGCGCGTCGTGGTGCGCGCCAATAGAACCATGGCAACCAATTAGTGTTCTGTGAGCATAAGCATGGCTTACGGGGGCGCCTTTGCATGCGGAGTCTATAGGGTAAGTGGTCTGTGGCCCCGACCCTGTGTACTCACGCTGCGCGTCGTTCATGTACCGCACGGCGAGCTCGTTGGTGACGGAGGCAAGGCGGCGCTGAAGCTCTTCGCGCTTGCGCGTCGCGGCCAGCGCGAGCCGGTAGTACGAGCAGCACGCCAACATCGAGGTCAGCTCGCTCGACGGGAGAGATATGTCTGTTGAGTTGTTACAGGATATCAATAAAATGTATTATGGTATAAATACTTTACTGTAAAAAGGTGAATTGAGTTCAGTAAAATGACAACCACTATTGTCAAAATTAAATGTAAAATGCTAATAGCTGATAAAATAGATAGGTAATAGTGAACATTACAGAAGTAAATGATTGGAACAAAGAATATCAGATGACGAGGAAAGTTTTGTAGCATACAATTAATTTCACATCATGTCAAAGGCGAAAAATTCATTATGAATACTCGTCTTTTTTTTTGGGTATTTTGTGAACAGTTGTCACTATAAGGTACAGATGTAGTGAATAATCCTTACCCATCGTTTTTTGTCGGATATGTTCGTATTTATCTAACTTTCTCAATTAGCTTCAGTACCCATCAATAAGCCAACTGAGAACGCAAGATAAATAAGGAGTTATCCGACAAAAAACGATGGGAAAGGATTATTCACTACATCTGTACGCACTGTAACGATTCTAAAAAATGATTTTATTTCATTGTAAAATTAAAACTACTCGTATTTATAACATGTACCAACTCACCTAAATCAAATTCGCTACTCATAACGCCATCCACTTCTTCAACGAAATCATTCTCGATCTCCAACTTGATTTTACTGTCAATATCGTGGTCCGTTTCAAACTGCTTCCTGAACTGTTCCAACCTATGCCAATTCTTGCTCAACTGGAAGAAATTGTCCCCAACCCGTCCTATCAAGCAACTTGAATCTACCACCTTACTCTTGATAATCATATTGCTAAGTAATTTCTGGCATTTACTAGCTAAATCTATATATTTAAGGGAGAACCCATATTGTTCGTTCGCGTAACTATATTCCGCTAGCGTAGCGTACGCGAGACATATCTTCTCGTATAACAAAGTTTTCAAATGTAATTTCCAAGCGAAGTTATCATCTCTATTCGGTTCATTCCAAGAAGGTAATTTCTTTTGCTCGTTCCGGACCAAAATGGCATTTTTATCAATATTGCTATTACTCTCAACTAAACTACTGTCACTCTTTTCCTTCTCGTTTCTCTTCTCCTTCTTCCTCCTTCTGGATCTGGAGTTGTGTGATTTTGAGTCTGGTTTGTCTATCTTCTTCATCGGTTCGAAATCTAGAGATATTGGCTCGTAAGGGTTTGCCATTTTGGGGTGTTGCTCTTCTAAAAGTATTTGCTCTTTCAGACGTTCCCGTTCTTCTTCCTATAAGAGGGATGAGATAATAGTATATCAATAAAAGTTTTCTATTGGACAAACTAACGATTCAACTCGATTTTAGCGATTTTTCTCGCTAAAACTAGAGCTAGAGCTTTTGCATCTAACGTTGGATACTAGAATATTCAAATTTGGAACTCAAGAGTGATTCGAAATAACATTGATATAGTTTGTAATACATAAGTATATGACATGGCGTTCCACGGGTTAAGAGATAAGCGTTTCAGATATCCCATATCTTATCCCGCCAGAGCTTTTATAGTGGGAGATCTTAGGTCCTGCACCTTGCATTTTTGAGACAAAGCAAATCCCTTGGACCAGGTGTTCCTGGGGGTGATCTGAGCTGATTTAGCCCGGGTGCCCAGTGGTACCCCCCCCCCAGGTGGGCAGGGGAGGGGGGGGAAACTGCATCCGGCGCGCCTCACTCTAAATTTAATATCTCCATACATCTAGCAACTATATCAAGTTTGGTGTCTTTTTGTTATAATTCGAGGACGAGGAATTCATTTCTGGAACAAACATTTTACCCACCGATACAAAAAAAAGGAGAAATTCAAAAATCAAAATTTTTCTTTACATTTTTTTTCCGATTTTTTTCTTTTTACTTAAAACTATGGTGATTTGCTTCATAAAATAATTACTAGTCAATAGCCCAGTTATCTTACTATATAAAAAAAATTACTTGTCATACATTTTTGTCTGAAAACTGTGTTAAAAAAAATATTTTGTGCCGCGCGGCGGCCCGCGCCGAAATAGGTACACGCCGTCAGATTTAGTATATAAGGGACGCATTCAATTTTAAACTTTATTCTACATACATAAGTAGGTAATAAAAAAAACACTTCCTGTAATTATAAAAGAAAATAAGGGGAAATAAACTTAAAATTAAAATAATAACTGAATATGGGATTATCCTATGCTATGGTAGAACTTTTACTTTACAAGCAATCAAAATGGGTCAGTCAATATGGGGAAATTGAAAACGATAAGTTAAAGGGTATTATTATGTTGTTAGAAACCAAGGCCTTGATTGTGAAAAAACCGGTCGCGTGCTAGTCGTACTCGCGCACCGAGGGTTCCGTACCGCCGCACATTACGTATTATATTCCAATTTGAATTCAATTTCGAATCGAATCCACGCGATCCAACTCACACAAGTGACCATATTTTGGTTGTTTTTCTTCAGGGTTTGTCATCCAATCATACCAAATTTGGCGCTTGTATATGTTTTACTGTTCTTACCAAACAGCAAAAATAAAAATGCGTTGAAATAAAACGTTTCTTGTATGGGTGGGTACCTCTTTATTATTTCACTCTTTTTTTCTTTTTTGATCTTAATCTTCCTTAATAATACATATTATTATGGTCCCGTTGGTCTCCATTCGGAAAATTAACCCTTAAAAGGCAACATCTTCATTTAGAGATTTAAATAATAAAACATACCTACGTAGTAACTAACCGGGAAACAAACCCAGCGGTTGACCTTTTATGCATAATTTCTCTTAATTTTGTTCATTTTGGAAACAGCTGCTCCAATGTTAATCGTTGCTTACCACTTTGCGCTATCAAAAACAGCAATAAAACGATGTATGCTTATTCGGGAAAAGTACTTGGTTCGATTCCTTTTTCCAATACCAAGGCGAAACCTTTAAATGCAGTATTACGTCTTATCCAAAATCAAGGCCTTGGTCCCTTAAAACAGATTATCTTACTTTTAGTTTTCGAATTCCCCGTACTGTGACTTATTTCAATTGATCACCCTGTATATTTATGCAATATGGCCGAGAGGGGGCTGCCTACGAAAAGTTGTCTGTTTTAAGGGACCAAGGCCTTGATTTTGGATAAGACGTAATACTGCATTTAAAGGTTTCGCCTTGGTATTGGAAAAAGGAATCGAACCAAGTACTTTTCCCGAATAAGCATACATCGTTTTATTGCTGTTTTTGATAGCGCAAAGTGGTAAGCAACGATTAACATTGGAGCAGCTGTTTCCAAAATGAACAAAATTAAGAGAAATTATGCATAAAAGGTCAACCGCTGGGTTTGTTTCCCGGTTAGTTACTACGTAGGTATGTTTTATTATTTAAATCTCTAAATGAAGATGTTGCCTTTTAAGCAGGGATTGTAACCGGTTACAAATAAACCGGTATTTATTTAGGTTAAACCGGTTAATAATTTAGGTTACGTTCGAACGAAATGATTTGGGAACGTTATTTCGAAGCGCTCCCTAACCGGTTACTCTGTGTTTCGATACGGGATGAATGACCGCTGTCGCGCGTCGAGGCGCTGCTGGTGGCTGCGCTATCAATCTAATACCATAGCAAACCAATCCTGTCTCCTTAAACGAGCGGTCATTCACCCCCACACGGAGGAACCGCTCTCTAACCGGTAAATTGATTTCGTTCCCTGTTTACGCTCCGACATAGAGATACCGGTTAGAACGGTTCTTGCGAGCGTAACCTTTATTATGGGTTAGGCTCTCAAAGTGCGGCTCTAACCGGTACGGAAAATAAACCGGTTTTCAATCCCTGCTTTTAAGGGTTACTTTTCCGAATGGAGACCAACGGGACCATAATAATATGTATTATTAAGGAAGAATAAGATCAAAAAAGAAAAAAAGAGTGAAATAATAAAGAGGTACCCACCCATACAAGAAACGTTTTATTTCAACGCATTTTTATTTTTGCTGTTAGGTAAGAACAGTAAAACATATACAAGCGCCAAATTTGGTATGATTGTATGACAAACCCTGAAGAAAAACAACCAAAATATGGTCACTTGTGTGAGTTGGATCGCGTGGATTCGATTCGAAATTGAATTCAAATTGGAATATAATACGTAATGTGCGGCGGTACGGAACCCTCGGTGCGCGAGTACGACTAGCACGCGACCGGTTTTTTCACAATCAAGGCCCTAGTTTCTAACAACATAATAATACCCTCTAACTTATCGTTTTAAATTTCCCCATATTGACTGACCCATTTTGATTGCTTGTAAAGTAAAAGTTCTACCATAGCATAGGATAATCCCATATTCAGTTATTATTTTAATTTTAAGTTTATTTCCCCTTATTTTCTTTTATAATTACAGGAAGTATTTTTTTTATTACCTACTTGTGTATGTAGAATAAAGTTTAAAATTGAATGCGTCCCTTATACTAAATCTGACGGCGCGCGTGTACCTATTTCGGCGCGGCACAAAATATTTTTTTTAACACAGTTTTCAGACAAAAATGTATGACAAGTAATTTTTTTTATATAGTAAGATAACTGGGCTATCGACTAGTAATTATTTTATGAAGCAAATCACCATAGTTTTAAGTAAAAAGAAAAAAATCGGAAAAAAAAAGTAAAGAAATTTTTTGATTTTTGAATTTCTCCTTTTTTTTGTATGGGTGGGTAAAATGTTTGTTTCAGAAATGAATTCCTCGTCCTCGAATTATAAGAAAAAGACACCAAACTTGATATAGTTGCTAGATGTATGGAGATATTAAATTTAGAGTGAGGCGCGCCGGATGCAGTTTCCCCCCCCCTCCCCTGCCCACCTAGGGGGGCGTACCACTGGGCACCCGGGCTAAATCAGCTCAGATCACCCCCAGGAACACCTGGTCCAAGGGATTTGCTTTGTCTCAAAAATGCAAGGTTCCCTTAGAAATCGGGACCTAAGATCTCCCACTATTAGCAAAATTGTACAATATTCCCAATCTTCTCAAACTTCTTTGTTTGGAGCATGATTCTGCTAAAATTTCGAACTATAATATTTTTAAGCCAGCTTTTCTCGTATTTTTTTGTAACTTTGGCAATTTTGATCTTACGTCATTATAGTCGTGTAATATGTAAAAAATAAAAGTTTTTGATTCACATCGACATGCTCGGAAATGTTAACTTATTCAAGCAAGGCCAAGGCATTTGTTTTATTATTATTAACCAATGGAAGCGTCAGCGAAAATCGGCAATTTCGATTGGCCGTTCAACACAGTCACGTGGTCTGGTGTGTTTACATTTATAGAAATACGTAAACACATGGAGTATAGCGAAGTAATTACTCAGGGTATACTATGTAAATCCGAAAAGTTATAATTACGAATGCAACATTTTGATAGAAAACTTTATTTTTCCACGTAATTTCCCTTAACGTCAATAAATATGACTATTATTTCCGATAGACATACAACTTTCTACAATAAAAGATATAAAATGCACCATTTAAAGGTTTGACTTTTATATCAAAAACGCATGGGTGCTAACCTTTGGCCAAGGCTGTAGATACTACGATCACGTTCATAGTTGAAGGGTCATTCTACTTTTAAGCGCAGGCGCAGGTCGATTTTTTGACAAGTGCTCTTCAAATAATATTTTTATAAAAACGTTAGAGTGCTCGGTTTTGTAATTTAATATTGAAACAGTTACACAACTTAGCTTACATTTAAAATTATCACTACATTTAAAAAATCACTATAATTAACTTTAAAGTAGGTAACATAGTGGTCACGCATGTCCCCGCCATTTGTATGGAAAAAGTTTATTTACCGCTGTATTACCAACTTTTCCTGATAAAATATCAATAAATTTAAAGTGTTTTGTTTTGAACTATTCAATTTAGTTGTTCCAGTTTCAATATAAGTCAAATTTACGTGAAAAAAATGTCTAAAAATGCCTTTAATTTCACCAATGATTATTATGCGCTAAAAAGTACGCAAAAGTAAGTAGTAGTTAGGCGATGGGCTTGCAACCTGTCACTAATACACTGGTAAACATCTTAGCCTAAGAGTGCAAAATGTGGTTACAGAATTATTAACCAGTTTTTAGAGTTGTTGGTAATTCTGTAGCTCTGCCTACCACTCTGGGAATAAAGGCGTGAGTTTATGTATGTATGTAAGTAGAATGACCCTGAAATGTATGACTCACCTTACACTTGTGTATGGTGACGTTGTGCAGCGCGAGCAGCCCCTTGAGCGCGTGCGCCAGCGCATGCCCGCAGCGGTCGGGCGGCGCCGCGCCCAGCCCCCCGCTCTCGCGACCTTTACGCTCTCTATCCTGTTCAATAAAAAGGAATAGGTAGGTAAGAGATAACTAACGATCGGCAACCGGTAGCAATTTCTCTATTTTTTAATTTTTTTTTATGGCATAGAGAAGACAAACGAGCACACAGGCCACCTGATGGTAAGTGGAAACTGTGACCCTAGACATTCGCATTCACAAGACTGCAAAGCAATCCTAAGACTGCAAATGCGTTGCCAACCCTGAGGACTAAGATGGAATGCCTCTATGCTAGTCATTTCACCGGCTGTCTTATCCCCAAACCGGAACACAACAATGCGAACACTGCTGTTTGGCGGTAGGTTAATGGATAAGATGGTGGTAGCGATCCGGACGGACCCTGCACAAGGTCCTACCACCCGCAAAAATTAAATTTAATTAAATAAAATTTCATGCACAACTTATATATTAGAAGTACATATATAGTTTTACAACTAGGCACCTCTCACATCTGTTGATGCAGCAAGGTCATCACTACATAGTACAAAGTCGCTGTCAATAGAACTTGTGAACTAGTAAACCAATTAGTAATGTTTGACACATAACCTCAAATATTCACCAAAAGTGTTTTTATACTTTTTATTAAAAATAACGTATAATAAATAGGTATTTCATCTTAAACTTAGTATCAAAATAATGATCTAGTGTATAAAACATTGCAAAGACCTCACTTGATCTTTATAAGTACGTGATTATCGAGTAATCATGGTGAATGGGTTCGATTGGTTTTGTTTACATCTCTTGCAAGATCTATTGACAGCGATTTTAAAACAAAGTCGCTTCCCGCTGTCTGTCTGTCCCTATGTATGCTTAGATCTTTAAAACTACGCAACGGATTTTGATGCGGTTTTTTTTTAATAGATAGTAATTTAGGAGGAAGGTTTATATGTATAATCATGTCTGGTTTATGTACGGGTGTTACAGAAAACTCACATAAACCGAAGCGAAGCGAGAGCAGGTCGCTAGTCTTATATAAATTGGATCCTCAATGCTTAAAGGAATCGATACACTATATCAGACATAGAAAAAAATATGATAATTTACTATCACAAATTAAATTCAGTGAGTTTTTAACAATATCATTATGGTTTTAATAACACAGTCTTATCCATATTAGTCATAACCAATAGCAAACAAAAGTTACCTCTTATACTGTCGAAAGGTAACCCAACGGGACCCTGTTAATATTCATACGCTGTCCGTCCGTCAGTCTTAACTTTAAAAAGCTGTATCTTTTGAAATGTAATGGATAGCGGATTCCTTTTTTTTCAGAATGTGTTATTACAACGGTACTAACAGATAAAATAAGAAAGTGAAACAATACGGGGGGTCCTGAAACTTTTTTTTCAACGTATTTTTATTTGTTGTATCGTAAAAACGGTAAAACATACAAGCGTCAAATTCGATATGATTTTAGTCCTGAAGGAAAATAGGACGAACTGGAAGAACGGTTGGACAGATTTGAATGAAATTTGGACTGGAGATAGCTTATACCCAGTATTAACACATTGGCTACTTTTCATCCCGGAAAATTAAAAAGTTTCCAAGGGAATAACAGTAATCGAAATTTATACGGACGAAGTCGCGAGCGCTTCGCTCGTCGTCGCACCTAACTCATACGAAAGATGAATAGATTCTCGGTTTCGATATTATATTCCAATTTTCGAACGTCATCACTATAAGTCAGCTTATCACCTAGCTCAATAGTAAATAATGCAATAGCGGGTACGATACTTGACAACAGATTCATACCTAAAACAAAAATACTTTGAATACGTGAACTTACCCCTTCCTTATCCCTCCTCCGGTCCCCTATATCCCTTAACGCCAACCCCCTCATTTGCAGCGCCAGCGATTTCTCTTCCCGTTCTGTCTCACCAACACCACTCTTATCACTTTTAACATCTTCACTATCTTTCTCGGGACTATTTTCACTAGCTTTTTCATCACATTCATTATTTGTATCTGCACTATTTCCTTCTTTGTCCTCGTCTTCTTCACAATTGTACGTTTCATCTTTGACGCTCTCTGCGTCTCTTTCTGACGTAACTTCGGTTGGCTCTTCGAATTCATGCTCTTCGTTATCTGAGTCGGAGTCCTCATCTGAAAATCCACTCAAGTTTATTCAATCAACACTATTAGAACATACAGAAACTACTTCCAACACAATAAAACATGCTTGTTTACACACGATACTGAAAGGAAATTACATTCAACCATTTTATTTATAAAAATACTATCAAGTCAAAACAAATAAATCCGAATCTAACCTTTAAAATCCGGGCACGCCGGATTAGTAGTCGCTGGCACGTACAAATCAGCCAACATATAGTGCGATGACGCCACTATCTGCGGATACCGACTGACCTCCAGCAACCTTATAGCATGCTCCAACAATTGCTTGACATGCTTCGACCTGTTCGTCAGTCTCATATTTCTCGCCACCCTGTATAACAACATAGCTACTGGGGTCGTAAAGGGATTATCAAGACTATCAGGACATAAAGACGTCAAATCGTACAACTTTACAACATCATCATGAGGGCCTTTAAACAACCAATAAGTATGTCCAGCCTTGGTTGCATTACACTTCAAAAACGATAGAATATTCTGCGCAACATTCCTCACAACTTTCGGTGAGAACTTTGAATTCTCCATGTTAGGCAAGTCTTCAGTTTTCATAGGCTCGTATTTTTGGACGATACCGTCTAAATGATAGCACATGAGGACTTCAGGGACGTTGCACATTAGGTTGTCTAGCCAGTAGTCTATCCCAGTCAACACGTTGATTGGTTCCCTCGCGTCCCGTAGACGGAGTGAGACACAGGGGCGGTCTTTGTCTCCGAAGATGGGTAAGTCGCTTCCGATAAGCATTTGTATATCCTCGAAAGTCCAGAGAACGTTTCTGTTGTAGAGGTGCTCGTTTGGCGGCTCGGAGCGTGTTTCGGGCTCAGGTAAAAACGGACCTAGAATGAAACCAAATGGCAATTATTACAATGTCGTCAACATACAAGGTAAGCCATTCAAAAGGTAGGAATTAACGACCAAATAATATTGAAAATGTTGTAATATTTTTTATCAACAATTTAGTGTAACCTACAGATATTGAACGCGTTACAAAATATAACAAGACCTGGGCTGAGATTCTACTCGACAAAACCTTATTGCTTTTGACGTGTTTCCGTACTGTCAACGTTTTGATAGCTCTTATTTACTTGACAGCAATGGCGGTCGAGTTAAACACAATACGTAGTAAGTACGTCAAAAGCAATATTGCTTTACCGACTTGATTAGAGCCTCAGTTTTTTTTTACAATTAAATTAATTAATTCAATTGAATTGGGAAACTGTAAGAGATATGGTAATCTGTTCCTAAGAACAGAGGGTATGATTTTGGAAAAAGGGAAAAAACTGCATTTAATGACTCAAAAACTGGTGCATTCTGAAGTAAATACATAAGCAATAATAATACATATTTCTCTATCAAATAAATCGATAGATTGATAGATACTAAACACGACTGAATAAGCAATAAGTACCAGGTTTTACGACCAAATATGATGCCGTTTGTCGATTGACTACGTGTTTAGTTTCAGCACCACGTCAAACGCTTTTTTGAAAAGCTACTCCCGTAAAAAACTGGGTTTCCTTGTTCTATTACCGCCGTACTCGGTGACATTTTAAAACCGGTTAATTCGTTTCTCTTTCAATCTTGTATATGAAAAGTCCTCACTATGGAACGACTTTAATCGTCATTAACTAACTCTGAGTGCGGTCAATCTACCAACTGCGCAATCCGCTCCAATTGCAAGCGGACTGCACGGTTGCAGTTACGCCAACTGCATCAGAACTGCCCTCGAACTGTCATTTTGCAGCTAGCTTGCAGTTCACATGTTGTCCGTCAATGCCGGACGTCAAAGTACATACCGGGCGTGGGGTCCCCAGGCGTGGGCCGTGTGGTCTCCGGCAGCTCGCAGACGCTGTGCGAGAGGAACTTGTGCGTCAGCTGCAGCGCCGTGCGCGGCGCGGGCGGCGGCGCCAGGCTCATGCGCTCCTAGTACATCATTACCATAACATATACATTTTATATACGAATCTTTCCTAATAAATAAATAAATATAAGGGGACAATCTCACACCAATTGACCTAGTCCCAAACTAAGCTCAAGGCTTGTATTATGGGTACTAGACAACGATATAAATACTTATATAGAGAAATAATATCTTGTGCCATTCGATATACTTAAATATAGAGAAAACATCCATGACTCAGGAACAAATATTCGCGCTCATCACACTAATATCTGCCCTTACCGGGATTTGAACCCAGGACTTCACAGCTTCGTAGGCAGGGTCACTACCAACTAGGCCAGCGCGTCGTCAAAGAGAAAGAGCAGATACAGAGTAATTTCAGGGATACAGTAGATCTGCTTCACACACACAAACAAACACTTTGCTTAAAAGACAACCAACTAGATTAACTATTCTCAAAGTGTTCTCAGGGGAAACGCGGGGCTCCGCAAGGCCTCAGCAAGATTCCCGCCGAAAATGAACATAAAAAACAATGTAGAACAATGTAGAAACAATGTAGATTATTGACGTGTAAAAGTGCCCGTGCGGCCTACTTACTGAATAAATATCTTTTATCTTTTAATGTTCTGTAAAAAAAACCTGTTAAAGTACATAAGAGTAGCTAAACCATGCTTTGTCCTTTTCTGTCATTGGTAAATTTGAATTCGAGAAATAAGGACAAAGCATGACTTAGCTACTCCACGGTTTTTTCTAGTTTGATAATAAGGGAATTAGAGTTACAAAAAGATTTCGTTGTTAAAAAACTATGATAACCGCTGAACTAGATAATTGGGCCACTGAGGATACCGCCCGTGGCCAACAACTATTACGACAAGAGGACTCGCAGTTACATAACTCCTCGAATATTCAACACAATTTTTCCGGTAAATTAATGTAGCAGTAAAATCATTTTTTAAATCAGGCTATAAAAAAATATATTTTATGTAACACTTTACCATCTCAATAGAAACAGCAACAAAATGCTAACCTTAGTTTTTTTTTTATGCGGTTGGATACATGTGGCCTATTGTAGGTACCACATGTCTGACTAAGTAAACTTATTTAGTTAATTAATTGTTAGTTACGAGTAGGTGCATGCAGAATTTAAAAGCGAGTGCAAAAATTGCCAATAAACGTATGTTTGGCAAATTGTTAAATTAAAAATGTACCACACTGTTTTCGGAATAAATAAATTAAAATATTGCCATTGTTTTTAGTTGATTTAGAATGGAATGATGGCCTGGAATACTAAATACATTTGTAATCTTAATATCAAAGCAACATTACTAATAGCTAACGATAAAATCGGAAAGACGATAAAGTGGCCACAGTACCTCAGCTGTTCTTAACGTAAACTCGTAACCAGATGATACCCGGGCCACCAAAAGCCAAGCCAAAAGCCTACCTGCTCAGACATCGTCTTGAGTATGTTCTCGTAGAAGAAGTCCTTGAGCCAGGACCACTCGGACTTCATCAGGTAGTCGTACACGTCGAAGTCGTCCAGTAGGAGAGTGTTCTCCACTCGGTGCACCATCATGCTTACCTGGAGGCAAAAGTTTTTTTATGGTATGGAGAACGCAAACGAGCACGCAGGCCTGACGGTGAGTGGGATCTGAGACCCATAGACATTTGCATTTGGACTAAGGTCTAAGGTTTAGGATGGAATGCCTCTATGGCAATAACTTCACCGGTTGTTTTGAGGTCCAGAAAAAATATTTCTATCTTATGAAAATTTGGCAAATTATTCTCGTACAGTCGGCCAAAAATGTGGTCTACCACCCTATGGTTGAAGTTCATTTGCACGTCGTGATACAAGTTCGATTTTCCCTTGCAATAATATTATGTTATGACAGTGACAAGTGTCAACCTTAGCGATAATTAGATCTCACAGTTCCCTTTATTCTCCAAGATACCATCATCAGATCTTGACGTCTTGGCCATGGGAATAACTATAAAGTATACTCTTTCAAGACCAACACATTAGTACAAAGAACACTTGAACAAGGAACAGCTGGATACAGGCATCTATATATCAGTTGCCGCAACTGCCGCCTGATTTAATAATAATAACGCAGGGCAGCTAGTGGCGAGCTGTTGGTGAGTGGCGACACCACGTACCTGATTGCTCCCGAGGGTAGGTCCTGTTCCTCACCTCACGCTTGCCTTCACCGGCCGGCTGCGGTGTACAATGACGAGGAACAGACCCTCACCTCTGGCTTGCCTTTATTGGCCGGTCAGAGTGGAGTCGCAAGAGCTATATGCTCGAAGGGTATCCACCCTTGCATAAGTGGCGAGTGGGCACCTTATGGTCGTTTAAAGTCCAGAAGCACCTCTCCACCCTTAGCCCCTCTGGAACTGTTGCCTCCCTGCTGCTATATATATGCGGCTATTTCGGGAGGCCCATTCCATTGAGTTGGCGAGTCATTTTGCATTGGCCAGGCAGGCGCCGTAGTTTCATCAATAGCCTAGGTCACCAATCCATATCAGTTCATTCATAGAACTTATTATTAATGTTCCCATCCTTCTTAAATAGTCTCTTCTAATCGGTGGTTGTCCGTGGGAGCATACCTCTATAGTTTGAACTCAGGGACAATCGCCGGTTGGTATCCCATCACTTTACTAAATTAAACTTGTCTAAAGGGCCTCTGCGTGTTGGCTTCGGCTCCATGTACGCCTTCCAAAGGTCCGGGACTCCCATAGTTCCGTGATTGGTAAAGACATACATAATAATAATAATAAATCTGTCCAGTGGTCTTTTAATTATTGCATAGCGAGCAAGAAAAAATAAACATACTTAGGGCCTGTTGTTTGATCAGTAGTTAAACTAACTAATTGTTAAAATTTGAAAAAGGAATTGTTAAAATTTGAAGGAATCTCAAGAAAATATGTCAAATTTTCAGTTCCTTTTTCGAATTTTAACAATTAGTTAGTTTAACTACTGATCAAACAACAGGCCCTTACAGTCGAATTGAGAACCTGCTCCTTTTTTGAATGAAGACTGTTAAAAACGAGTTGCGCCGACCCTAAATGATTGGGATAAGGGTAAGATGATGACGTATAGGTATGATGACTTACAGTCCCGTTGGGCTGGTACGGCAACTTGAGCAGCTTCTTGATGCACTCCGCTCCTGAGATCACGTCGACCTCGCCCACGCAGTCAGGAAACATGTGCGCCATGCGGAAGCTGCAACAACACACGAAAATCACTTGAGAAAATGAGTTCTATACTAACCAACATATCGTCGTTAGTCATCTATGAAAAAACTTCGTATTTCATATTTCGTGATGTACGATTTTAAACTTAATTCGAGAATTAAGTTCAAGTTCATACATCTCAAAATATCAGATACAAGTTTTTCTAAAGTAGTAACGATATCCGTCACCTCCAAGGAGGCCACATGCCCCCAAAATACAGGACATTATAATAAGGCTGGGGAGATCTGGTTCTGCCCTTATATCTTATAATTATTCACTCCATATTACCAACGTGTAAAAAAACCCTCATGTGGCCAACTTACTAAATAAAATAATTATTCTTATCTCACATAAGGGTCATTATTCGAGCGTTTCAACCGCCTCACTTTTGTGGACATATTTTTTAAGAATTGTGTACAATATTGTGTATTGTATTTGCATTTTTTTTTGAATTTTTAGGATAGGACCCTCTTACACACTCAGCCAGAGCTATTGGAATCTGCAAGTTTCCTTACACTTTTTTTCTTTTAGGTACTGTAAGAGCATATACTTAAGTTCATTCAATTTATTCATTCTACAACAAAAAATCAGCCTTAAATTTCAAGACAATACTTTAGTTCATTACGAAACCCAATAACAATAATGAGGGCGCTACTGGACGCTAGGCGTAGTCTTAAACTAATGAAATTTATTTTTTACCTCGACAACCCAGTACTCCCAGCCAATATCTGCTTCAAGCCATAAGAATCAATGGACGCTCCCCAGTTGGACGGTGGCAGGTTCAAATCCGTGTTGCACTGCAGCCGGGCATAGCTCACCGGACTCTGGAACGCTGTGTACTTTACTACGGCAGTTGATTTGATGCCCGGTGAGGGACTGCGGTCCTGAAAATAATAATACAAAATTAAATGTTACTTAAACAAGCAGAAGAGAAGATGATAATAATATTAACACTGCTACTACTATATGATATACACATAGGTACTTGAAATTTAGATATCTTTGAGTCTTTTTAAAAAATTATTTATTTTATAATAAGATGAAAGTTTGAAATGCGCTCTTTGCGTAGTATGTGTGGTGTGAAACTGATTGATAGAGTAAGGAATGAAAAAGTCAGAGAGAAATGTGAAATAAAAGAAGATGTAGTGACTAAGATTGAAAAGGGCATGCTTCGATGGTTCGGTCATTCGGAAAGGATGGATGAAAGAAGATTGACGAAAGAGATATATAGATTGAAAGTGAGTGGACGGGGCAGTAGGGGCAGCCCTAGGCGTGCTTTTTCGAGTCAAATCGGAGAAATACTGGAAAAAGGCCGAATCTTAAGTACCCAAAACCGACGTGCGTGCATGACTCGATGTATGAATGTGGAAGAAGCGAAAGAAATTTGTCAAGATCGTAGCAAATGGAAAGAAGTGGTCTCTGCCTACCCCTCTGGGAAACAGGCGTAATTTAATGTATGTATGTATGTATAATAAAATGAAATATAAAATAATCAATTAAAAAATCTTATAGGTAACTAGCCTGTAGGTACTTGATATTGTAAGTTAATGTGGTTTGTGGTGGTGTGGTATTGTCAGTGGCAAGATCTAAACTTAATTTGGGTAAGGTGCATTTCACGAGGCTTTCTAATGTATTTATTATAAGAAAAACTTTGTGTGCTTTTAGATTTTGCATACTTTTCAAAATTCCACCTCTGGGTATTGTTATTTTTAAGATAATATTTTATTGAAACCTACAACATCCTTAACATATTTTACAAAGTACAGCCAGAAACACTAATATCTATATCCCTACCCGCTAAATATCAATTACCAGTGTCATAGGGGCCATATTAACAGTGTCATAGGGGCCATATTAACAGTGTCATAGGGGTGTGTAAATATTTTTGAAGCCTTGGGAACGTTTATATGTTTATGCCTTTGACTGCACCTGCCCTAGGTGGCATATTTACCCAGACCAAGAATGAGATAATATGTACCATTTCTTGTCTAAGCACAAAGTGTTGAACATTTTGTGCAAAACAGTGATCATCCTCAGTGAAATATTTTAAAAATAGACCGAATGACACAAGTGGACAATAAATAAGACGACTTCCGCAAGGCTTAGAAAAAAACTATTCAATAAAAAGTTCCTACTACAATTCTGTAAACTTTTCCCAGTTTCTTTCCGTATCTCTGGTAGGCCTCAGGGATCACAACTGGAGTTTATTTTATCATAAACATTTAAATAACGCATAATACATAATAAAGAATGTTTACCTTGGTGCGCTTGCATTCAGTTTCATTTACGTCCTCCATCTTCGTTAATTAAAATAACCGGCAAGCAGCAATATTATTACGTGGCTACTAAGCTTGTTATAACCCTTCGGTCGTCAACGGTGCTGAGTAATAAAATATAATGTGGGTTTAGAAATATTTTCTCACGCAAAATGTTTTCTTGACCATCTGATCTGACAGTTGTGTCGGTGACAGTCAGTGATGGCGTTACCATAAGAATTACAAAAACACTCTGAATCTCACTTTTTTATCACTTCTCGTCAAAGTCATGTTCGACATTCATCAAAAATGAACAACACAAAGCAAACATTTTTTTCTTCATTTACGGCTTTCATTCCCTGTTTTAATAAGGTGCATTTCATCAATACCGAGTTTTAGACAATCACAATGGACTCATTAGAGAAACAAGTCAAGCACATGGGTTTGTTTAGCTTCACGCACTCCTGTCTGGACCACGATGCTAATATTGACGTAAGAAGTGAGATGAGAATAAACGGTAACACTTCAGACTTCAATACAATAACTTTGACATGTTGACAGCTGTTCGTGTCCGTTCATATTTACGAAGAAGTAAAATACAGAAAGTTCTAGAATATATATTTATTTTGCGGAAAATGTTTGTTCGGGTCCAAATATGTAACACCTTATTGTACCATTTTTGAAGCAAATAAAGATTATGATTATGATTATGATTATGATTATTCATGATCATTACCTGGAGTTTATGAATAACGTTTGACTGGGTAAAATTTTGCTAATTATGAAAATGTATTAATTGAACTTTTTTGATCGTATTATAACAGTACGCCCGTCCCCGTAACACCTGTGCCCTATACCACAAAACTTTACAAGTGCACAATTCTACAAAATTGTTAAATTGTAAACAAAAAAATGTACCACAATCATTACAAATATGTTTTCGTTACAATTTGCGGTACACAAATATGTCACTTTTTTAAAGCGTACCACAAAGAATAAAGGTATGTCACGACAGCTACATATTTGTAGGATTGTTAACTTGTAAATATACAGGTGAAAAATTGTAATGTTACAACTATAATTATGTCATAACTTATTTCGCCTCTTTTGAGTTTGAAGGTAGTTTCACCTTATTCGCAACACAAAAGAATTGCATTAAATTATAATTGTACGTACATATACTGAAATAGGTACCGATATACGAGTATCCACGGACATTACCTATTACGTACGTCCGAGATTACAATGGACTTACAAGACAAACTAACTATTTTAGGCCTCATAAATGAAAATAAAGAAATACTTTTTGGTAAATTTAGTGATAAATTGACGCACGATGTAAAAATAAATAAATGGAAAGAGATAACGAAAAATGTAAATGATTCAGGAATAATGGGCAAGGATTGGAGGTATTTACGAGACACTACCTGGGCCCTATCTAATAAAAGTTACAATTTACAATTTGTAATTACAATTCACATTTTACATTTCTACATATTTCCGTTCAATAAAAATTACAAATTACAATATTGTAATAGTAAAAAAAATACAAAATTGTAGAATTGTAGCTACAATTTTACATAATCCTGTTCAATAATAGTACATTGTGTATTAAGGGTGGTAAAGAAAGAATTACAAACGAGAGTCTGTTAGAAGCCCGAAGCCGTAGGCTGAGGGCTTTAATGACTCGAGCTTTGTATTTCCTTTACCACCCATGTAACATACAATGTTTTTCATCACAATTGCGAGGAAATGAAATAAAATCAGACAAAATATCATATTTTTAACTTATTAGCGGCAGACGGCAGACTACATCATTGTCTGTGGCTTACCACAGATAATGTCAAACGTGTTCGGAGTCCGATTCTAGTGACATATGAGATCAATAGTTTATTATGCGAGATTGTTAGGAAATAGTATTCAACTGACATTTCATCTCGAATGAAACTTCATATCGAATGGCACAAGAATTGGGGTCCTGACGTATTGTGATAGTTTGAGTCCACGTATAATATTTAAAAAAAAAGCTATTACGCACTTAAGTAACGTAATGGTAAAAAAAAAGGCCCGCGGGTATTATTTTGGATTTACGGTCGATTTTTCTAGCATGTTAGGACACTATTTACGAGCAAGTGTGATGAAAAGGTTTTTACCTGACAGGCATTAATTTACAAATTTGTCAGAAAAAGTGGTTTATTAAACGCAGTGTTGTAGTTACAAGTTTACAATATTGTAGAATTGTAATATAATTCTTACAGGCGAGCGCACTCTGTGTAAAAACCGTTGGTGATTTTTACTTGTTATTAAAATAATACGTTTTGAGTAAGGGTGTTAACGTCATCTAGTGAGAGCAGTCACGAAGAATATTCACCAATACTTGTGCGACGGAGGCGAATATTTAAAAAAAGAATAAATTTCACGTTTAATTTGACAGACTACACATTTAATGAGAAGTTTAGGGTAAGCAAGACTACCATTGAATATTTGGTAAATAAAGTAGGCATTGAGCTCGAACACAAAACCAACAGAAATGCAACTCTTACACCTACTGAACAAATTTTGTGCGCTTTACGTTGGATGGGCTGTGGGTCACAACACCATATAATAGCAGATGCGCACGGTATATGTAAGGGGACTGTACATGACTGCCTGAAACGCGTGTCTTTCTCGATTGTCAGTAAATTATTTGGTGAAGAAGTCCTTTGGCCTGAAAATAGTATCGAGGTTCCTAGATTATTTATGATGTATAATATACCTAGAATAGCTGGTATTGTAGATGGTTCGCTAATTCAAATGGATGCGCCTCGCCAGAATGAACCAGCATTTGTAGATAGAGATGGAAATCATTCGATGAATATTATGGTGGTATGTGGACCAAATTTAAAAATGTCCAAAGCTCTTAAATATTTTTTTTTCTACCCTCGTTTCCTTATTCTTCAATAATAAATATTACACTTATATGTGAATTGTATCTTACCATGACTTATTTGTAAAACAAAATTGTAATCGGTAACTACAGGCATTTTTTACAATTTTAAAATTTATTAAACATAGTATAAACGCGATACAATTTACAAATATTTAGCAGTGTTACTTTTACATTTTTGTAGTTATATTAAACAGGCTTTTACCATGCAATTCTACAAATATGTCACTATTTTACAAATTTGTCGGATTGTAACTGTTACGAACTCATTTCACACTTCGCATAGTTTTTATATTGACCATAAATTACGTGTTCTGTCTGTCAATTCTTTTATCTTCACTTATGTCGATGTCTATAAAATAAACGTATTTTATTGAGTTAGCGATAATGTGTATTTATATCATTGGCGACGAGAATTAAAGGACAAAATGAACACCGAACAATTCGACAAATTCCTGCAATTGCAGGCAGTTCAACAAAAACAAATGTCTGACATTTTACAATTGTTACTAACGCAAAACAAAGCGGCTGAGACGACTTCCACACCGAACACGACAAACGGCACGGAGTCATCTAGTTCTACTAACAGAAACACCATTTACAACAGTTTCAAAGGTGATAAATTCAATTCTAGTGACACGTCGATCGAAAACTTTATAGACTATTTTGAAACGAAATGCGGACTTTGGGGAGAAGACGCGCGAGGAATCAAGAAAGACCTTCTGTTCGCCTGCATTACGCCTGAAACGTTTCACGATATAAAAGTTGCCCTAACACCGCATTTTGAAACCAGCACGTACGAAGACATCCGAGCAAAGCTTCTCGACCTGCACAGAGTCAAGCGCACACGATACAGAGCACTTACCGACTTTTGGAACTGCATACGCACTGACAACGAATCCATGGAGCTCTACGCTAACAGACTTAAAGAAATAAGTAAAGATTGCGGCTACAACGACAACCTGTTAGAGCGGCAGCTACGTGACCGCTTTGCCACCGGCCTCAACCATCAACAGTTACAGATCGACCTGAAACAAAAATGGCCCGACTTACAAGAACTTCAAGACGGGAAATGGAAAGAAATCACTTTTGCTCAGATATTCAGCGTTGCACAGTCACGAGAACGCGCAGAAGGCGATGAGGACACATACGTCAAGGCGAACAAGATCAAAAGAAACACAAGTTTCCGTCAAAACCCATCTCCACGCAGACTACGGACACATCAATGTTTCAGATGCGGTCAACCCGAAAGACATCCACTACATCAATGCGCGGCCAAAACTCATACATGTAAAGAGTGCAATATTCAGGGTCATTTCGAAGACTGCTGCATCAAGTCAGGCAAGGCACGCCTACCTGATCGAATCTATAACGGATCAAAAACTCTTCCAAAATTAACAAGTTACACAAGCTGAAAAATAACGGCAGCTGCAACGACTCTTCACGAACATCCGACTCAGACGACAACGACGAAGACTCAGATACCGTTTGTCAAATTAATTGTACAAAGGGCAAAGACAGCAAAAGAATCGATGTTTTAATCAATGACGTTCAATGCACGTTAGACTGGGACCCCGGCTCAGTTTACTCTATTATCAGCACCAAGTTCTGGAGACGCATCGGGGCACCCCCTCTCACGAAGGCCCCAGGCTTACACGCTTACGGTAACATCAGACTAAAACCAAAGGGCCTTACAGACGTAACAGTACAAATGCAAGGGGAAGAAAAATTATTACCTGTCGTCGTTATGAAGTCAGCCGATCCAATGTTGTTTGGCTTGCAGTGGAGTGAGATGTTCAACATGGATTTTCCAAAACCAGTCTACTCTATTAAAAACATTCGACACGAACCTGACAACCTGAAACAGATCTTGGACAAACACAGTGCCCTTTTCGACGGTAAGCTGGGAAAAGTCAAAAATTACCAAGTAAACATACACATCAAACCGCAAGCTGACCCGAAACACATCCCAGCAAGATCAATTAAGTTTTCAATGAAGAAAAACATAGAAGTTGAACTAGAACGCCTAGTTGAAGAAGGCATCATTACTCAAGTGGACCCAAACGTCACACCGGTTCAATGGGCAACACCAACAGTCAACGTACTTAAATCCAACGGTCAGATCAGAATATGTGGTGACTTCCGCAGCACGCTCAATCCTGTACTGATAACACACGCACATCCAATTCCGTTATTTGACCAGTTACGCCGGAACCTCGCAAATGGAGAGAAGTTTTCTAAAATCGACTTAAAGGACGCTTACCTTCAATTCGAAATAAGTCCTGAATCGAAACAATTTCTTACAATTTCGACACACAAGGGTTACACAGTGTGAAATCTGCCCTTAAAAACGGACATATATCATTTTGGAACTCAAACGATAGATTTAACCATTTCAAATGTGAGACGATCATACCGGAGTGCCAATTCTGCTCAGAACTCGAGAAATATTTTTTTTAAATTTTATTTACAAAAAACACAAACATGGAAAATCTCCAGTTTTCGACAAAACTAAACGCAAATCACAGTGACAATAAATTAAACAATGCATGGCGTGTGTATTATATAAAAAATAGAGCTCTAGTTGTTATTTTGTTTGAATTATTTAGGTTTTTGTTAATTTTGTTTTTTATTTTTTTTATCAGAAATCTCAAAGCATTAGGATTTTATTACTAGTCAAAACAATTGTTTACACGTGCAGCAAACACTAAAAAAAAATTAGATCTAAATCTCAAAGGATCTCTGAGATAATTCGTTCTAAATTTTTTTCTGATAACTATGGAAATAGGGTTGTCGCATGTTTTCCACATAATATTTGTATAGAAAAGTTTAATTTTTAAGTAACCATAAAACATGATAACATTGTGCTGACCTGATGATGGAGCTGGAAGGTGGTCAGAAGATTTCTGCTGATAAAAGGTGATACATCAAGATTTAACTGTGAATCGAGTCTTGTGTCTGCGTTAAAGACGCTTATTTGTTTAGCATTACAATACATAAATACACTATAAATCTTTAATTTTAAAAACTAGGTGTTATGTTCAGTAAAATATTATGTTGTTTTCGTTTTGAAGAACTTCTGTGCTTTCATGACTATGGCCTTCTAAATTGCTTAAAAGGTTATCATCGCTTCGTGACTCATTAAAATGTTCTTCCGTTTGGACATCATATGGTTTGAGTAACATTATAGCGGCTAGTGGCAGAGGTAATCGCTTTAATTTATTTTGCCGGTCTCTAAGCCGTATGTTGGAAATACAAGGATCAGACGACTCCAGTGCTCTATGAAACAAATCCAACATGGTTTTTTCCCGATCCAACTTCCTACAATGGTGTTCACGGTCATAACGCCAGAATTTATTTCGGGCTTCCCCAGCTTGCTCCGAAAGTAACCCTATGGGTAAAGCACAAGTTTCAATTATTTCCTTGCCATGGACTAAAATTTTATGCAATGTCACCGTCATCGGATGCCATTCATATGCTGAAACGTACTTAGATGCAATTAACTTGCAAAAGTCGCCGAATTTATTAGCGTCAATAGGCAATCCGCTAGACAAAACTACTAACATTGTATGTAGATCGTCCAGCAGCCACTGTTGAATATCTAGTATTTCAGCGAAAATGGCACGATTTTTATCGTTTAGAGCAGTTCTCGCGGTGTTTCCGTCGTTTGTTGTTCCTGAATTAGGTCGGACAACATCCACCAAAAGCCCTAATCTTTTTCTGATCTCTTCTTGGATACGTTTTTTTGTTTCAGTGACTTTAGTTGCTTCTGGTGAATTATGTCCGATTCTCCATTTCTTAACAGGATTTTTGTATCCCAGATGCAATAGAAATTCAAACACGCGAATCCACGCATGAAGTGGACTTAATCCATGCCGCAAAAGAGTTTTATCGGTAGGCTGTGAAAAAACAATATCTAATTTGTTGAATTGTGTTGAAGTAGCCTTGCAAAAAGGGCATCGAAGTTGTGAACTAGTATTAGTTATGATATTAAGGACTTTGCCATCTATGACGGTCAAGTAGAGTTGAGATTTCACTGATATTACTTGTCCTTTTGAAGTAGTGACCTCGAATGTGGTTAGCCTTTCAATTTGGTCTTCTATCATTTTTTTTTCGGAAAGGATTAAATCTTTTGACTCTTTCCGATATTGAGTATGAACTGGCCGACAATACCTATACGAAGTTGGGGTTGGGTTTAACCACAGCACCACGCGGCCTCCTTCAGTCGTAATTCGTAAGGGAATGAAAGTAGTAACAAATATGCTACTATCATTTTCTTCGCTTTGAAAAAAGTTCTGTTTGTAAAGCGATTGTCCTGAACTACCGTCAAATCCCCAAGAGCCCTCAAAAACGCAATTTAACAATTCGAGATTTTTTTCAGCACAATAAATTGAAATGGTATCGTCACACGATTTGATTATTCTTTCAAATGTGTGTGAAATAAGGCTGCATAAAGGTATCGATGCATCTCTTTCAGATACTTGAACTGGGGCATCAGGGTAACAATCTTTCTTTGCGGCTCGAATGTGATGATATGACGGAAATGCTGGATAGCCTCTCGATTTTAAATCATACTCAAGAAATTTGTATGTATCTACAGTGAATTTTCGATCTATATAGATAGCTAAAGCTTCCTCTGGGCTATAGGGCTGGGGATCTTTTTTGATTTTTGTGGCTATTTTGATTGCTCTTGACGGACTAGCTAGGCAGGAATTAACAACAAATTCAAAGTTTTTTGATGCCGGTTTTGTGAGGTTTTGCCCTTCTGCTTTTAAACTACTCGACAAAACCTTGATCAGTTTAGCAGATGGTTCATTACTTAGGGTTTCTTGTAGGTTTTTGCAAACTCTTCGTTTTTGTCTTTCGCTCAGTCCGTCGTACTTTGATTCACATCTTTGCTCAGATATCGGAAAATCTATATGAGAAACATCGGTTTTGGGATTACCTATGTCAGATTCGAAATCGCGATTGTTACTTGGACCAGCGTAAGGAACGGTAGGTTCTGAAGCAAATTCGAAAATTGAATCGCCTACTAAACCAGATTCAGTTTCGGAAACAGGCGGGCGATAGAGAAGCGGATCCAAACATTTTGAAAGGTCCGGTTTTAGGTCTCCATTTAACCAAACTGTGTGCTTTTTAATGAAGAAAATCATATTGTATTTACATGATTTGTATAAGTTTTCGCATTTACTGGTAAGTTTGGAGATTAGATCTTTGAGTCTTTTGTTATTTATGTACTCCGTATGTATTTCCAAAGTATTCAGCACTGCGAAAGTTCGATCTTCTAAGCTTACATCCAGGGGGCGACATTTCTTGCCCTTTTGCTTTGCAAGTGCAAGGAACAATTTATAAGCGTCTAGTCTGGTAAAGATATTGTTGGAACCTTGTTGGGAATTTGCGAATACTCTTGAAGGTTCGAGAGTATCGGCTGCTGCCATCGAATTAATAATAAATGCACACTTTTATAATAACTAAAAGCAATCATGCAATTTTCGAGTTGTTTTGATAGCTAACTGTCAATGCCAAAGCTAAAGTCAATTCAATTCAATTATTTTAATTTATGGCGATCGGTCGCTTTAAGGATTTAGGTCAAACATCGCTTTCTCAAATATCTATGATAAATGATAAAATCTATGACACGTTAATTCAGTCTACTCAACTCCATTTCTGCAAACATATTATATCATTTCACCAATAAGAAAAGTTAGTTATGGTGTAGTTGGGTCGAAACACTTTCATAAGAGAATTTTATTTTTAGAAAATATCAGTGAACGGAGATAAGACATGGAAATCACATTTAAGAACTTCAATTTATCGGGACAATTTATTAATACACCCACATTTAAATAAGACGTTTAATAACATGCTTTTGACAACCCTAAACGAACATTTTTAAATATGGATATTTCCAAGATCCTGCTAGATTTTGATTTGATACTTTAGGGGTGGATAGTAATGGTTTCAACGAATATTTTAGGTAAGTATCAAATGCTAATACGCTAGGGTTAGGGGAAAATAAAATAAAAACTAAAAAAGAAAAAATCAACTATTACTTTGTACTGCTTCCATAAAAACACGCCTAGTTTTTTTTATTACGTACCTGAAACAAGATGCTATTGATATCTAAACAGATAATCGGTGATTATTCTATACTTTTGCAGTTACACGCAATTCTATGAAAATTTTGAGTTTCATAGAAAAATAAGATTTAAAAAAAAAACTCGAGTTCTGAGTAGAATTGGCACTCCGGTATGATCGTCTTGCATTTGAAATGGTGAAATCTATCGTTTGAGTTCCAAAATGATATATGTCCGTTTTTAAGGGCAGATTTCACACTGTGGGTTACTATGCATACAATCGAATGCCATTTGGGATTTCGACAGCTCCGTCAATATTTCAGCATTACCTTGATAAGCTTCTAGAAGGGATACCGAACGTGGCAGTCTATTTCGACGACATTGCCATTACAGGGAAAGATGACAAAAGCCACCTCGAAACTTTACGTATCGTTTTCCAAAGACTAGCACAAGCCGGATTAAAAGTAAACTTGAAGAAATGCACCTTCTTACAACCTGAAGTCGAATACCTTGGACACACGATTGATAAAAATGGAGTACGTCCCACAAAATCGAAGATAGATGCAATTGCCAAAGCTTCCCCTCCAACCAACGCCAAGGAGCTACGGTCATTCCTAGGTTTAGTCAACTTTTACGAGCGCTTTATACCACATTTACACAGTGTCTGTGCTGACCTCCACGCACTTACTGGAAAGCGGTTGAAATGGCGTTGGACTGACACGGAAATTAAGGCTTTTGAACAAGCAAAGTCCTTGATTGTACGCTCTAAACCTCTTGTAGCTTTCGATGACAATCGTCCGCTGTTCCTAGCCTGTGATGCATCAGAAAAAGGCGTTGGCGCAGTACTTTTCCACAAGAGGAACAATATTGAACAACCAATCGCCTTTGCATCAAGAAAACTTCGACCTGCAGAATCTAAATACTCTGTCATAGACCGCGAAGCTCTTGCAATTTTTTTTGGAGTCAGAAAATTCGACCAATATCTGCGTGGTATCAAATTCACTCTAGTTACTGATCATAAGCCTCTCATACACATCCTGGGGATTCAGCGTAACTTACCTAAACTCGTCAATAACCGCTTAGTGCGTTGGGCTTTGATAATAGGAAGTTACGATTACGACATAGTATATACAAAAGGAGGTAACAACTTGATTGCCGACTATTTATCAAGAATGCCCAATTCAGAAGAGCAACCCTCCAAAGCTGAACTCGCAGTTCACAAGATTGTATCACGCCTACAGTCAGATAGACTAGCCGATCTTGCGTTGTCAGAGGAGATATTAAGAGACGAAACAAAAAAGGATTTCATACTCAGACTCGTATCCCAGTTTATTAAAACAGGCTGGCGTGAACAACAATACTCAAATGATATTAAACCATACGCTCGCAAACGTGGTGAACTATCGCTAGAAAACAAGATTGTCATGTGGCAAGGTCGAATTATTATCCCTGACACTCTAAGGAACACGACCTTGAAGTACCTGCACTGTGGACACCCAGGCATCTCAGCAATGAGAGCGCTGGCACGTTTTTACGTATGGTGGCCAACCATTGAGGAAGATATTGACACACACGTGAAAACTTGCCGTAAGTGCCAGGAGAACCGACCTAATAACCCGGAAATGCCTATCTTCTCTTGGTCTATGCCAGACAAACCCTGGGAGAGGATTCACGTCGATTTTGCTGGACCTTTTGAAGGTTTATATTGGTTAGTCCTGGCAGACTCTTTTTCTAAATGGATTGAAGTCAAACCGATGAGCAAAATTACGACCACAAAGTTGTGTGATGAACTGGACACGATTTTTACCACCTTTGGACTGCCTGAGTTTATAGTCTCCGATAATGGCCCACAGTTTACCTCTCAGGAGTTCCAGAGCTACTGCAAAGACAAGGGAATCAAACACATCAAATCGTCACCCTACCATCCACGGACAAATGGGCTAGCAGAACGTCTCGTAAGGACGTTCAAAACGCGGATGTCTTCAAGCACAGAATGCCTGAAAAAACGGCTAGAACACTTCCTTTTCGCGTATCGTATCACTCCCCACAGTACCACTGGCAAGGCCCCGGGCCAGCTGATGTTTGGGCGTCAGATAGCTTGCGTCCTTGACAATGTCCGACCCAGCGCCAAAAGGGCATTACAACACAGGCAAATACAAGCGAACGTAAACTCAGAAGATCAGGCGCCGAATTATAGACCCGGCGATGCTGTGTATGTACGAGCCAGGGACCAATCGCGATGGGAACCCGCCACAGTGTCACGGCAAACACATCGATATTCGTATGTCATTAACACTCCGATGGGTGTGGAAAGGAGATATCATGCAGACCACATAAGGCCCCGACTAGCTGGTATCGACGGAGGTGCATCTGGACAGACGTTTCCTGCTCACCTTAGTCCAGTCGCATTTTCGACACCAATACTAGAAGCTACGCAAACACCGATAGTTCCTCAAGTATTAGAAGCTGTTCCAGAGGCTGCTGCTTCACGACCACCGTTAGTAGCTGTCCCAGGGGTTGCTGCAACACGATCACCGCAGAACGCACCCAACATACCAGCTACACCTTTGGTGCCCCGTCGCAGCAAGCGTACCATTAGACCACCCCGACGCCTAATAGACGAGATGGAAAACTAAGTTTTCAAAGGGTGGACGAATGTTACGAACTCATTTCACACTTCGCATAGTTTTTATATTGACCATAAATTACGTGTTCTGTCTGTCAATTCTTTTATCTTCACTTATGTCGATGTCTATAAAATAAACGTATTTTATTGAGTTAGCGATAATGTGTATTTATATCAGTAACGTTTATTAAAACAGAGTATAAACGCGATACAATTTACAAATATTTAGCAGTGTACTTTTACATTTTTGTAGTTTTATTAAACAGGCTTTTACCATGCAATTCTACAAATATGTCACAATTTTACAAATTTGTCGGATTGTAACGTTTATTAGATAGGGCCCTGGCAGAATTGGAGAAGACGTACAATCAAATGGTAAGTTTAGGATCAAGAGCGTGACTTCTTCGCGTCGGATGTCTAAGATTTCCACCAATAGTCTGTAGGATATATTCGACAGTAGATTTACTCACTCTGAATCGCTCATTAAATGTAAAATCCGTTATGGTCAAAGTTAAATTTATACGTTCTTGATATGTTCTAGGACGTCTTACAATTAGTTCTTCTTCACTATCACTGCTACTCGAACTAAACATTTCGTAGTACAAAGAGTTGGTCGCTAAATATTATGATAAATTATTATAATTTAATTATATTGCAATTAATGACTAGTGCAGTTGTAAGAGGGTGTGACAAGCGATGAGAGAATTTTTAACTTGTAGGTACAATTCTACATATGTGTATAATTGTTACTACAATTGAATGTAGCACAGAACAATTGTCAGCTACAAATTTGTACATTTTCCGGAAAAGATATGTAACGTATGTAAAGTTTTGTGATACGATAAATTGTAGGTTATTGCTACAATTTACATATTTGTAGGAATTTTCCAGTACAAATATGTAACTTGCAAATTTTGTGGTACACACATTTGTATTATGACAAAATTGTAACTTGACACTTGTCAAATTGTAAATGTAAGTTTTGTGGTATAGGGCACAGGAGGCGCTCAGTTGAAAAAGAGGCCATTTCCGTTGGACAGAGTTGGAGTGAACTTGAGGTGGTTGCTCAGGATCGAGCAAAATGGAATTCCCTTCTACGAGCCCTATGTCCCTGATGAGGGATAAATGGATTTCATCATCATCATCATAACAGTAGATATTTTAATACAGGCAACATTAGAAGTAGAATCCATCTCTTTTTGCCGAATGAGTCTTCAATAACGAATGAAAGCGATGAGAGATGTAGTTCGTATTTGCGTCAGTAGTAATAATAGCAACTAGATAGGTAAGTAATAATCATTCAGACGCCGGCAGTCGGCACCGCCATTTTCCTTTTCTGCCGGCCAATCCGGCCATCTTGCTTGACTACGATTTTTGCAAAAGTGCCATTGTTTTGTCTTGGGTGCATTAACTGCTATTGTTTTCCAATTAAAATAGCTAATATCAGTGTTTCTCGCAACTACTGACTGCGTAAGTATAATTTATTTTTGTTATTTAGAGAATTAAAGGGGGCAAATCGATATAAATGAGCACTTCGTCATCCATCAGATTGTTGAATTTTTTTACAATACCTACTTAAACGAAAAGATCACATTTACTCATTGTAATCTGAAACTTAATAAGTTAAGTAGTCGCGGCTGCTCTTAACATGTCGTAATACACTCAATTGGATCATTGATTTATTTTAAACCCCGTACAATTTGTAGTAAACGGTTCTACTACTGATAAAATACAACGTAGTAGGTTGATGGCGTAGTCGTTTGTTATTCGCAATGCAATTATTTTTACATTCCTGAATTTTTATTCGACCTACTTCACTGATCGCCGCGTTTCGTACAGATCGAAGATGGCAAACCGAAGACCTCAGGGCGGCGGGCGCCGCATGGATTTCGGGCACAATCACAATCACAACGACCGTGGAAAGAATTTCGGGCGTTCTAGCGTATCACCGTGGCAAGGGGGCGCACCCAGCGGCGGCCTGCCCAACTTGTTGCCGCTCTCCGGGGTGCCTACTGAGGCTACGTTGGCCTTAGCTAGCAACATCATCAACCTTCTGCAACCACGGCAGAATCCCGTCCCATCGCTGCTTGACATGCCCATTAGAAGGGACTTCGTTCCTGACATGGGTCGTTATGACAGAGGTTATGGACACAACCGGGTAAATCTTTAATTAATATGCAACAGATAATAAACTTGTTGTTTTTTTCCGCCCACTAGAATATAATATTATTCTGAATATTCATGTCATGCATGTTCCGTGTATATTTCAGAGTTGTTTTTTTTCTTAGTGTGTTAGTCATGTCTGATCTCACTTCAACAAAACTTATGAGACAGTTAAATTTCATCAACTCTTTAGGTCGATTGACCTCTAATGCTTCGCACTAACACTGACTTGTACTCATTCCCTAGATGGGCAATCAGGGTAATTTCCGGCGTACGGGAAATTACAACAATCGCACGGGTGACCGTATGATCAACAATCGTAAGCCATTCAGGCACAATGACAGCCGCCAGCACTACAAGAACTCCCCGAAAAGAGAAGCCGATTCCAAGGCTAAACCTGTCAAGGAGAGGTAAGCTGCTTCCTTCCGGTGTTCCCAACTGCGACACCGCACTTCTTACCATACAAATCCTTGGCAAAGTCATGCCACGTGTTCACCTGAAGATACAGTTAGCCTGATTGGCATAATAACACTCTGAATCTCATCCAGAGACAAATTTCTATACATGAACTTCAAGTGAAGTGAATTGGACACATCTATCATGTTGTCTTCACCGCAGACAGGATTGCTGTCTGGTTGGCTCATATTGAGCTGCATTTTTCTTGCGTCTTCACAAATTCCTCCTTTATGAAGACACCAGAAAAACTACATGGCACGTTCAGCAACTTGGCAAAGTATTAAAGCAGACAATTCACTCCTTTTAACAACTGATTTTATTTTGTTTGGGTATGTGATGTCACTTGATTTTTTGCTCATCATACATTATCACTCGTCAATCTTTTGATGCCTTTGCAATGTGGACTTCACACCTGCAGCTTCTACTGATACCGAATCCTCTATCCAATTCCCAAAGGATTTAAGATCTTCCGCATAACTTATTGATACTTGACAATGTACTGAAAAGTTACCTAGTCCCCAGTGAACTAATATTACAAGTTTGCAACAGTGAAGACAAGGATACTGAGAAAACTGAAGTGAAGGATGACAAGGAAGACGTGAAGAAGGAGGCTCCAAAGACTCGTTACGATGACATTGACTCTCAACTGCTGCGCTGTCATATCTGCCATAAGAGCATGTGGGATGGGCGCTCGTTCGAGAACCACCTGAGTGGACGGGCTCATGCCATCATGATGCAGAAGACTGCGGAGAGTTATGCGCTCACTGCTGATACCATGAGGCAGGAGTACAAGGTGAGTGTATTTTACTAAGTGTTTTTCTTTGAAATTATATTTGTTATCATCGAATTCATGACTACATTACTAACATTACCTACATTCACACAGGTTTATACTTAACATATCCTTATATAACCTTGTTATCAGAGGCGGCGTAAGGCGTGGGCGGTGTGGGCTACCGCCCATGGCCTCGCGATGCAAAGGGCCTCGCACTTCTCAACTGATTCACCAAATAATTTTCAAAACGTATGAAAAATCCAAAAGTACCTACACGCCACAAGGTTTTTCTTATAATAAATACATTTGAAAGGTCGCAAAATGCACCTTGCCCACAGTAAGCCGCGCTGCGCCGCTACTGCTTGTTATCTTGAAGAAGGCATTTAGCAAAGAGAGAGAGATTTTACTGGAGTTAATGCCTAAATTTATTTATTTATTATATTACTACATCATGTGCTAAACTGCACTTCATACTCATTTATTTATTGCATTACTTGTATAAGTACATGAACTTAAAAATATTTTTAGTCCAAATATAAACCCTGTAAGGGCGCTGCAATTGAATCAATAAAACTACGTTATTAGTGTTATTACTAATTCAATTCAAACATGTCATCATAATTACAATTAACTAACTACGTACTGATAATTAAATATTAAATATAAATGCTGATTAGTTTAAATCATCGTAAAAATATTAGAATTCATATTTTAAAATTATGATTATGTTAGGATGTCAGCCTACAGCCAGCATTACATTAAGCAAAGAAATTGATAATTTGTAAACATCTTAAATAAACAATGAAAATAAAAAGTAATATTTACATTTACTAGATATTATAAAGAAAGAGAGATGTCAGAGAGGTCGCCATTTACGAAATATTATTTGAATCTCTAAAGTAGGTATGAGGGTTTTAAAAGATATATAACTTTTTTTTAATGTTCTTTAACCACTTGACCGTCCGGCCCGCGAGACCATTATACTCTCAACCGTCCGGGTTATTTTACCGACGCACGCCGCGCGCTGCGCAACCACAACTTTCTACAAAAACGTCTGTATCTTCTAAACTACACAAGCTAAAATAAAGAAAAAAATACTAAGGCATAAATGAACGTTCACTTGTTCAAATACTTTTATAGTTATACTAAAAATATCCATGATTATCGACTATAATCAAGGTTAAACTTAGGAAATTGGTAAAAATTGCTGAAAGTTTTTATTTGACGACTAATTACAGGAAATATTGCGCGATGACCCTCTTTTTTTATTACATATTATAAAAAAAGACTATTTCAACTTTTAAATGACACCACAATCAACATATATAGTTCTCAATAAGATATCAAAATAAATTAAACAAATTCCCTACTCCTTCCAACAAGTGCAACAAGATTTTCGTCTGCATAAGGCTGCCTACAACTGATATACACTTAAACGTCCGTGGAGACTATGGTATCCAGTGTCGAAAGCAGATAAATTTTGTATATTTTTTTTATTAGAATAAATTATTTTTACTGTATATAGCACATATACCTACATTAGATAACACACAATTTTTTTGTTTGTTTTACTTATTAAAGAAATCATATTACGGGGTTTTCACTCAGGTAGGTCTTGCAGGCAGTACTCCTGCAAGATCCTGTTTCAAGAGTTGGAAGCCGGGTTATAATGACAACAGTCTTTGCTTGATACCCACTATGCTACTTTTAAATTAAAAGTTTCTTAAGTTTAATAGTTCTGGTGAGCAGTACCTCTGCATCATCAGGATTCAAGGATCTAAGGTTGAAACTATCAAAATCAAAATTTCATAATGATCAAAGAAGTAGAAGTGGTTGAAAAAACTGTTGTAATATTTGAAACACATAGGTATCTGAACAAACAAATGTACATAATTACAAAGTCAAGCTAAATAAAACCATTTTTTTAATTAGTACCTATCTATATCCGTAACTGAAAGAATACATGCAAACAAAAACACATTTCCAAACACCAAATAATCAAGACACACGAGAAATCGTTTGTACAAACCCTTATTTCTGATATATTTTAAAACGTCCGCGGATAGTCAACCGTCCACGGCATAAAACCTGAGAAACACCGTAAATGTTTTGATGAATCCTAAAGTAGTTTGATATATTTCTTATGTTTAAGTATATTAATCTGTTCTCTATAAACCAATCTTCAGTATTTATTGTATATTTCTGTAAACAGAGCTCCAAATTACTAATAATTAGGCTATAAACGTTCACTGCCCCAACTCGAAAACAACCTTGATATTTCAAATTGATATTACAGTCATCACACTATCACAAACAGAAGATGATACACATTATCGTAGAAAGTACACATTCTTGATTATTTTGATGTATAATAACACCCAAAAATATGTAAATGAACGTGAAATACTTACGACATAACTACGAGTTCTCCACAAACACTCACAATCACGCGCAGTTTCTTAAAGCACTGGCAAATAAAAATGTTGTCCTTGTAAGCAACTGGCGTACACTGCCATCTATATTTTTTAGAGCTAACTATTTCATTAGGCTACGTTGTTGCATCAATAGAATTAGTAAATAATGCCGAAATATTCCATTAGATGGCTCTAAAATCAACCGCTCCTCCTTCCACCCCTTGGGATAGTAAGGTATCCGCGGACGGTTGAGAGCATATTGGTTTCGGATACTATGCTATCGTCGGACGGTCAAGTGGTTATGTCAGTAGGCAATTTATTAAACATATTAACTGAGATAGGATTGGGTCCAGAGCGATGTAACACTAAAAATGGGATATTGGTTGAACTAGATTGTTCTTAGCTAACCCCGTCCATAACGACGAGGCCTATTGTCTTCACGCAAACAACTAGGTGGCTTTTTATGAATTTACACGATTCAAAAATGTAAATAGAAGGCAGTGTTAAAATTTAAAATGGTGCCTGCAGCTGTCGGATTTCCTAATATTGGTGAGTAATCGCACACATTGATCTCCAAAACTACTAGTCTGATCTTGATGCGGTTTTCAGGGATGAGTTCGGCTTTGAGTGGTGCATGTTCTTGAATAGGTGTTAGTGACAACTCACTAGGGGGCGCTGCAGTAAACATTTGTGTGCACAACCAAAACGACTAGTTCGATTTTGATTTTGTTTTCAGTAAGGGGTTTGTGGTTGATTAGTATGCGACCGGCTATTTCTTCCCACGCTATACTACGTGGGCTGTTGAAAAGTTTCCTTTTATCTAGATCAGTTATTACTACATCGTCTTAAGCTCAATGTTTTCTACATCATATCAGGGTGAATCAACTTCTAAGATACTCCCCATTATTCGACATGTTTCACAAATTACTATGTTTTTTCAAAAACTAAACTGAATTTTAACAAACTTAATCGATATTTAGTACAATGTACGTAATACCTATGCCCTACATTACGTTTATTATCTTTCGTTACATAAATTATTTAAGTCGAGGGTTTTAAAATTGTTTTTCTATTACGTTTTAACAGTCAGTCGTCGGTTTTTTCACAAAATAGTAATAATTGCTTGTCTGCACTAGGAACAGATCACTAGAACCTGAATCTTTGTGGCAATGACGTCACAATAGGGTAATTTGGGGAGTAAAGGGAACGGTGTTAATTAATATGGCAACCTAGTCTATTGGTGTATCCACGATATAAATTACCTATAAATCAATTGTCAATTAATCAATTAATCGACGATGTTCTTTCGTTAACGCATCAAAAGTTTTAATACTTTTTGTCGTGAATGCAATACGTGTTGTTGATAAAAAAGGTACTAATTAACAAATTGTTTTAATTTACACCGTTCCATTTACTCTCCAAACTACCCTATTGTGACGTCATTCCTCCAAAAATCCGGGGTCTACAGATTGACTTCAAATTACTTGGTAAGGAATTAGATCCAAATTAACCTTGTGCAACCTTGTCGACTTTGTCTTGACTTGGGCCAAGCACAAACCAAAAGAGGATATACTAAGGTCGGATTTTTATTCTCATAGAAACAATTTAAACAAAGGTGTTGGCGTTAACGAAAAACATTAGTAGTATTCAAAATATTTAAATACCTATTCCACATTTAAAAGAAATCGGCTTTCTTTAAAAAAAACTATAGGTATATCGTAATCGAGATTGAAGAATTTAATTTGTTGATGGCAAACTTTATTTTGATAAGTTTGATACAAACTCTTTGTTGTATTAATTTAAAATGAGAAAACTGTTTTTATATGCATAATTTATTTATTGCACTTGTATCTTCGAGCAAGCAACACGGCCTTTCCAGCAGAAGGTAGTCGCCTCGCCTTACCTATGAATATGACGGTCAAATTGTTCCGTCATTTCATGCGGGGGGAAATTGGTACCCAAATGCGGCTCTGCACACCAACATACAAAAACAAAACTGAAATAGTGACACTTATACAAAAACAATGGAACAACCGACAAAACTTGCGCACCTCGAGCAATTTTTTTGCTCAACAGATCCGAATTTTGTCCGGACGATAAAGAAATCCAAAAAATATATTACAATATAATATACGAATTTGTTGTCTTCATGCCATAGAACAGCAATAATACGATAAAAAATTACTTGCATGTGAAATGTACAGCATAAAAATGAGCAATTCGACATTTTAAGTGTAGGTAACGTTCACTCGCGCGACTGGACTCTTCTAGTTGACAATCCGAGTGAAAACTATTTTTGATTATTGTTAATGGCTTTCACTCCTGTTAAGGTGTATTTCGCCAATGTCAAGTTATTTATAGACACTCCCGCGGACTTATTAGAGCAATAAGTCCGTGGATATCACACGCGAAGACAGTTGTTCGGTAAAAGAGAATTTTCTCCAATGGACTAAACAGAAGCACATGGGGTTAGCTCCACGCGCTTCTGTCAAGTCCACAACTAGTTTTATTAGATGCGCATGCCCGCTTGGGCTTGTACTATGACAGATGGGAAATGGTGCGAATGCCTACTCCCTTCCGTGTTGCTCGGATGCGGGCCGCCTTGATGGATGTGAGACGTCACTTCACTGGCTTCGTTTCACAATAGGCTATTTGACATATACTACAAATTGTGGTCATCCTATCTGATACTAGCGTAAAATAACGTATTTCACTTTATTTCACATTAAATTATGTCTATTTTTTTGGAAATTACACGAAATAATAAGGATTTTTTTTTGAAATTTAATCTGTGGCAAAAACGCTATGTGATGTTAGAAATACTTTATAACCTGTGATGTGAAGTCACATGCAAGTAAACAAAACAACGTTTCATATGCTAAACTGTCAAGTGAACTTGTTTGTTTACTTGCGTGTGACGTCACACTAGTCCGCCATAGATAGAAACAGCGTTTTACGCGATGTTTTGAAAATTTAAACTTTAACTTACATTTTTATTGATAATACAGAATCTCAAGGAAATATCAATGTAGTGTCCTTGTGATGTGATAAAGAATCATTTAAAAACGTTTTCTAAAATTAGTCAAATAGCCTATTCGTGCTCCCGTCGTATTTCTTGCTTTCGCAAACGTTGAGATACCTTGAAATGTCACTTGGACAGTGACGTAACATTGTTTACATTATTTCTGTGGGAATAAAAATCTGACCTTATCTGGTTGGCATGTTACTAGATTCGCGAGATGAAGCGCACCCGCAAGGCGGGGCAGCAGCCGGCGCGCGACTTCTATTGCGCCATGTGCGACATGTACGCGGGCGACGGCGCGGCCCATCGCACCACCGTCGGCCATCGCAAGCTCAAGGTACACCACATATAATAGTACATTACTACAGAGGCCGGGAAGTAGGGGGTTGCCGGCCGAGTGATATAGACGGCCGAGCGAAGCGAGGCCGGATAGTTACGAGGCTGGCAACCCCTTTTCACGGCGAGGTACGTATAGTGCTTTTCTCAAACATATTAGCAATTCTTTTAGCAATTAAATAAAAAATACATCACTCAAAAAAGTATATTGATAAATGTCCACCCTAGGGAAGAAAAGTAATTGGGTGTTAAAATAAAGTACCAGGAGCGCAGCGGTAATTAGGAGGTATATCAGGCATAGAGCAACTTAGATCTCAGGCGGTGCGGGCAACCGGCGGGCGCACACGACACAGCGCGGATGTCTCCCAAACGTTTATGCACTCCTAGTATTTGACGTTATAACATTTTCTCAAAAATTTTAAAAATATAATTTAGATATTCAGCCTGTTCATAAAACCAGCTGTCATGGCCATATTAAAATTAAAAAAAAATTACTTCCCGGCCTAGGCCTTCAATTTTGTATGAAATTCCTTTACAGTTCTCTCGAGTTGTTCCGTCGGGAACATGGCACTTTGAAGCCTAAAATAACTAACATAACGCCGACATTACATAGCATGTTTGAGAAAATTAAATTGTAGTTGCGCTGCCGTGTGGTTGCCGGATTAGAATAGTGCCACTCCAAGTCTTCCCGTGGATGTCGTAAAAGACGACTAAGGTAATAAAGGCGTGTAGTACTGTTAGGCGATGGGCTTGCAACCTGTCACTAATACACTGTTAAACATCTTCGCCTAAGTGTGCAAAATGTGGTTACAGAATTATCAACAAGTTTTTAGAGTTGTTTGAAATTCTGTAGCTCTGCCTACCCCACTCTGGGAATAAAGGCGTGAGTTTATGTATGTATGTATGTAGTTGCGCTGTAACGCGCTGTTGCTCCTCGTTAATGTACCGAGTGTTGCTCATAATTAACGAAAATCAAATTTTATTGGTTGCAGAATTTCCATTCTCATTTTTTCCCGATCTCAATCTTTTCCAATCGCATATTTTGCTATCCGAATTTCTCCCACTTGCTATTTTGTTCCGTTTAGGTTCACTTCGTCCACGTTCCCATTTCGTTCACATTCCCATTTCGTCCACATTCCCACTTCGTCCATTATCCCATTTCGTCCATTATCCCATTTCGTCCATTATCCCATTTCGTCCATTATCCCATTTCGTCCACTATCCCACTTCGTCAACATTCCTAGATTAACTAACGGGTAAAGTAAAATCAGAAGTGGAAAAAAACAAAAATAAAGTGTGGACAAAGTGGAAATGTGAACGAAATGGGAATATGGACGAGATGGGAATCGACCGTGGACGAAGTGAATCTAAATGATTTTTTCACTTATAATTAGATCGAAAAAGGAAAGTAAAGTAAAGTAAAAAGGTTTTGGGTTATGATGGTTTCGCAGCAGGCGCAGAAATAGGAGCTTGCGCGCTACCGGTGCTCCGTCGACACTATCAAATTCATTTCTGGAATGGTAAAAATGCGTCAGGGAAATATAAGACAGTGAAAAAACATGACTGAAAAATTAATATCGGGAAAATATGGGAACGGAAAATTCTTCATCCAATACAATTTGCTTTTCGGAAATTATATTTCACCTTGTTTATGATTTGCAGAAATACTTGCACCCGACGTGCACGTGCTGCCACAAGGAGATGCCCACGCGCATCGAGCTGGACGAGCACCGGCTCAGCGCGGAACACCTGCGCAACATCCACGACAAGAACGAGCAAGTGACCAAGCCTAAGCCTGAAGGTATGTTTTATTATCTTTTTCTTATTCTGAATTGACAACATTTCATTTTGGTGACACCTGCAAATTACTATACGAATCGAAAGGGTTTTACCTCCTGAACACGGCATAATATTTATTTAGATTTATTTTTCTTTATTTACAAAATTACAAGTAAGTTAATAAAAATATCGAGTTTTACCAATACTATGCCTGAATAGATATAATACCATTGCCTTTTTCACGAGAAAAAAAGCTGTCATACTTCAAATTTGACATTGACACTATTTGCAGATGGATAGATACTTAGGGCCACTTGCACGCAGAATTTAACCCTGGGTTAAGGCACTAACTCGAGTTAGTAGACGTTAGATTCATACGAAAACTGTCAGTTTAACTCGAGTGTGTCTTAACCCAGGGTTAAACTTTTTGTGCAAGTGAACTTTTTGTGAATTATCGGTTGACATGATACTTTTTTATATACAGATTGGACTAACGTAATAATGTCCATTGTGTCGTAGAAATGAAGTTACGCCCTTTTAGAATAAGTACATCTTAATAAATTAATAATAAAAATAATTATTTATTCTAGAGAAAATTTAAACTATTAGTGTCTTCCTCCTTCCAAACAGTATCTATAAAACGAATAAAAAAGTCTTGAAAATATGAAATCTTGTCAATTCTGGCGGAAATCGCTGAAATTTGTGGTGTTACAGAGAGAAACCCATTGGTCGCATACCTCTTCCTCAGTCATAACTGTTTTTAGGGCTCCATACCAAAATGTGACACAAACCGCACCCAAAAATCCGGGCCCCTTCTAATTAATCTGTTCCCCGCAGTGATGGTGATCTCGACGCTGACGATGGAGCAGTCGTACCTGCGCGAGGACCGCGAGCGTCGCCGCACGCCCGCCGACAAGGACGGCAAAGCCGATGACGGTGCTGAGGCCGAGGTAACCATCCTGCTCTGTCTACCCTACACTAGAAACTGGGACCTCAGTGCCCTGGACCAAGGACCCGTTTATCAAACGCTTGTAACTTTTATTACAAGCGGTAAACAGCAGACAGCGTCAAAAGTGGTTGATCCTTTTGTACTTTATCGCATTAACACACTTGACAATATTTTTTTGACATTGCTTAGTGACTGTAAACCGACAATGTACATTGTACTTTTGCCGCTGACTGTATTACAAGTTACAAGCTTTTGGTAAACGGGATACTAGTCGTTAGCAGCAGAAATAAGAGTCTATTCAACTTAACTATGGAGCTTGGTGTGTGACTTCAACATCAGCAGAAAGTTAAATGTCATTCTCCCATGCGTCGGTTTATGTGAGTTTTCTTTAACACGTACATAATCCAGAATTTTGAATCTCTATCTATTGATGAAAACCGCGTTAAAATTTGTTGCGTAGTTTGAAAGATCTAAGCGTTCATACAAAGGGACAAACGGCGGCGACTTTGTTTTATACTGTATACCAAGTCGATACATAATCTGAATTTGAATAAGAGTTTGAGATTTCAAACATATTGTTTTTTTTATTTAAACAAAATGTAGCCTATATCAGTGTGTTAAATAATTTTTAAAATTGGATCAGTAGAACTAGAAATTGATCTTAATTATATAAGTATATATTTAGGTAATTATATTTATTTATTATACACCAATGTCCATTCAACATTTAACTGACACTAGTATTGTATTAACCAGACTGACAACACTGAGGTGAAGAAGGAACTTGTGGAAGGAGAAGGTGGAAGTGAAGAGGTTGAAGTTAAGACAGAGAAGGTGGACT